>CM077284.1:82713552-82968552 GCA_039654925.1 Anguilla pacifica | reverse complement strand
ATTCCAGAGAATTAGTGCATTTACGGGACTGGTTTTATGAGCCAATGACTGATCTTCCTCAGCAACAGCAAACATAGCAGATACTTCTGTTTCTGACATTAAAAATGACACTCACGCAACAGATTTATTATCTCTGTCGACCACTGCGTCCCTACTGATGAGTTAAAAATGATGTGTATTTTGAGAATTAAGCATTTTCACCTTAAAAGGCGTGTGTGTGTGTGTGTGTGTGGGTGTGTGTGTGTCTGTGAGTCTGTGTGGAGTGACAGTAATGTATTTTTTGATTGAACGGGGTTGCGGGGTTGCTGGGGGGGGGGGGGGGGTGGCGTTTTGGGTCTGCATATTCAGTCCCGCCATTTGAAATCTGACCATTATCCGCCTGTTTGTGGGAGGGAGTGGTCTAACCATTGAGTGAATACAAATAATCATTTTCTCAGGGAAACACAACATGGTCACAGATGAGCTCTGCTGAGGCACGGGTCAGAACGCCCCCCCCCCCCCCCCCACCTCCCTCTCGGCACCCGTTTCACGGGGGCGCAGAAGCCGGCCCCCTCGTCCAAAGTAACCCAGACGAAGAACAAATAAACCGGCCAATTAACTTCCACTTAAACATAGGCTCCCATAAACCAGCCAACTGCGTTAATTAGTTAACGTCTGTGTTCTCTGTTTGCGTTGGTACGCATTATCCCCCTGAGTCGGCAGGGTATTTATTTTATTTTTTTTACATAATTAATCCAAGTGTCTTCGGATGATAATAACATGTTGCACTGAAAATAGTTTCAAAAATATCATGCATTTTATTTTCATTGAATGTCCCTTGCAGCATAGGCTTCAGCACAGTAGAATAAATGGTTCTTGAGATTAAGACCAGACACCAAAAGGGACTAAAAATGAATTTCTTAAAAATTGCACAAAATGCTTATGTAAGTTTAAACTATTCATGCAAGTTTAAAAAAAAAAAAATGGATGGAATGTATTCTGATTTAATTTAACACTGGGAGTTTTGCTTTCCCAGGGGAGGGGTTGAGCATCTGTTGGACGCTTGTCTGCGGTGGCGGAGACCGTGGCGGTAAGGAACGAGCGCGCCCTGATTAGCGGACGAGACCGCCAAGAAGACGGTCGAAACGGAACTTTGATCGCGGTAACTAGGCAACGTCGGCGGGCCCCGCACCTGCGGTGTTTACTCAACAGGCGGCCCCGTAGCGCCTGGCGGGCCGGAGGCGCGGCGCGGCGCGGCGGTTAGCCATGCCGTAATCGCGGACGGACAGCGCCCCGCGTCCCCGGAGGAGGAGGAGGAGGAGGAGGAGGAGGACGAGCAGGTGCGTGAGCGCGGTGATGAACACGTGAAGGAATCTCCAGGCTGGACGCAGGCGATCTCTCCGAATCTGTGCGTGGGTGGCGAGAGAGGAGTGCGTGGAATGAGCCGGGGTGAAAACCAGCTGCCCGTTCCCGCCGGGCGCTACCTGCTACCCCGTCCCGCTCCGCTGTTGACGCATTTTAGGGGAGATTAATTGCATTGAATCGGTTTAACCCTTTGAAAAGCATTTTCTTTTTGTTTTTGTTTTTTTGGAATGTTTTTCAAAATTCTGAGCGAGTGTTCTAGAACTCCGGTGCTTTCAAATTACAGGCAGTGATTGTGACATCGGCATTAGAATGTTCAGTTAAGAGCATTCTAATCACGCATTTGTGATCTCACGCCTTAAAGGGTTAATTGATGATTTTATCCAGAGAGAACTGATGATGCGAGCATCAGGGTGGTTCAGTGAGTAGCACTGTAGCTTCATAGCAAGAAGATCCCGAGTTGTGATCATGGAGCACTGATTATAAATTCAATTTCCGGGTGTTTTTTTTGGTTATAGTTGGCACTTCATACACACTCACTAGAAAGTTATTGAGGAAAGAGAAAAGAGAAATAAACTATCCTCAGCTGTGCCTTCATTAACTTGTATAAATAGAAATAACGTTGGCCATTTTATTGGCGTGGAGACTTGCAAAACTGGAAATGTGATCCACTTCAATGTTTCTTACATGTTTGTTCACCAAAAAAAAATTAAAAATACAAATACATTACACCACCCAACAGAGGAGGACTGAAAGACGTGCCCAAAGACACCAGAGGGCTGCCGGCAGAGTTGCTATAGGATTCACGTTAAATATAATACAGCCATTCTCCATGATTTTTTTTTTTTTTTTTACTTAGTGACTAATGTCAATAAAGCTATCCAATATCTCTGTTGAGATGCACGTTTCCATTCCTTGAGTCACACTGGTAAGACGATCCTTTGCACAACCTAAGCCAATTCCCTCAGCAATTTTCAAATCTTCATGGTTGAATGCCGATTGCATTATACGCCTGAAAACAAAATACGACAAGGTTCCCCTTCGCAGGAACGGCTGCAATCACGTACAAAATGGCCGCCCTGTGCACTTGCATAGCTAACGCGAGGAAAGGGTCTGGAGATGGAATGAGAGTGTAAGGGCCCAGTGAAACACACACACACAGCTCTCTTTCGGTCGATATTGTTTCTCGGTTAATGCGTACGCTTCGTTGTCTCTGGGCGCAACTCGCTTTTCGTAGTTCTGCATCGCCCTCGTGTTTAATTTCGCGAGGGGCTCACGGAGCTTCCCGCCGCTCTTCGTTGCCGCTCGGACGTGCTGAATCGAGGCGAGCCAGGTGTTTGAGTTTTAACCGTCGATTCCGATGGGCAATTTCCCGCATTATTGTAATCAATGAGCTAATGACCGCCCTGGTATTAACGTCCATCCCGTCTCCTAATAGCTTTAATCACTGACAAGCGCCCTCAATTGGGCGCAATTAGAGAAATTGGGGTAACTTCCAGCAGATGGAGCAGAAAGCTGGGCTCTGTGACTGCCGCCCCTTCTGGAACCTTCCTTAACGTCAGTCAACGAGCTCTGTTATTGTTGCGGTTCGCCCCGGACACGGGGTGGGGGTGTGGTGGGGGGGGTAGTAATACGGCAGCTTCGTTTTCGTTATATCACGTTCCAGTACGGGAACCACGTAGACCTCAACCTCAACTGTCTGTCAAGTGTGGAGGGCCAAAGGCCCACGGTGAATCAAGACGCTCTTCAGAATTCGAGAACACGGCGAAAACGGAGATCCAAACGTCTCTACGCACGAACTGTAATTCACGGTTAAATTGCAATTTTGCGCATGAATAGTTTTGCTAATGAAGCCAATTTACATCACTCCGGTTTCTCATCTCAATGCTGGAGCTCGAACGCAACTATTGACCGTCTGAAAAGATCTGAATAGGAACAATTTATCAAGTTTCATGCAGCCATTCTGTTAACATTGTGTAATACCACACACTGACAACCATTTTTATAATTAAAAACATAATAGTCATCCCTTCTATGCACCCAAAATTACTGAAGAATTCACAACTATAAGAACAGAGCATTCAGCCCAGCTTGGCTCACCATTTACTGTATGTTTTAACAGTGTAGATCAGTGGTAATCAACCCAGTCCCTGGAGATCGACCATCCTGAAGGTTTTTATTTCAACCCTAATTTGGCACACCTGACTCTACTAATTAGCAGCTCAACAAGACCTCCAGCTGTTGAATGAGGTGAGCTTTGTTAGGGCTGGATTGAAAATCTACAGGATGGTAGATTGGAGTAGGTAACCACTGGTTGGAATTGGTTACCACTGGTGTAGATAGGCTTCTGACTTTCCAACAATCAGAAGTGTTAATGAATTTTTTTTATTTCTTGAAAAAAATAATCATTTTAGTGCCCTCTTTTGTATATTCCCTGTAATGTCTTGTTGATTGCCTCTGTGTGAAATAAGCAGGGAAACATTTGAAGAGGATTCCATTTTTTTTGGATAGTTTATGGATGGGGTGCATCCCCATCGTCGAACACCATTACCCACATTTCTCGAGTGACACAGCAACTGGATGCCAACCGTTCTCCAATAATTACATTTCATTTCATTTTTGAATTATGAGAAACCCAGAGTTAAACAGATTATTACACACAATTCATTCATACGGGTGCATTTTTTACTTGAGGAATTCTGGTTAAATGGCTTTCTCATGGGCACAACAGCAGTGCCCCAGTTGGGAATTGCAAAAATTTTGGGATAAAAGCCCAGTTCCCTAACCACTACACTAGACCGCATCCCACAACCACTATGCAACATCAAACTCCTAATGTTGTGGAACGTGGAATGTGGACGGTTTTTCGAGCTTCGTAAGGGTACATTTTGAGATGCTGAGACTGACAGTCCCGTTCAAAATTTCAAGGACGACATCAATGAAACTTCCTCGTATATCAGCAAACATCTTTTCGGGGAGGGGAACTGTGAACTCTCAGGGCCACCTTCTCCGTCAAACAAAAAAAACGTCATCTTTATAAAACACAGTTTGATGCATCACCTTGAGCTCGGTGGGTGCACTAGTAACCCAAAAGGCTATGGGAGCTGTTACACTTACATCCACACAAGACGCATCCATCAAAACCCCTTCAAACGCCGCAAAACCAGAAGCCCGTAGGAACACCAAAGACTTTCCTTCGCGCCACCTCTGCCTCCTGTTGTTTTAAGATGAATTATAACATCCAGCCCCGTGTTTTTCTACGACTCTAGGAGCTGGGCTTTCGTGGGAGGCCGCAGCACACGAAAAAAAAAAAAAGACATATTTCGGTCGTAACTTCTCTCTCGACAAAAGCGATAGCACTCAGTGCGGAAAGAAACGTGTTGAATTTGACACTTTCTCTAATGTGTGCTCTGGTGGGGTAAAAGAATGAAAATTGGGAATTTTTAAAAATAAATAAAAACGTTTTTATGGATTGCAGGCCCCAGAGGAGGAATTTATTCAGATTCGCAAGTCTTTGATCTAGGGTCATTACGTCACTGCAGAGCTGTTATTACCTTGGGTTCTGACCTCAGCCAGGTTAGCGCTGATCCAAATGTTTTATTTTTTGGTTGCGTATTCATGGTGGGCTATTGTAAAACAATGTGCCGATGAGTTAGTGTAAATGTGGCATTACAAAGGCTTACCGAACCACACAAGTAACCCGAGAGTGTTTTTTCCACGTATCAGCTGTGGTGAACAAATAAAAAACATATTCATAACTGAGTGAACATGGAGGCAAAAGTGTAGTTACAGATACACCTCCTCTACATCTCTCCCTTTCTCCCTCCAGAACATAACCTGGTTCAAATGCGTATTTGTTTTGGATTCATATACTTCTCTGTGCTCTGTTGATCTTGCCTGGTGTAAACAAGCTGGCAAATATTACCAGCTTCACACTTTTGGGTGGAGCCAGAGTAATAACTATGTTATACATGCATTATGAAGGGTTTAGGAATACATATTTCTTATGAGGTTTTGCTATGTGTGTGATGTAAGCTATTTTTAACCAGTTAATTATGTGATCTATATGGTACTGAAGAGTACTGTATGCTGTAGAGATAAATGCTGGTGTATATTTTGTTTATACTGCGTATCTGTATGTGATATAAACGGCTCTAACCTCTACTGGGCTAGCACCTTGAATGTGTAACATGATCATCTAACATCTGCCCAAATAACTAACATTAATAGTCTCTTTTTATCTTTCTAGATTTAATATTAAAGCTCCTTCTCCAAATCTAATATTAGTGTATTTACTTGTGGCCTCTGTGAAGGAGACTTTCATGTTGAAATTTATCTTTCAGCCATTACAGTGGTGAATTGTGCAGAATTATTGGCATGCAATTATGTTTACCCCTCAGAAAGAATAAACCAGCATCTTTTCATTTTTCCAGCTTTAAAAATATAAGAAAAAAATTCTTGAAGTCTTTTGAACTTTTTCAGACGCTTCCTGATGCTTTGACAGAGTACCAAAATAAATGGACGGGGAAAAAAAAGATCATCCCAATTTACTCACTTATGACATAAATTGAATTTAATGATAATCAGCACTAAGTAGCCCGACTAGTGATGTCTGATGATGGTCCAAAATTGCAGTGTGGAACAAAATGCCCTTGTTCAATCTGAACAGAAGCCCAAATTGGAGGCATCTGAAGCCCGAGGGGTAATTTGCCCTCTGCTTTTGTCCCATCCGGGCTCCTGTTCTGAGGCCAGTGCCTTGGTCTAGGTGTGAGCGTGGCAGGCGTACACCTAACCTGACGTGCATGTTTTTTGGCGTGGGAGGAAACCGGAGCACCCGGAGGAAACCCGCTCACACAGAAACACGAGGAGAACATGCAAACTCTGCACGCGGAGAGGAATCCGAGCGGCTGGGGCTGGAACCCGAAAACCGGGACTCCCCTCAGCCACCGCCAATGTGTAGCACCCACCTGGGTGATGCACGGCAGCCATTTTGCAAGAGAATGCTCACCAAACACCAGCTGAGGTGAAGAGGGACAGAATGATTTTTTTTAGGTAATTAAATTAGGGGATGATTAGGTGGCATGTTGAGAGAGAGCCAGGTTGGTAACTTAGCCAGGACACCGGGGAACTCCCTTCTTTTTGCAAAGAGTGTCACAGGATCGTTTAAGGACCACGGTGAGTCAGGACCTGGCTTTAACGTCTCATCAGAAAGACGGAAAGACACGTTATGGACCCGCACGCATGCACACACACACACACACACACACACACACATAGAAAAGACTGAGCACCAATGGTCATTGATACGTGTACATGATACGTGATATACTCATGCACACGGGTATTCAGATGGTACTGAGAACTTATTCAGTATTACCCACGCATGCACACACTCATACACTCACATGCAATACTGAGTGCTAATAATCACTGATACATTCATGAGCACACGGACACACAGATATTACTGAGTACTGAAGTTTGTTCACATGCACACACACACACACACACACAATGGAACTCATTAATTTAACAATGCGAAACTTCATGATTGATAACACTAGCTAAATCAATTAATAACCACAACCACAGGTGCCAAAACTGTCAAGAACACATTTTTTTTTTCCTTCCGGATGACCTCCATATACACAAGAGCTTCAGGGTGTCAGTAATCACCATTAACATAGGACGGCCAACACAACAGACATTCTGGATTATGGAATATTGCTTTCATAACAAGAGCAATGTCAGGAAAAATAGATTACTGCATCAGGCAGCAAGGCAGCAACAGTGGCTTCATTGCAATCCTCGGGATTAAGGCTCTTTTTATGCACACTGCAAACATATTTCCCAAGTCCTGGAGCCGTGGTGTTGATTAAAATGTGCTGAGCAGGCAGGGTCTGCAGTTTTTTAATTGATGCAGGTGCACGCTTGTTCTTTATTAACGTAACTGAGCAGGGTTTTTTTTTTTTTTCTTCGACTCGCACATAAAATGTGTAAAAAAAAAAAAAAAATGTAAAAAAAAATGTGGCATGCAAAATGTGTGTGTGCAGGAACGCGGCCAGTTTCGAAAACATCTGCGTCCGTGTTTTTGCGCGCATTTAACGGCTAAATATCTTGGAACGATCCTCCGCGAAGGATTGAGCCACATGCTTCACTCAACACCCGCAGTGCCGAGATCATTACGGAGAGATATGCTGTCGCCATGGAGATATAACACAAAGAAACACCGCGGAAGGAGGCTTTGCCTGTGATGTCACAGTGCACTGGCTCACAGGTAGGACCACGTGGAGTTTTTTTTTTACAAGCAGTGATGAGTATTTCTATTCGCACATTCTCGTACTTATTGCAACTTTTTACAACGTTACAGCAAGTTGTGATTTGGTATGGGAAAACAGCAACTTTGTAGCAACTCTTTTACAATGTTTTTTTATTTATTTATTTATTTATTTTAACCACTCCCCAAAGCACAATTTTGCAGCTATGTTGTAAACACTGTCTAGGCCCCTCTTGTAACTTTTTAAGGATGATCTGGTGCCATAAAGAGTCATTGTGAAGCCGTTGTGCAAGACATGAACCCACCTTGAAGCAAATCACTCCCGTAAAAATGTCCTTTACTTCCTATTTTACACAGAAAAACAATGTGTAAAGCCTCAAGTATATGAATGTTTTATTGCGAGTTGCACAGTTGTAGAAGACTGCTTGGTTTACCTCAGTTTGAAAAACTGCTCTTCGGCATGGTCCTGTCCTGAAAATAGAGTTTGGGGGGGGGGGGGGGGGGGGGGGCTAGAACAGGAAGAATAAAAGAGAATAAGTAAAAAAGACAAAATCAAGACACAAGTGGATGAGAAGGAAAGACAGGTTAAGAAGAAAGAGTTGTAAGAGAGGCCTGGCTGTAGTTAGAGAGAGAAAAAAAACAGAAATAAATAATCAAACAGGGCTTGGCTCAGCCAGCCAGTTCTCATCACCGCCACAGTTGCACAGCGTTATTACAGATGATCCTGAACGCGGCGCGAGGTCGCGGGGAAGACGTCGGGGTGGGAGAGAGCCGCTTTTTTTTTTTCTTCCGGAACGTTCCAGGGGCGTGGCCGCCCCCGCAATCAGCGGCCGAACGGTGACAAACCGCGGCGACTCGGCGCGACGCGAGAGCAGATGCCGGAAAAAAAAACAAAAAACCGGAGCGGCGCAGTTGGTTAAGGCCGTCACGGTTTCCTGTAAGACGACGCGTTCGCCCCCCCCCCCGAGTGGGATCATCGCTTACGCGCTTTTTTCCCACGGTCGGGGTCTTCAGGTGGCTTGCGATTCCTCACGAGGCGAACGCGAGGAACGGACGGAAAAAGTGTACGGTACAAAACCGTGCGGTTTGCGTGCGAGACGCGCTCGAGGCAGGACTACCTCCCTGTCATCTGCAATGATGATAATACTCATTGTTGAATAAATTCTGACAGATTTTATATGGGTCTAATACAGGCCCGCCCAACTCCTGTTCTCGGGGCTGTACTGTCCTGCATCTTTTCATTTCAAACATGATTTTGCACACCTGTAACTCCACAAATGAGCAGCTCAATGAGGTCCTAGCTGTTGAATGAGGTACGCTCTCCTAGGTTTAACACTGTGAGAGCTGAATTAACACTGGACATTTTTTTCTGTGTGGAATTCACTGAGGCGTCATATGAACCTTTAGGTTGAGTTCAGTCCTGAAAGCCATCTGTGCCCTTAAGCCCCACAATGCTGCACGGGATGCTAGTCCCTCACTGGAATGGGGACGGCCATGTCATGGTATTTTTGCGAATGTTCGGTCTCCTTCCCCAGGAGATGCTAGCACTTGTCCAAATACAGATTTATTAACTATGACCAACTGACTTTATTGCAGGAAGAAAAATAAAACTCGTACACGTGCACATGTTAAAAACATAAGACGATGTTGACGTGAATAAAATAACTTGATTGTGCGAGACCGGTGTATAGAATTGTTATTTTGTAAATTTGTGCGCAGTGACGCTCCCACGAGAAGAATTTAAATCTGAAAAGTTTTCTTAAAGAAGGAAACGCACTTGAAAAATAGCTTCCCTGGGACATTAATACTGTATGTTTGTGCCTGATGAAGTGTATGTCCATGCACTATATACACGCACCAATGTATTCTCAGCCTCGTTATTTTAGCTTTGCTATAATCATAATTCTTTGTCGCGTGTGAATAAAGTTTCTGACAGAGTTCATATGAGTTGAATACAGGGCTCCCCAACCCTCTTCCTGGAGATCTACCGTCCTGTAGGTTTTTGTTTCAGTCCTAATTTGGCACAGGGTTGGGCAGCCCTGGTCTAATGGGAAGTACGGACCAATTCAGTTGTGTATGAGGGAATACTTCAGGAAAATCCTTAACAGTAAGAGCGATGCTGTAGTGTAATGCTGACCTTAACATACAGCATTATGCATTGCCTGGCTTATCAACAGGGACCTTAACTGCATGCCCCACCTCAACTGAAGGTTTGTGGTATATTACATTACAGGAATTTAGCAGACGCCCTTATCCAGAGCAACTTACACAGCTTTTTACACAGCATTTACATTGCATCCATTTATACAGCAGAATATATACTGAAGGAATGCAGGTTAAGTACCTTGCTCAAGGGTACAACGGCAGTGCCCTACCCGGGAATCGAACCTGTGACCTTTCGGTTTCAAGCCCAGGTCCTTACCCACTATGCCACACTGCAGCCCCCTGTACAGGTACAGAACGCTGCCCGTCGCTCCAAACGCATCGCATTCTCAGGTCCAAGACACAGGTATGTTGCCACGGGGATGTGTGTGTGTGTGTGTGTGTGTGTGAACAGGAGACAGATTCTGTCTGAAAGCCGTGCGGTTTTAGGAAATTTTTATTTTTTATTTTTTTTAAGGGGGACCGCACAAATGAATTTTCTCCGGTGGGCCCGGGTCCAGGGCTCCTGCTTCCGAGGCACACACATGCAGAAGAGCTCATCTTGTCAGCTTGCTTTTCGGGAAAAAAAAACCCCAAACGCAATAGCATTTCAGGCCCTTCTCTCCAAACCCCGCTCCCACGTCAGGGCCGCCAATGCACAGAGCAGAAGAGGGAAGATTCGGTTATTAGAAGCACGGCCGGCAAGTGCGTACATAAATATTTCAACGACAAAAAAAAAAAATCCTGTAAGTGTTATTTTAGTGTTTCTATGTTTGATAAGAAGTGCATGGGCATGAAATTAGGCACTGTATGGTGCTTTGTAGGTAAGCATGTGAATGCATATGTAGGCACAAGCATGTGTGTGAGTGGTGTGTGTGTGTGTGTGTCCTGTGTGTTTGTGTGCACATGCACATTAAATTGTGCGCATGTATGCGTATGTGCACGAGTGGTGTGCGTGATCCTGCACATGCCAGACACTATGCCATTAAAAGCTCTTCCAGGGCTCTTGAAAACCATACATTTCATACGGGCATATGCCATTTGCAGTAATAAATATCCTCCCACTTCACACAGCATGAATGTGATCCGTTCGTGAAATGAGAGGAAGTGTGGCGCGGATGTTGCTCAAGCTCACTATAACTCGGCTAGCTTCATTAAAGAGCCATTACACCTTCCCCGTTCTCTTGCGGCTAAAGCTAACCGCAATTTACAACTGTGGCTCAGAAGTTATTCATTTATTTACTTATTTATTCATTCATTCATTTTGGCTTATACTGTTTGACCTGTGATAGATTGTCAGTCATTGTTGTTTATTCGATTTTTGATGTTTTAAAGCATCTGTTACTGTTCATAAACTGGCTCCCTACATCTGGCTGCCAAGTCATCAACTACATCTTGATTGGCTGCAAAGTCTTTATTCCCTACCAACAGGGATTCCCCCAGTCCTCACGGTCAAAAAAAGAACTGATTTCTCATTTTGCCTACCTGGGAAATAAAAGGTCAGATCAAATGAAGAACGCCTTTACTTATGATGCCTGCCCTCTGCACATGTTTTAAGATTGACTGAAAACTAACGGGAGACCTTAGAGATTCCATTAAACCAGGGATACTCAAAACTGGCCCTTGAATTCAAATCCGGCCCTGGTTTTCTTTCCTCCCAGGCACTGAACTGGACAATTTTTTGCAACTGATTGGCCTGGCTGACTTCATACCTGACAACCTGGTAAGGGAGAGTGGCAAACCTGCCGTTCTCAGCTCTTGAGGACCACGATTTGAGAAACAGGACATCAAACAAACATTTTAAAAACCACAATTTTCCATTTAACTCGAATGTGCCTGAGTAAAATGGCGATTTTTATTCCGAGAAAAAGGAGCAGATCTCCTGGTTTAGCAGTGTGCCGATCAACGAAAGCAAGATGAGCAGGAAGGCAGTTACAATGTGAAACCAGCATACGCTGTTTTAGCAGGTGAATGGATGGGGTAAAATGACAATTTTTCAATTCCATAATTTGCCATATATTTTCTGACTGTGGGGGCACACCTTGGTTAGGGGTCGGTGGGGGAGGCAATGTTTAAACCCCCTCTCTCCTCCTGATTATGGGTTCAGTGACGAGCTACATTGCTGCTGGCTAATCGGGACAGATTGGGACAGGATCTGATTGGACGGGACTGACGGAACTCTTGAACGCTGACAGGCTGTTCGCAGGTCTTTGAGAGATAGAGAGTAAGCAGGAGAGAGGGACAGTGGGTGTGTATGTGAGTGTGTGACTGTGTGTGTGTGTGCCTGGGTGTGTATGTGAGTGTGTGACTGTGTGTGTGTGTGTGACTGTGTGTGTGTGTGCCTGTGTGTGCGTGTGCCTGTGTGTGTGTGTGCCTGTGTGTGCGTGTGAAGGATCCTCTGTCCTGAGAACTAGAATACAATGCACTGACATCTACATACTGACCTAGTGATGAGTCCAGTATTCCCCACCCCTCTCACACACACACACGCTCACACACGCACACACTCACACACACACACACACACTTTGCCTCTCCCACAATTTCCATAATTACATGAAAAAAACCTTCACCTCCCCCCCCCTCCCCTTCACTCCACAACGTAGCATTGCGTTGCAAGCGTAGCGTTAGCCTTAGCATCAGCGCTAGGGAACGGCCGCGCCGTGGTTAGCGGGATATGCGGCGCATGATGAACAACTTCCCCTTCCTGCCCGCGCGCTGCAGCTGCGGCGGCGGTGGGGAGGGGAGGGGGGGGAGGGGGGGGCGTCCCTGGCGCCGTAAATCAGGCCCCCTCTGCGCTCCAGGAGGATCCAATCAGCCGCAGGTGCGGCCCGGCCGAGGCCCGGTCTGGGGATGGGGTAGCCAGCCGCGCAGCGCCGCAGCCGCGGAGGCTAGAGGGGGCCCGGTGAGCGGTGCGGACCACATGCGCACCCCCCCCCCCCCCCCCTCCCCAGTCCTCCTTTTTTTTTTTTGGATAGAGAGAAGGAAAAAAACATGATGAAATGTGGCAAGGACCCATGGAATGTGATTTCAGGCTCGCACATCTGCAGGAAAGAAGAAACCAGTTCCTAATTTTACAATGATGATGTCAGTGAGAATACATGACAGTGAGGCTGAAGTGCCAAGTTTCTTTTTTTTCCTTTCCTTTCCTTTCCTTCCCTGTGTTTTCTTTTTTTCTTCTTCTTCTTCTTTTTTTCTTTTCTGGTGTGTTCTTTTTTTTTTTTTTTTTTTTTTTTTTTGGTGCAGCTAAGTTTTAAGTAAAGCGAGAGTTCCTTGGCTTATTATTATTGCACAGGGCCTGGAACTCACTGGGGACCTGGGGGGAGGAAGGAGGAGATGGGGGGGGGGGGGGGGGGCGGGTGGACAAATTGAAAGCTGGTAATTACAATTTTAGGGAAAATTACTCGTATTATATATTCTTAGAGCGGGAACGGCGTCTTAATGAGCACGTGCACTTTGAGCGCTTTGGCTTCAGCTCGTCAGTGTCAGAGTCCAGGATTAAAAACACCAAGGAGATTAGGAAATGAACGAGTAACACAAGCAAGGTCCCGAAACCCCAGGAAGTGGCCTTCACTATGCAAAGGGAAAATGTGGTCTGTGGGCTCTCTTTATTGGCGATAGATTTACAGTGTTTTCCTTCCTTAAGATCCATAGCACAGCGAGGGGTATGCACACTGTGTATTACCATGTTTATTGTTCCCTTTCATTCTTATTTTTTATTACTTTTATGTTCATTTTTTGGTATTTTAAGTCTGTGCAAGCACTTTGGTCAACTTCGGTTGTTGTACATGTGCTATATAAATAAACTTTGACTTGACTTGACCCAGTGGTCGTGTGGACACATAGGCCTGTGTAGTATGTGACCGATCAAATTCAATAGAGGAAGGGCCTGTTTGAAGGAGACTGTGATTACATCCATATAAGTCTGTCCCCCAATTCCTCTACTGCAGGGGCCTTCAGTGACTTCAAACTTGCTAATATATATGGACAGATGGATAGGTCTTTGTCATCTGTTGTACACAGACATTTTCATCGCCACTTCACCGTAGCAGTCGATCTAAAATCAAAAATCAGAAATAATAATATTTATGAAAGATGTAAAAGAGGCATGCAAGAGAAGGTGCCCGATCGCAATGGAAACTCAGCAGATACATTTACCATCCGCAGCCCCTTGGATGAAGTCCCATTCGACTGGAGATGATGTGAAGTCTTCTTTGATTGGTTTTGATTGGAGGATTGTGTGTGAACTACCAATCTGGAGAGAGATTCCCTGCGTTCTCTGTGCCCCATTGGCTGATTGTCACATGCGCACATGCTGCTGCTGCATGAGTATTCTCCTTTATGGGAAACAGCTTGCCCTATGTTTCGTGGGAAAAAGTAACCTGTTTGAAAGTCCCCCCCAACCCCCTCTCTCTCTCCTACATGCCTCTCCTTTCTGAGCATAGGGTTCTGTCTATATTCAGATCAGTTACATGAAACTAATAATAAGTTATTTTTGTCATAATGGACACCTGATACCATAATTACCAAATCAATTATACATAAAACATGTATGTATATCTGGTAATATCCAAAACAGCATTAAGCACCTTAGATATAATTTAACGTATATAAAAAGTATGGCATAACTTTTTTTCCCAGCTTGCGCCAGTAGCAGTGAAAATATTTTTCTAATAAACTGGAGGAAGAAGAAAAAAGGAAACAAAAGTTCTTGCCGGCGAAACTGCAGTTAGGAAATAGGGTTTGCCTACCTGTGGGTCGGATTTGATTAGCTTGACGCTTTGATCAAGTGGAGCGCTTTCTCCCCTGTTTAAACGGCTGTCGGGACACAGAATCAGAGAGAGATTATACATACGCATTAAGAGAACCAGCGGTGCACAGGTTTGCATTTATTCAACTCCCCCCAAATGAAATCATTTCTCTGCTTTAACTCCTTAAAAGTACAGCACTGGTGCTGCTTTCAGTACCAATCAGCATTAAAACTGAACTGAAGTACAAGAGAAGGTGGAACGGACTCACACACACGCACACAAATACACACATGAACACGCAAATGCACACACGTATAAATGCACAAATACACACACAAATACACACATGTACATGCAAATGCACACACACACACACACACAGACACAAATACACACATATATAGACACACAAATGCACACATGTACACACACAAACACAAATGCACACACGAATACACACATATATTGACACACAAATGCACACACACACACACACACACACGTACGCACATAGATGGTGGCACACACAGACACACACATACAAATGTAGACGCACATAGACACACACACACACCCGCGCACACACACACACTGTGGAACACAATGATATCATTAGGCACTGACTGAATTAATGCGTCAGCCCAGTTTCTAGGAATAAAAGGCCGTGCTGTACATCTGCCCACCACACACGCCCTCTCGGACATGTGCTGAGGATGTGACATTTTGGGGCAGGGGAATATTTATGGGAGCGCGCACACGGGGAAAAAACTTCAAACCGCCAGGAACGCCGAAAAATCAGTAGCAGGTCAGCCCCGGGGCAGCAGAGGGGAACAGAAGAGAAGTTCTCCCGAAGTTCCGTGCGACACAACCCACTTTTTTAAAAAAACCAGGAGGGTGGATGTGGAGGATCAGTGGCCACAGCAGAAGCAGTGATACACCGGGGGGGGGGGGGTCAAATCTGAGACAGAGTAAAGGCGGAAGTCTTCCCTGTTTTAGTTTACCTTGTTACGAAAACATGTCAAAAAGAATATGTTGCTTGATGTGAATACATCGATATCATTTCTATGGAACGAGAAAACAAACACGCCCCAAAATGGGCATCGATTGTCTTTGCATCATTAGTTCATGCACAAGAAAGCTTTGCCATGGTAGGGCAAAATTTAACATCGATGTACATCAGGATGCATACCTTTGTGGATTCATCAACACATTTAGCATAGTATCTAACCATACTTTGAACAGCTATAGCAGCGGTTAGCTTTTAAGAGAAAGTTATCTAGACAGTGTGTCAATAATATCAATGCAAGTTGCAGAGCCTGTTCGGCTGTGAATACAATGTAATGGTTAGGGAACTGTCCTGGAACTTCTGGGTTGCAGGTTCGATTCCCTGGAGGGATAAAAAAAAAACAAAAAAAACAATAATGATTACTGCCACTTCAGCTTCTTAAGGCAGACCTTCATCATTCAAAGACCAACTGAGTAAACAACAGCACAATTTATGTAGTGATGTAGCGCCACAGTTGCTTTGGTGTATTGTATGAGTCTCATGCCTGGGTTTGCCTGTCTTATGGTGCACACCTGAAGGTTTCCATGTCAGACAGGTCCCTTCTGGAATTCACATGTAGTTTGTTAGAGTGAAGCTAACGCTGGCCATTTTACTGTGCAAGTTCCTACATCATTACATGCTCAAATGCACCCCCCCCCCCCTCGCAAAAACAAAAAAAAAACTGCATATGCTCTGTGTTTTATAGCCTCTCACACTGTAGTTTCTGTTACAGGTGAAAAGTGTGCTTCTCGTTGGTCAGCTGGAGACTTGAAATGCCTTTGAAAAACACAGGTTCGTAAATTTTGGAAATCCCCAACTAAAATGAGGGTCAAACCCATCCTGGGGTCCAGATTTCCAGAACTTTGATTCTGTGACTTATCATAACATTTTCTGCAGACCCCCCCCCCCCCTAACCCTGAACCATCTGTGGACTAAATCATCGCTGTGGTGCTTCAAAATGGTGCTTCTGTCCAAAAAAATGGCTTCTGTTTTAGCTCAAACTGGGTTAAAGCTACTAAATCTTCAATCTTAAAAGCCATATTTCTTAGCCTTAGCACCTGAAATACTGCAGGAGTTATTATTTTGATTAGCTATCGCTGCACGTCATGCGCCACTGAACTGGAAATAGTTTTATGAAAATCACAGCGAATCCCTCTGTTTTATGGCCTACATAAATAACATACCATCAAAGAAGATACATCAGTTAGACTGTATTGCACACAGGAGTGATTTAAAAAATTTTGTAAAACATCACTGGCACAATTATAACATACAAAAAAAATAAAACTATAAAACAGCCATGATAAGCCTTTTCAAGAAAATTGTGAAAATTGTACTCTCTGCTTACTACTTAAGATGCTAATGAGTGTTGTTCGCTTTGAAACGCCTCAGTCAGCTACAGACCTGGGTCAAATACATATTTGTTTTGGATTTAAATACTTTTCAGTGCTTTACTGATCTTGTCTGGTGTATTGGAACCAATGAAAAACTCTCAAAAAGTGCAAACCCCGCCTTCTGGTCATGTTGGCAGGCTCAATTACACCAGGCAAAATCAATAGAGCACAGAAAAGTATTTGAATCCAAAACAAATACGTATTCGACCCAGGTCTGGTCAGCTATAATTAAATTTCAACTAATAGTGATGGATTTTGTCACTACATTGTAACCGGACTGCTAAAAAAACTACAGTATTTTCCCCATTGTGTTTGTATTTTCCATCGTCGCTTGTTGCTAGCCATCTCACGTATGGGTCTGAAGGACAGCAGTCCTGAATAAATTCAATGGTAAAAACAGCTTCAAGGTGTCATTAAGCAACATAATTGCATTGCTATAAATTACTTGAATAAATCAATAATTCATTAATGTATGCGCTCTCACCTTTGAAGTCACATGACCTACTGTGTCTTCCTGATTATGAAACAAATATGTTTGTCATTTAACAATTAATTGAGGCTTTAGGTAAGGACCTATCAGAAAATTAAAGAAAAACATTTATGTCCAATATATTAATGCAAATTATTATGATATGCATTGTGCATTGCCCAAACATTGGAAAAAAACTTGAAATGGTCTACCCCTGTTTCCACATGTGAGCCAGATACGAATACATTTTGAATGTTGAAATCTACAATTGTATCCCCCTCTGTAGTCTGCTGTCTGTCTTGTTGCTTTGTTCATGCTTTGTTCATTTTATACTTTATATATTATGTACATAGTCATCTGGTAATCTATTGTTTTCAAAAAATACAATGTCACATTTTAATGACATATTTACACATTTGAGACTCACACTTTGTGTTTCACATTGATCATTACGAAGATAAATATGACTCTTCTCTGATTGGCTTTTCCTTTAACCCCTTTCCCCCTATCACTTATCAGTATCCACAATACCTTTAAAGCTTCAACATGATCTTAGCACAACTGAACGACTCAGGCTTGGGTTAGCTGGATCATATTGATTTTTAACAGGTATCCTGAAAGCGGATCAGACCGGTTTGGATTATCCAGGCTATTGAAGCCAGATAACCTGACACAAGTCTGCATTTGTCAAGGCAGATTTAGGAAAATCCCTGATCTCTCCAACCCCCCCTTTCCTCCTCCCTAAAACCAGATGAATCAAGACGCAAGCTGTAAAACTTTGACACAGACCATTTGATAGCTGCCCATCCAGCTTCTAAGCATGCATGCTTTTTTTTTCCCCAACAGCCTTTTACAATAAAGGCCAATGAATAATGTAACTGCTGGAGATCTTCTGAACTGTCGTTCCTCTCTGTAGCAGCACAAGGAGTCGTCTCCGTGTGCAAGAGCTGCAGGCTCATACGTCTCTCTAGCTTATGCACAGGCAGACTCCAGGAGGGCAACACGGAGACAGCCAAACCAGGAGGAACTGACTATTGTGAGACATTTGAAGAAAGGGGTGGGGAGGGATTTTGTTGGTGGGGGTGCAGGAGGGAGGTGGTGGGGGCGGGCAGTAGGCGATACTCTGCCGAGGGGTCGGGGTGGGGAGGTGGGGGAGGGGGGAAGGGGTGTGGGGGGTGGTTTTGAGAAGCAGGAGCTGTCAGGATTTGGTATAACAGGAGTGTTTCATGTCAGAGAGTCCTTCAGGAGCTCTCTGTAAAAGTCAGGACGTCCTGTGATAGCGAGCCCCTTCGGAGGGCAGTTTTATGGGCGAAAGAGTGTGGGAAACCATCGGGCTCAAATTCGGCAGGTCCCTGGAACCTCCCGGAGACTCAGGCTGTCTGAACACAGCCTCAAACTAGAAAGCTCAGAATAGCAGTCTATACTGAACCCGTTTATTTAAAATGAGGTCAACACCCCTCCCCCCACCCCAACCCCCCCAAGCAAAACCAAGAAATGGTATGGTCCAGACAGGGAGGGAAGACTCAGGCCTTGTAGCTCACCTGCCTCTGGGCTGAAGTTTCCCCCCTGAATTCCCAAAAGGAAGACACCCACTTAGCTTTAAAATGTATACCACCGATGCCTGGTTAAGCAATTAATGCCATGACAGTTAAGTCTACGGGAGAGACGATAGGAGGCAGAAACGTGAACTAGTGACTCAGCCCTGCGGTTCTGGTGGACAGCGCCCTTCAAGACATCCATCTCGCAGCGGAAGCCAGCGGATTGGCCGTCGGTCTCGTCCGGTGCTTCCCAACAACACCCAGGGAAGCGGGACTTCGGGTTCGGTTGACATCTGCTGGTTTCCAGCAGTCCGGACCCAGCAGGTGGGGAGGAACTGAGGGATCGCTTTCCTTTTCTGGCCCATGCACGGTCCCTGTAAACCTTTCCTTGAGCCTTTTATCCCATCTTCCACAAAATTCCTCAAATTTCTTTTTTCGCCGCGACTCAAGCTGGTTTCCGGAAAACTTTTCGGTGCGTTTCGAATTCCCAGGGGCTCGTTTCTCCCCCTGCTGCGAACATATTCATCAATTCGCCCCCAAAAAAACTGCGCGGATGGGAGCGCAGTTTCTCACAGGGAAAGCAGATGGCAAACTTATTTTTGTGCATCATTTGTAAATAATTTCTAAACCTATTTATCTGGTCTGAGGAGATTGCTGGAATCTACATCTGGGGTTTTCTTTTTAGCGTAATTGTTTCCATGTTGCACCGTGGACTCATCCAGGGGTTTGAAGAAGAGGGGAAGAGAGAGAGAGAGAGAGAGAGAGAGAGAGAGAGAGAGAGAGAGAGGAGAGAGAGAGAGAAAATCTAAGGGATCCTGTCATAAGCGATGTTATATCGCCACTGTTGGACATCATCGAATTGTTTAAGGCACTGCAGGCCTCTGGCGGTGGATTACCGTATTTAATGTATCGCAGTTTCTCTGACAGCGTAGGCCGGACCCTAAATTTAAGAAACAGCAGGCGGGGTCTGGGAGCAAGTGTAGGGGGTGGGGGTTTAGAGAATGCTGCTTGCTGTAGTGTACGGCAGGTTCTTCCCCTTGCTGGGATTCTTCAGTAACCATCGGATGTGTCGGAATTGTGTGTGTATGTGTGTGCCTGTCTGTGGGAAGTGTGTGTGTGCACATGTGTGTGTGCGTGTGTGTGTGTGTGTGTTTGGGAAGTGTGTGTATAGGAAGTATATGTGCGTCTGTGGGAAGTGTGTGTGTGTGTGTGTGTGCATGTGTGTGTGTATGTGTGTATGTGTGTGTGTGAGAGAGAGAGCTCATCCTGCAGCAAGGCCACTGTTTTCCCATAAGAGCTGATAACATTCTCAGCCGTGTTCCAGGATTAAGCCACAGAAAGAGCTGGGGACAACCTGTCCTCCCTCCTACACCTGTACATCCATCAAAAGCCTGATGGGCTTGTGGGATTTGGGGTATTTTGGGGTTCTCTTGGCTTGAACTCGCCCACCAGCTCGTCCAGTGCCCCCACCCAACTCTCCAAGGGGGGGGGGGGGGGGGGTCCTTCTTCTGATCCATTCACCAAATTCGCTACTTCATAAGATCTGAAGCACTTCTAAAGGACTGTGACCTAGATGGGGGGGGGGGGGGGGATGGCATGGAGGGGGGGTTTGTCGTAATAACCACCCCCCCCCCCCCCCCCCCCGAAGTGCTTTCGAACCGAACTGCTGTGGCATTTCCTCTCTCTGTCGCGCATGATGAAAACCAGAACAATAGCAAAACTCTCAAACCCCCTCATCAGCATCGGTGGAATAAACGCATAAAATAAAATAAAAAAATATAAGTTTAGCCTTGCTGAGCAGATTTATTTATTGCTTAAAATGGCCTTAAAAATCCGGCCTACTGATTTTTTTTTAAATATATGGTTTTGTTCTTTATATTTGACAGCATGGATCGGGGCCATATCTGTGATTTACCATCAGCGCACATGGCAACTGAGATGCTGCCTATTTCCACTTCCCCTTTTGAAGTGTGCACACAGTTTCCTTTGTACAGCTCACGGCACAGGAAGACAGTAGCCTTCACAGGAAAGAAGGAAGAAGGCCCATAGTTCCTCGGGGATGCATTGTAAAGTGTCCTATGAATAGGAAAATTTGACAACACTCTATGGTATTGTGCTTTACTGATTCCAACGGCTCACGCGAAGATAGTTTGTGCTGCTGAGGAATTCTATGGTATAATCTGAACCAGCAGGAAGTTAGTGAGGAAGATGAGAAGGGATCATTTACTCCACCTGAATTTTTATTGGGCTTCATCATTTTGCCCTGTTTTATGGGCATAATGAGTGCTTGCATACTAAATGGGCACGATAGCACGGGCAAAAAGGTTGGGAGAAAAACCATTTTTACTTTTGGCGTAACTTGGTATAGAAAGATTTGAATTAAACTACAATTCTGCTATGCTTTTAGGCTGACTGCTTTTGTGTCTTGAGGTTGGCAATACAGATTTGTTTTCGTGTGTGTCTTCGCCTCAGTAGTTGGGCCAATAGAGTTAACAGAAGATAGAGTGATCGGTTCAAAAGCGTGGGAACTGGTGTAGATGTTGCATTACCACAGGGCCTTCTATTATGGAATTATTTATTACAGGGGATACATGTTAATCACTTTTTCCCATTGAATTATCACAAATAATTTTTTTTTTATGTGTGTGTGTGAGGAAATAGTGTATTGCATGCACTGAGCAGCACTTTACAGTTCATCCAGTCTCATCATGATAAGCCTCCTTTGTGATCAATCACCCAGCCCCTACCCCCACAGCATACCCATAGCCATCATAGTTTGGAAGTGACTGTCCTATGATTAATAATCATAACTCATAACTAACACTAACCATTATACTGCACTGCTGCCCAGATAAATAAGTCATGATTTCTCGTCTACATGCAGAGAAGAACAGTATCGTGCCTCTGGGATAGCTCTGCTGGCAAAAGCAGAGCAATGCTGGCAATGCTGCAGTGCTTCATAATTGATAAAGATGGCGTGTTTGGCGGAACCTGAGGCCTGTTTCGCAAAATGCTCGAGGTGGGGAAAGACGTGTCAAGCAATTAAGGTCGAAGTCATTTATTGCCTGAAGATGCTGAAGTGGAAATAATTTAGAAGTGCTTTTTATCTGTCTGTTTTTATTTTTATTTTTTTGGTTTTTAATTTTTTTTTGGTTTTTTCGCTGGTAGCTGCGATTCCAGTTATGACCGGTTTCATCACGTTTATTCCCGTGCTAACCATGCAAGGCTGTAAATAATAAAGCCAGGCGTGCATGTTGAAGCATTAGATTGGGCCGCTTGCTGGGAATATCTGTGAATATACAGCAATGCTGTCAGCCAGTCATAATCAAATATTTCTGTCAGTTATGGTATGAATAGTATAACTACAAAATAAATGGATCAATTAATTGAAATATATGTGTGCCTTATGTTTATTTTTAGAAAAATAAGATTTAGAAGATTTAAATTAAAAAAAAAACCAACAATAGATCTATAGGCTATATGCTATTTGGACAGGCTCCAGGCAAAGAAGGTGATAAAAATGGCTGTTTTTGCTCTTTATTTTACTCAGTTGTTCCATTTCAGGAGTTTAACTTTCCTAACAAATGGGTTGAAATTGAGTCCTTAGGTACAACTGCCATGTGGGTAAAGCTGTATACTTTACCCAGAGATGAGAGGTGACATCATGTTTCTTCAGTGCCCATGTCATTTGAAAAGCGGTTCCCATGGTGAGCTGAGAATCGCTCTGTTGTGACATCACTGCTGTTACTCTAACCATGGAACACTGGGAAAGAGGCACTTAATGCCAAACTGTTCAGTGTACTTATATTATACTTACATAGTTTGGATATAAAATACCGGTTAAAACAGGCCTCCATTTGTGCATTTAACCTCCTGAATCTGATCTCAAATTCAGGAACCATCAAGATAAAACTTTCTGAAAAAAAAACAACAAGAAAAAAGGAAAATGTTTCCCTGTTGCTAATGCTGCCAAAATATTATTTCTAAAATGTATTGTACCGTCCTTGGAAAACAGGGCAGCGGGGAAATAAAAATAAAAATAAAAGCAGTGAATTCCGTAAAGCACCAGAAGTCTGCAAAGAGGCCAATGGTGTAATCATTTCCATATCAGCGCATTGAACGCTTTCTCAGAAATCCAGGCCTCCATGTGCAGGAGAACAATGCTTTTTAAAAAAAAAATATGTCAATCACAGAAGACAACGACAACACAATTTCATGGTTACACAACAAAGTTCACGAAAGACGACAACAAAAACAAAAAGCATGCGAAAACAGCTTTGAGAACAGCTGCGCTGAAAGTGCAGAAATGTCTTTTGACATGTTTCCACGGTGTTTGCCTGTCTGAAATTTTCTTTGCCGTCAGTTTTCATCAAAAGCACACGCTGGCAGATTTCATCATTTAAGAAGAATAAAAACATGTCCAAAATGTATGAAATAACATGACCAGAACTCTGTTCTGTCAAGGGATCTCAATGCATTGCTTTCCTTGCAATCAGCAAGAAAATAAAAAAGATTTGACTACAGCTCAATTGATAGAACTAGGAAGCAAGAACAAAAAAAAAACATTTTATGTGACCCAAAGTGTTCAATTCTTTTTCTTTACTTAAATAAATTAGATTTTTCTAAAACCTGAACAGTAGCCCCTCAGAGTTTAAACAGTCTTGGCAAACTCTGAATAACATGATACTTATTAGGCTTTAATGGTGTTGGGAAGAGTGCTATTCGTCTTGTTCAGATCTTCCCTGCGCATAATTAAGAGAGACATGAGGACTTAATCACTGAAGTGTACATCCAGCTAAAGGCTAATTTTCATTAAAAAAAAATTAAAATTTTTTTAAAAGTCTCTGCCCTTTGAAGACAATTGTACATTCTCTGGGCACATTAAAGCATTTCCCTGCAATACTGAATGAACAGCGAAGAATTCGGCATAATTCAATATGGGGAGGCCTGGGACGAAGCTGATTCCAGCCCCGGCCTCTGCATTTATTCGATTTGTTTCTGAAGTGCGGCGCAGTTGTTTTGACTGGCCGATCAGGGCCTCTGTGTGCGCAGCAGCAGCAGCAGCGGTGGCGCCGAGGATAGTCCTGTCGCTGCTCACGTCTCGGTGAAAAAGCGTTGTCGTGACAACAAACAGGACAAAGTGTCAGTGCAAAGGCCCATTTTTGTTGGCTACAGATGACAGTAAGACGGGGCAGCTAGACCATAATGCAACTGTGCCTGCGAATGGGCTAAGAGTCTTGCGTACTGCGCCTTTAAGCGAGAGTTAGCAGTGGTAGCTTTTTTTTTTCATGCATCATTATGGCTCTCGGTCATAACTCAATTTTTTGATTATCAGGTGGTTTGAATTTTCATATAATATGTAGGTTTTTTTCGTGCCATAAATATATTACATTGGGCATAAAAATGTGTTCCATAAAAATATCGCGTTTCCATTATTTTCTCCCTGTACGGTTTTGCAAATTAAAGGCGCTGAAATATTGTTATATTCTTACTTATGTGAGCCCCATGGAAGCACCTGGATTTAATAAATGTGTAGTGATACTTTAACTTACAATTACTTACAGTGAATTAAAACAAAAATATATCTGTGGGACCACCCCGGCATTTTAAACGGAACCACATGCCACATGCATTGTGCAAAACAAAAATAAATAAATAAATAAAATAAAATAAAATAAAATAAAACAAAATAAAACTCTTTAAATCAAACATTACATATAGTCACCCCGCCTTCTCCCTCTGGTTGCCTGGGCAACGTTTTGTCGTTGGATGGTTCGGAGCAGGGTGCCGTGGTTCTGTTCACAGTGGTGCGGATGCGTGGTAGCTGATTGTGTGAAGATCACTGTACGCTGCCTCAGAAGATGGCGGGCTCATTTGGGACAGTGCTGCTCATTTGGGACAGCGACCCTCGATGACCCACGGTGGCCGAGTAGCTGACCCATCGTAGACCAGTAAACTCTCACCTCATAGGCTAAAGTACTGTGACCTCATAGAGCAGCATATTCCTACCTCATAGACCAGAGTACTGTGACCTCATAGACCAGAGTACTGTACCTTCATAGACCAGCTACTCTCACCTTATAGATCAGAGTACTTTAGAAGGCAGAAAAAGCTGTACCACCAGCACACCTGTACTGTAATTGCAGTCATTACAAGGCATGCCCCCTGGTGATATGCAAAGTGAGTAAGCTAGAGAACACATGACCCTTGGATCAGACGACAGCAAGATCGAAAACCACAATAATCTCCTCTCCTTGTGTTGGCTTCCATTTTCAGGAAGATAGCCAGCACATGTAGAGCGAGAACAGAAACTGTGCTTCCAGCAAAACTGGCAAAAGTATTAAAACGAAAAAAAAAAAATCAACTTAGCAGCTTCAAATAGGAACGGGGGGTTTTAGACAAAACAATGGCTGAAATCCCAACTAACTAAAACAAGCCACCAAACTTATAAAATTCCATTAAGGTCCTTTAACAGGATTATATTGGGTATCCCGTACTGGTATTTTACCTTGGCGCTGTTCCGCGGTGTTCCATGCATTCTGGAAACACTTGATCGATATTTTTTAAGTATTAACCAACCTTCATGTTCTTCCTCAAGAATATTTGTAATTACTGTCACATCCATTGAGCAGCATTTAAAGCAAAAAAAAATAATAAAAAAGCAAAATTAAAAATGAAGCAAATAAAAAAATTAAAATTAAAAAGAACAATTGATCTATGCATAGAACTAAAAACGCTGTATAAGGTTAAGTATTATGTCGGCTTGTGTTTCATGAGACGGCACACAAAAACCAAAGAAAAAAAAAGAAAACCTAAAAGTTAATTGTGCTATTTTTCTACATGCCCTGAAGATGGAAAGTGCCAACATCCACCCCTGTGAGACCCGCCAAGCTCCAAAAATGGAAAAAAGTGGGAAAAAGACCAAAAAAAAAAAAAATCTGAAAATATAGACATATATAGGACATTTCATTCTTTTCTATTATAACTTGCACAAATGTGCAGTTGTTGTTTTTTTTCATTTTTTAAAGGGTGGATTGTGCGTATTTTAATCATCGAGTGTCTTCATAAAGTAATTTATTCGGTTAATTTGATTAGAACCGTTTGTAATGTGAATGGGCTTCATATCACTAATCAAATCACACAGCTTCCTCCATAAAAAACTTAAATAAATAAATATAAAAACTCAGGGAGTGCTGGTGGGATTTCACACTACAGTCTATCCGAGTCTCTCTCAGTTTAAACAAGTCCTGGTTTATTAGATTATGGGTCAATAAAGTGGGATAGGGCTACAGTTTTATCACATGGGCTTTTGCTACTGAAAGGAGAACTGATGTTTTAGTAAAGGACGGATCGTCAAGGATAGAACGGTTTACTTGAGCCCAGTATAGGAAATGAATTATGCCATTTGTGTTAGAGGTACTCTGTCATAGTTAATTTTACACTGCAAACGTTCCTTGTAAGGGGTTTGCCTTGTAAGGGGCGGCAGTGTCGTGTAATGGGTATCCTAACAGTCACAGGTTTGATTCCCGGGTAGGACACTGCTGTTGTACCCTTGGGCAAGTCTGCATGGCTTCAGTATATATTCAACTGTATAAATGGATGCAGTGTAAATGCTGTGTAAAAAGTTATGTAAGTCGCTCTGGATAAGAGCGTCTGCTACATGCCCGTAATGTAAAGCAATGGGATTGTTCAGTGTCTCTGAGTTTATTCAAATAACAGATTAAGCATGCAAATACTGTACTTTCTAAATAATAATTTACCCCTCCTCTCCCGACATAACATGTCTGGCTGTTACAACCAACCATAGCGTTTATTTATTTGAGGGTTCTGTCAGACTAACATGTTCTTCATATTTATAGCAATATTTATTTGGGTGGAATCAGAAGGCTTCTTCACTTCATAACACTTTCACACAGTCAAGCGTTCAGTTTGAAATTGTGTGAAAGTAGCAGTGAAGCACGTGTGTATGTGTGTGTATAACACATGAGAAATACAAATTCTTATTTTCACCTGAAAACACACTTTCTACGTGTGGGGGAAGTGTGCGTTCTTCAGCAGGAACACAAAGGGTGGCCGTCTGTCTTTGTGAAGATGATGGGTAAATAATAATTTATCCAAAGCAATAAAAAAAAAACAATACAAATACAAAGGATAACAAAAAGCATAAATAGTAGTAGTAGTAGTAGTAGTAGTAGTAGTAGTAAATGAACAAGAACAAGAATGTATTTCTTAAATCAAACATTAAATGGCTCTTCGTGTCAAATCAAATCAAATCAAATCAGTTTAATTTGTATAGTGCTTTTTACGAAAAACAGGGCATATTTGTGACAGTTAACTTCATGTGTAGACAACAAACCCAGGGTGTTCCACACAGACTAAGAAGAGAGGGTAATAATAATAATAATAATAATAATAATAATAATAATAATAATAATAATAATAATAATAATAATAATTCATGCATACATACGTACATAAAAAAATTAAATGTTTGTTAGTTGTAAGTGTGCGTGTGTGTGTGTGTGTGTGTGTGTGTGCGTGCATGTACTTCTGTGTGTGTTAGTGTGTGTGTAATATTACCACTTTCGATATATATATTTAATCTCAGGGTTTCCTGTCTCTGTATTGAGTCTCCCAAATGTACATGCGGAATCAATCCAGTAAACAGGGGCATGCAGCACCACATCACCACAGCCGATTTGCATGGTTAGCTGACCATTTGGCAAGACGTCATGTTTTTAAGCAAGACAAAACAGCCGGTAGATTTCAACTTGCTGTAATAGCCCTTTCTCCTATACATATCTATACGTATTTTTTAAATTCTTTTATTATTATTTTATTGTACTTTTGCAATACCTGGCTAACATAAAACAGGCACATAATTTGGCAGCTGACTTCATTTTACTGTTGTTATAATTCAGGGCAGAATCAGGAAATTCAATCAAATGGGGCATAGAACTTTCCACAGCAAGGTTTTAATGCAAACATTTTAATGCATAAAACCATATTTTTTCACTGAGGCATTAATAAGAATAATAATGCATTGTTCTGCTTATTTAGGCCACATTTTTTCACGTGCTCAAAAATGTGTGAAAAGTATTAAATATGTCAAAAGAATAAAATGAAGGCAATATGATAAATGTATTAAATACCAAATAAAACTAAACTAAAATAATTAAAAACAAAATCTCAAGAATGAAAGTTATCAAAAACACATTTATTACAATTATTAAGGGCTTATTAAGCGCTTATTAAACACTTATTACTGTTTAATTAAGTGATTATAACAGTCAAGGCTGGTGTAAAAGCATCCATCAGTGAGGGAACAGGTTTCTCCACCCCAAGGCTGTCACACACCACACAGAACACATTTGGCGCTCACCTCCTGGTCTGTTTATCCAGATCTTTCTGTACAGCCTGAGACAGACAGAGATGCACCGGGTTTGGCAAAAAAACACCACAGTGGAGCAATCCCACAAGCCCAGCAGATGGAATCTGGAATTTTAGCATTTTTATTTATTTTATTCACTCCTTGAACATGTTGCTTGTTATTTCCAAAAAAAATAAAAATAAAAGAGCTCTCTAGTGGTTTATGTAAGATATTAGAGAATGTTATCCATCAATGAATCTGCGGTACCGTCCAGGTAAAACACAATGGTAGAGGGGCAGGCTACAGGCTCACTCTTTTTCGATATGGGACGAGGGGGAAAAACATTCCTAATAATTTTACAAAGTCACGGATAATTTCTCAGAATTACAATGTCCGCAACACTTTTTCCGTACAGTAATCTGCCACGTAAAGATTGCAGATCACATGTAAAATGTGTCAACATGCTGTTGCAGTAGCACTCAAATACTAGGGGCAAACGGTCAGACTTAAACTTCAAACTCTTCTTTTTTTCCCCCATCTACATGTCTTTTGAATTTATGCTTTCTCCAGGAAAAAAAAAAGAAAAGAAAAGAAAAGGGGGGAGGAAAACGCTTTTGCTTTAGCAGTGAGCCAGAAGCGGCGAGCGACTTGATCTCATTTCGGGGTGAGCGGCGACCGTGCTGCCGGACAGACCCCGGCAGGTTCAGGCACATGTGGTTTGCGTTTCTAAGAAAAAAGAGCTGTCGTTCACATTTCCTGATTTAAAATTTCCTGATTGATAGAGAGAGTGGACAAGAGAGGATGGGGGAATGGGGGGGGGGGGGGGTTGGTTGGCGGGGGGGACTACTTTTTTCTGCAGGTTCTCTTTCTTCAGAAAAAGAAGAGAGGATGTAGATCTTAAAAATGAAGGGATGAAGGTGAATTTAAAAAAACGAGTGTCGGGTGGGGAAGAAAAAAAGTGTCCTGGAGAGACGGGTTCTAAACGGGGAGTTTTACGACCTGGGGGTGGCGGTTTTTGTTTAAAACGCCATAACGTTTTATGAGGTGAAACATGGATCTCACTCTTACCTGTGAAAATAACGGCAGTTCGGGGTCATATCTGTATTGAAGCCATCTGTGTTTAGCTCCTGTTGCTCCGGCTGATCGGCTACCTTTAGACCCAGTTCCCGCAACCAGAGTCTAAACCACCCCGCATGCCCGCTTCCTTCTGTAAACAAGAGGGACAACTGACACGTCCCCCAAGAGCTAAAAGGTCATGTTCTCCATGCTTCATATGTTTTTTGTGGGGTTTTTTTTTGGGGCTACCAAGACTCAGACTTACGAGGAGTGTTGGAGACCATCGTGTTAGGAAGTGGAGCTCTCACAAGAACCCGGGCCAGGTATGAAAAGGCAGTACCACTCTCACTATCTGTCATGTTTTTTTTTTTCCACTCAGAAATTCCTTTTAACTCTTGTTATACTACTTTAATTCTTCCTATTTATTTCCGCTTAAAACCGTTCCGCTTAAAACCGTTCTTGTCTGGTTCCATCGGTTGTTGTTTTGTGAGGCCGGTCTGAACTGACTGCTGAATTTGATCTTACTTAGCTCTGTCACTTGACCTCACCCTTGCCCCCACACGCACACACACCTCCAGCTACTGCACGCTGGGGCTAAAAAGGTTAAACCTTCTTATTCTGTCAACATACTGTAGGGTATGACCCTGAAATGTAGGAAGTAAAAGGAGCTCTTGCTAGACCCTCTCCAAAATATGCTGCGTACAAAGTGAGATTAAGAAAATAAACTTTAAACCGATGGCTTTTGTACCAGCCATTCCACATAAATACACATCAATAATAATAATAATAATAATAATAATAATAATAATAATAATAATTGTTATTATTATTATTATTTTATTGTGACAAATAATAATAATGACATGTAGAGTTATATATAGTACATATTTCATTGAGAACTCAAAGGTTTTTTTAAAGAGAGAAAAGGTCATAAACAGAAAACATTTTTTTTAAATAGCACGCACAAAATAAATCACATCAACACGCCTCACTGGAAAGTTGTGTTTTTCAACATGACATTTTCAACTGATTTCACCTGTCTCATATGTGTTAGGGGACAACAAATTATGCAGCGTTGTGCTTACTGAACAGGCGTGGTACTGACTTTAATTTGAACGAATTGACAGATCCAATGTTCGTCTTCACAATTTTGTCCATATTTATATAAGCCAACCTCGACAAACACTGCAAATCTCGGGCCTGTCTGTTCTTCTGATAACGCGAGGCTGTGCCAACAGTTAATCACCACATTCTCCATGTTTAGCTACCTGACCATATGATGTCCAGAGAATTAAATTCAGGTGCTGCCCTACTCAACCCAGGGATATAGTGTCGATTAAAAATAAATCTCGTGTTTCTCCGTCCTTCCAAAGGTCAGGCTTGAGTGAACGATAACAGTCACATGCCCCTGCCTCAAAACCAACATATTATATTGCAGGGCCTAACTCAGCCTCAGATTCCCACAGGAAATGAAATTAGGGCGAAGGTAGTCACACTCCACACATTTCCAGCTATGTCCAGGGTATTTCTTTTTTTTTTCTCTTTTTTTTTTAAAAAAAAGCAAGAAAACGCTGTCATACACTTTCACAAACTCGCGTTCAGCTTCCCTCCTCCAAAATCCCTTCTGGCCATTCCATTTGGCTTTTTCGTCCAAACCGCGGGCACGGAACCTAGACGGTTGAAACGAAATCGCCCAATGAAACAATGGCTGGAATTGGAGCGTAAATATTTTTGAAAATAACAGCAATAACGGAAAACAACTGGCATTTGCGATGCAATTTAGCGTTTTTTAATTTTTTTTTTTTTTACAATCCAATAAATAATCAAGAATGCAGACTTTTCACCGTAAAAGTTTATGTGGTGTGTAATACGACAACTGGTGTCAGTCCACCTTTGTTTGCACACAAATGAAAACTGAATTTCACGTGCTTCAGCTCATGATACCCATACAACGAATAAAAATGGGACTCATCAGGACAGTGTCCTATAATTGTTTTGTTAGGCATATTTTTTTTTCCCCCTGCACTGAGTGGACTTGACTTTCAGGGGAAAGTGGGTGCAGAGGCAATTTACTGCAGAGGGGTTTTCTTCAGAAAATGAGTGTAAAACTTTATAGCGCTTGTAAAGGGCATGTTGTGAAGACTTGTGCTTCTGTGTGAGTGCAGCGAATCCACCATTCCCCCCCCCCCCAGCCCCCCCTGCACCCCCCCCCCCAACACACACACACACACACACAAGAAAAACAAGGGATTATGGAACCACTCACCAAGGGTCTAGTAGTAAAAAATCACTCTGAGCTACTGGGTATGGCTGTATTAAGCTTGTGATATATTAGTTTAATACTGCTACAATTCTGTTTTTGCTTTTGTACATTTATGTTTTTCCTCTGTGCAATTGTTATATGATGCTTTTAAATCTTTGCTGCACCCTAGGCCAAATCTCCCTTGGATTTGGATTCCTTATCTTATCTCGAGGGAATTTTCTGGTGAAACAAAGGTAAAATATAATCAATAAAACACATAAACACACGCACACACGTGCACACACACACAAGTACAAACACACATACACACACACACACACACACATGCACACACAAGTACAAGCACACATGCACACACATGCACACATACGTACGCACACACACAAACATGCACACATGTACACTCACACACACTCTCTCTCTCAAACACACAGGCACACACACATGCACACACATGTACACACACGCACACACACATACACGCGCACACACACATACGCACACACGCGCGCGCACACACCCACACACACACACACGCTAGCTCAAATCTTGCATTTAGAAACAAGAAAATGTACAATTCCAAAATGAAACATAAGGCCACATTACAGCTCAAACTGACTGAAGCTGTTTGCTGTTTTATGGTTAAGACACAGATCAAGATAAATCAATGGCAAGCACGGTTATGGTACTTCTCTGCTTCCATGAAATCAAATTAAGTCGATTCTACATATGAACTCACGGTTATTCATGTTGATCATGTTACAGTCTGTGAAACATATTTACCCTCTTTGTTTTCCTAAAAAAAGATCAGTTTTATGATTGCTCCAAAACTTTTCACCTATTTGCTATTTTAACCCTGAAACACCTACAGAATGAATTAGCAAGCACCAACAATCCCAGTATGTATCAGACATATACTGTATATAATATTGATATGTAGTCATACATTTTTGGTATACTCTTAAGATTCATATTGATAGAGTTGTATTGTAGCAGTATCCCTAGTCATCGGCCGCAAAGACCGCCTACATACCCTTCATTTGTTAACTAGCCGTACCGGCAGCTAATAAACACCAAACTGATTTTCTTTTCTTTGTTCCTTTGTTTCATCTTTATTTGGTTCATTTTAATAGCAGAAGGCAATGTTTTGCACAAGTATCTTGGTTCAGTTGCTAGCACTGGGCGCTAAGCTCATTCGGCGGCAAGTAAAATGTGCAGCACTTGATAAAGGTCTTTTGGACCTAGCAGCAAGTAACGCAACAGGATAAATAAAAAAAAACTCAAGAGCTTTGGTTGAGGAGGCCAAATCTTTTTGCAGTGTCGCCTTACGGATTTTGAATTCATAAAGTTCCCCTCAAAAATAAATAAATAACTAAAAAGCAACTTACTCCCAACATGCAGTGGGATGGTCAGCATTGATGTTCCCGCCGTCCTCCCTAAACTCTCTCAGAGGAAACAGCCTAACAGTTGATCTAGACTGACAGTTGTGTGTGTAACTCCAAAGAGCGTGTGTTCAAGGGGAGGTTGCTTTATGGCTGTTCAGTGCACACACCCCCTGGGAACATCATGTTCACATATGTGCGCCCTGTGGTGAGAAACACAGATTTAGGATGTTAAAAAACCATGATTTTATTTTGCTTTTAAAAAAATAAAAAAAATTTGTGTACAGGTTGTATTATATTTTCAGAGGTGCCTCCAAGAGAAGGATCCTCTTCCACTACACTGTAAAATGCCCAGTGTTAAATCAACTCTTACAGAGTACATATGGTCCAGAGTGGGATCTTTATGCACTTTGTTATTAACAAGTCGAATTAACACTGGACATTTTAACACTGAACATTTTACTGTGTACCCATGCCATTGACTTATTTTACTTTGCAGAGACACTTGTTGCAAAAACACAAGCCTTCCATTAAACGTCTTCAGGGTACCAACTCCGGTTGAATACGATTGTGATTAGCAAGGGCATTGCTAAGGATTCTGGGAAGCCTCAAAGAATATTGCTCCCCACCCCCTCCCCCTCCTTTTAAGAAAAAAAATAAAACATATTTTAGCTGTGGGCCCCGAGAATCGTCACCACTGTTCACCTCACTAGCGACGGCCCTGATGACAAGCATTCTACAATATGACAGAAGCCCCAACATACGGCCCAAACACAAATCTGACTCTCAAACAGCTGCCTCTCCGGCTTCAGCTGGTGTCCCACCGGAAATGAGGATGAAACTCTGTCATGTAATGAAGAGGGTTCACGCTGAGACTGAGACAAATACAACTGATTTACTCTGTGTGTGTGATGGGGAATAATGAAGTCCTGGTGTAGTGTTTCACTGACCCAGAATCAGTCTCTCTCTCTCTCTCTCTCTCTCTCTCTCTCTCTCTCTTGCTCTCCCCTTTCGTCTACCCCATCTGTATCTTTCTATCTCTTTCTCTATCTCTCTCTCTCCCTCTCTCTCCCTTTCCCTCTACCCCCATCTGTATCTTTCAATCTATTTCTCTATCTCTCTCTCACCCCTTCCCTCTCCCCCCATATCTCTCTCTCTCTCCCCCTCCTCTCTCTCTCTCCCCTCCCCTCTCTCCCTCTCTCTCTACACTAGGCTAACAGTATTTTGTCTTTGCAATCATTTTTCTCTCTCTGGTTGTTTCATACCGGGGCTCGGCTCGATGGTCCTAATTCGTGGGGAACTGAGAGAGGAAACTGCTGCCGTTCTAATTGCTGTGCTGCCCCTGTAATGGCCACAGAACAGAGATACGTCTGGAGGCCGTCAGTACATCTGTACCTCTCTGAAGTGCCCCCCCCCCCGCCCCCGTCCCCCCCGTCCCCCCTTCACCCCCGGGACGTCCCATTCAGTGAACCCTAATGATGAAATTCCTCCTGGGGCCCCAGTTAATTAAAAGGGCTAGAAAGTGGTTCTTTGTGGAGGAAGAAAGGGTAAGTGCATGGGTTTGAGTTCAGCTTGCTGAGGAATGGCAACCCTGAACAAGGGGACCTGGACAAACATTAATCATTCGGACGAAAGGATTAGATCCAAAATTTGACCCACCTGCCAAACACAGAAATTTTCAAAATTGATTGCAGGTTTCCACGGTGGGGCAGAGTCAATAATTCTTTGACGGAGGAACGAAAAAAAAAGGGAGGTTAGCGATTGACCATTAGCAGGTCTACAGGCCCCTGTGGCCACACCATTTCAAAACACAGACCCTCCTTCAATTCCAGACCCTATCCTCTCCTTTCGGGAAGTTTGAAAAGACAGAAAAAGATCTTGAGGAGCAAAGAGGGGGAAAAAAAGCCCACCAAACAGGAGTTTTCTCTTATTTTTTTATTAACGGGCGGGTCTGTGTTTTGAAACTGGTCAGCGCCTGGCTCTGGTTTCAAATCAAAACTTTTAAACCCATCCAACGACAGTGATGGTAAAAAACCTGCAGCGATGCGTTGTTTCTCTAGGGGCCCCTGAGAGCTCCGACACAGGAATCGAAAATCCAAAGGAAAGATCGACTGATTGCAACAACACAGTGATGGGAGAAGGAGGTATCATGACACCAGAAGAAGAAACAATGGCTGGAGCAACACATAGCTGTCAATCACTGTCTCGTTTTCTTGTTTCACAACGAAACACAGTGATTGGTTCAACTCAGTGAATTGCACTTCCTGTGTGGTGCAGTACTTCCGCCCATTTTTGGTGCCAGTCACACTACTTCATTTCTCCCTCATTAGGGTAAAGGTCCTACTTTGGGTTTATTGTAAATCACAAATAAACTCCTGCTAGATAGTAATAGATTTCCCTTAGCCTAAATACAGCCTTGGATGCTAACAGTCGCTTACTTATTTAATTTGTTGATGAATTCATGTTTTTACAAATGAGGAACTGGAATCAAGATAATAATGCAGTAATTATGTACCGAATTATTCTTTCACTCTTTGGAAAGCTGTGGCCTGTGGCTCTGCATTTTTGTGTGTGCAGCTGTGTGTGTGTGTGTGTGTGTGGACAGTCCCCCCCTTCACCCGCCAATGCATTTTTTTTCCTACTTTATTCCGACAGGAGGAAAGCGGAGAGAGTTACAGATACTCATGGGATCACAGAACAGAGGTTGCCAGGGTGGAGAATCAAATCCCCCATGCTGAGGGGATTCGTACGTGGGTTGAAAGTTGGCTGCCTTGCAGACCGCACCACTCCGTTTCCACACGCCATCGATATTAATACACAGACTTAATTAACCACAGCTTCCCATCTTCTTCCCCTTATATTTTCCACCAAAACCTCTTTATAATCCTCACGGAGTGGAATGCTCAGTTCAACTGGCCACCCCTTCTCATTGCTGCAATTTTCTCCATCAGTTTCAGGAGTGAAGAATATGCAGCTCTGGGCAGGCCTGAGAATGCAGAATTTGAAATCAGAACTGTGGTCACTACAACTCCCCCGTAAGTGTTTTTGGGGCAGTGGAGTCAGATAGGGTCCTGTTTGTCAGCGTATATGCACACTTGTTACCGGGGGTAGCCTGGTAGCCTGGTAGGCTACACAGGTAGCCTTAGTGTTCGCCCACCCAAATCACAGCAGGAAACGCCCAACTTTTTACACTCACACGCGATGGCGGCCGCTCCTAAAAACGAAAAGCAGGAAGGTGGACGCCACCTGCGCCTCTGTAGCCTTAAGCGGCCCGGAAAAACGTCGCCATTTCATTAATCAGCGTCGAAATGCATACCCTTAAACAGCTGGATTTAAATTAGGCTCAAACACCCCCACTGCACTTCATCATCTTGACTTAATTGCATGGCTTAGGAACACCTGCACATGGGAATTTCTACACCCCCCCCCCACCCCCCACCCCCCACCCCTCTCATTCGAGCCATTATGACAGTGATTACTCAAATTGCAATTTACAATTACGATGCCATGGGACAGGACACATGTTTGAAACACATGTGTTTCCCAAAGAAATCGAAATGGCTCTCCTACCAACTACAAGCAAAAATTCTGCAGTTCACAACCGGGTGTGGTGGTTCAGCCAAGGTAAATGGGAGGGGTACCAGGATGTTATTTTGGTGGCCGCGGCCCACCCTGACCCTGCCCGTGCCTACGCCCGAGCTGTGCCAGCTGCAAACTTTAAGCCACCTGGACGAGTGACTGCGCAGCTCTGCGCAGACTGTAGCGTAAGAAGGACAGGGGGCTGCGCTGCATGACTGCGTGCAGTTAAGAACACAGGCATGACCGTGCAAGTATTGCATGTGAGAGGAAGAGGAACTGGATGGGGCTGCAAACTCAAATGGGCTTTTTATGAGTGTGGAGAAAAATACAACTGTGAAATATTCAAAATAAATGAATTCATTAATAATTTATACATAAATAAATAAATTATACTAAGAAAGGAGAAGAAGAAGAAGAATGTTGTGTAAAAAGATTACGGAGTAGAATGTGTATGAATGTAATCAGCGACTGAGGCAGTTGATTTGATGACACGGGGGTCAGGTGATCCCTGGATGTTCAGAGAGCACGGCTACTGAACGGGCTAAGTAACTCTGATTAATGCTAATAGCCTCGGCAGGCTAACACAGTCGCCCCCAGCAGACCTGCAACTCACCCGCATCCACGGCGGGTCGCGCCAGACGGCGGGACACAGCCCCCCCCCCCCCCCCCCCACATGCTCCACACACACACTACCAGGATACGGGGGGACGGGGGGTAAATTTGGGGAGGAGGTGGGGTTCACTCAGCCCTGACCCCGTGGCTCAAGCCCATCGCCCCAGGGGTCCCACGGGACAGCAGACTCACACACCGGCCTTAACTCACCACAGCAGCCCCCCCGCAGACCGGCGGGGAGCGGCAGCCGAAACAGGGGTCACGTGCGCCAGGACGTTGGGGGTGGGACGGGGGGGCGGGCGTGTGACCCCGCGAGGTAACCGATCCGTGGTGCCACGTCGCCCGCAGACATTTGGGGTTACCAGCAAAGCAAACGCTTTGCCCCCTAATTTCAGTCTCGGAGAAGGGGCAGCAAGCTGAAGCATCCAGGAGCCAATCAGGGAACGGTATTCCATTGTGACATCATCGGAACACAGCCAAAACTGAGGGGGAGGAGGAGCACTTTAAATGGCCGCAATCTCTCTCCTCTGAGGTCATTCTTAACTTCGAGAAATATCATCTGATTCCTGTCAAATCTAATATAGCCTTCATGTGCATGCTGGCCTTCCATAACACTTTATGACATGAGTGAATATACTCCCTTGATCATTGGAGCAATTTTTTCTTAGGTATTTAGCAACCAATTCAACTAATTCTTGGACAGCAGAAATTACAACTGCTAAACTATGCCAAACAAGGCAAAACAATTCATTGGTTTAAATGAGAACTCTTTGCTCAAGATGCATGAATTAGTCGATGTCTTACGAACAACAAAATTTTTCCATTCATAAAATCACTATATATATATATATATATATATATATATATATATATATATATATTACATTGCTATTTCTTAATTTTTTAAAAATGAATTAGCAGTTTTTGTGCTGAGATGCATAGACGGCCGATTTTGTACACCAGGCTTTCCTTCCTCAGTCCTCAGCAGTCGTGTCCTCTGAACTGCAACGACAGAGGACAAGAAAGTCTGAAGTTGACTTCTTCTATAAAAACCTAAAGTTCAGTTTTACGGTGAATAGCCTCAAATTGACAGGTGACACGTTGACGTATTGTGTGTCAGGTAATTACAGGCAGCTCTTGACTGTGACCTCTACAAGGGAAAAAAAACGACGCCGGAATTTCGGACATATTTCAACATGTGTAACTGAAATTTGGAAACACCATTAAAGTGTGGAGCGGATACTTGCGATGATTGCAAGGGCCGGGGGGGGGGGGGGGAGGGTTGGGGGTAGGGGGGTCAGTATTTGTCGAGGGGGGGTAAGGCTATCCTTTATTTGTCAGTGTGGATCGCCCTGACGCAGGAACTGTTTGTCCTGAAAGCAATCCATCACAGAAATGGAATATTCCGGATTTTTTTTTTTTTTTTTTTGAAAATATAAGCATTAGCAGCGTAACACAAGTGCTGAAATACCTTGATAATACATTTTAGTACGCTGTCAGAATATTCCGTAGCTGTAAGGGATTCCATCCGGCGTAGCTAACCTCCAGCAGCCTTTGCCAGAGTCTTCCCTCCCGTTCTTTCTCTGTTCTTGTTGCTGAAGTTTGACTTCTGGAAACATCCATTTCAGACTTGAAAGTGAGCGAAACCAAATTTTTAAATTTATTTATTTATTTTTTTCGTTTTTTTTTGTTTGTTTGTTTGTTTTTTTTGAACAGCAGGCGAAACTACTCAACTGGAAATCACTGGAGTTTAAAGAAAAATAAACAAATACAATGATACGCGCACATATCTCCAAAGAGTACTTCAGTGACCCAGGCGGTGTCCAGACACGTTAGGCTCAAAAACGATGGGGCGCGCGTTTCGGCTGGGGGGTGCGCGTTTCGGCCGGTTACGCCCGCCGTCCTCATCGAGGACAGTCCCGTCTCTCGTTTCAGACCACTGCTCTGGAGGAGCGGGGATCACGGGGTCATACGTGCCCGGTCTGACGCGAGCATTGTGTGCAAGATGCAGAAACATACCCCCCACACCCCCCCTCTCCCCTCCCGAAACTCCCAAAGCTCCCCCCCCGTCGCCCCACACCGCCCCCCCTCCCCAAACTCCCAACACCCCCCCGGGGCCCCCTTTCTCCTTACCCCTCTCTGTGTTTGGAGCGGGAGAACAAGATGACCTCACAGATTGGAAAACTTGCGGGATCAGATTTTTTGGACTTCGGTCCAAGGAAAGGTCCAGAAGGTCAAGCTGGCTGCTTTTCAGGAGCCATTAGATGCTGCCTGGTGCCTTTTATTAATGACTGATACGCTGGCCTTCGTTTGCCTGCTTTTTGCAGAGCGAGAGAGGAAAGGAAAAGGGAGTTGGGTGCCATTAGCTCATCATTATGACATGCAGTTAAACTTTCTGAACTCTTCACCACAAATAGACCTTTGAAATAAATTAAGTCAAGATAATAATGGGCAAGGTGGGTCGCTATGTGTAAATTATCGTGATTGTCATTAACTGCTGTATTGCCTATGCACTGATGTGATTTATTTGCAGTTTAGCGCTGTTTTCCTATGCTCTCGCCTGTAAATTACTGTCTATATGAAGACCGTGGATATGGAGATATTTAGTTTCAGTAAGCAGCTTTTCTCTTTCATCGAGACTATACAGATTTAGCTTTAATGCAAAGCAGATCGTTTTGGCGCCCTTTGCAACCATGAATCGCGAAATACCTTCGGTGATGTATTACATGGCGTTGTTGCCGCTAAAAACAGCATAGCTAATATTTCTCAACCAGAAGCATTGATTAACTTCTTGCTCTTTACATCCCTGTTGGCTTTGGCTTGCACGGTACACTTGGATGAAATTAACGTGCTGTCATGAAGCATGAAAAGCCGCTTTTGGGGAAAATGAAAAAAGAAAAATGCTAAATGAATATCGATATTTAATGCATCAGTTTGGTGAAAGAAGAGAGAAAATGAATCTGTGCAGCCTGAACGTTTTATGGACAATTTAATTCATGCTCGCTGCTTGAAAGTTGTCTGAAATGCTGTACATCTGCATTTGAATAAGTCTAACCGCAAATCAGCCTCTTCGTCATACTCAAATTTTGTGCGGGACTGAAGAACGAAAATTACATATACATTTTTTTTTTTTTTAAATAACATTTCTAAAAGCAAATCGGCCGTGAAACCATCCGTTTCGGATTTCCCGATCTCTTCGGCTGGCGCATGGCCGAACGATAGCCGCGCATGTACATGCGATCGGAGACAGTTTTATTCCTTCGGAGAAGTGAGAAACGACCATCTGAGCGCGCCGCCGAAGGAGCCAGAGCAGAGCGGTTCCAGAAGTTTTTTTTTACGAAACCGGGCGGACGTTTTTTACGGGCCGCGGCAGCGCGGCCGGCGCGCCCGGCCGCCGCTAGCATCTGCGCTCGGCTCGCCTTCGTCCTCTCTGCTGTCTCCGCCGTCCCTTCTGCCATTTTCCCCCCGAAACTTTATTTTAAAACGCACGGCTTGAGACACCTTTGTTTCACCAGGCAAGTCGTTCAGAACAAATTCTTATTCAAAATGGCGGCCTGGCAAGCGACAAAAGCCAAGGGAAGGGGAGGAGGGCTAGAAGATAAAAGCATGTTAAAAGCACAAAATACATCAATAACCACAACTAAACATGGGCACATGAAAACACAGGCAAGCAAACAACAGCCAACAAACGAGATATGGAGAAAAAAAACCCCAGGAGAGTTTTATGGGGACATTACATGGCCGAGACAGAGGTCAGGATTCACAGCGCGACAGCACTATGGTCGTCATGTACACGACCACACCCCTCGTTTGATTTTAAGCAATGGCATTGTCTTTCTCGAAGAACCAAAAAAAAGTTATGACAAACTGCTTATGGTATCTGGAGCTCTTTTTCCTCTGTGTCTTAGAGTCAGTATTGAAGCCAGGCCTGTTGAAGAATGCCCACCAGCCCGTTTTGCTACTGTTGGACATTGGCTCGTATTTACATACGGCACCTGGAAATGGTTTCCAAAGGTGCTCGGGCATGTGGGCCAGCCCTCAGAGTATTGAAGACACCTGGAAGAGCAGGAGCCCTGCTATGCAGGCCCGTGTGGCGCCTGTTGGAAGCTCACAGGCTCAGATTTGTATCCGAAAAACAGGATTAGGGCAAATCAATCAGCGGGGACTTTTAGCGGCCTGTCGGGTTCTTCAGAGGTCAGAGTTGTGTGTGCGTGTGTATGTGTGTGTGCGTGTGTGTGTTTGTATGTGTGTGTGTGTGTGTGTGTGTGTGTGCGTGTATGTGTTTGTATGTGTGTGTGTGTGTGTTTGTATGTGTGTGTTTGTATGTGTGTGTGTGTGTGTGTGTTTGTATGTGTGTGCGTGTGTGTGTGTGTGTGTGTGTGTGTGTGTGAACCAACAGAGGGATGGCAGTAATTGTTTTCCATTTTCATCACTGCTAAGGGACACAGTTAATCAACAGTTCCCTGTAGTTCCGTATCAATTGTGTTTAAAGAAGTTTTTTAAAGCAGCACTTGACAGATGAGTATATATTTATTTTTTCATTTACTGATTTCTTTTAAAATGCAATGTAAAAACAAGCTGAGACTCATTTGAGATTAATGTTGCGGTCAGTGGGGACCCTGGACAGGGTGCATGTTGGGTAAGAGCTTGCGTTCGGACCTCTCTGCAATCGCGGACGGGATGCTGGAGTTCAGCAGGTTTTCGCCTCCTCATTCCAAGCGAAGAACCGGGCAGCTTCATCAGTGGGTCAGAGGCGCTGGTGAGGCATTTTCCTTGCCCTCTAAGGTGTGAGGTCACAAACGGGTGATCAGAATGTTCCTTAACTGAACATTCTAATGCTGATGTCACAACCGCTAATTGCACAGTGATTGAAAAGCAGCGGAGTTCTAGAACACCGACTTGGAACGTTCCATAAAACCGGCTCTCGAAAGGGTTAACCGTGCGGGACTGCAGCGCATTAGACATGGCGTTATGTAAGGGGGGGGTGGGGATGGGGGGGTGGGGGGGAGGTTAGGCTGTCTGCCTCGCTGAAGATTCCCACAGAAGAGAGGATTCGATATTCGTATTCTCTTTGCTCGCTCCTCGAGCGGCCGTTCCTGGACGGGACTAATCAAAGACATTCGCGGCCGGCCGAACCCGTCCAAACCGGCTCCACCAATCACTGCGTGCTTCAGGCAAGTCGCAAGCGAATCATGTTCCTAATACCACCGATGCTCGATAATTACCCCCCCCCCCCCCCCCCGGGGAAATGGAAACTCGTTGCAGTTTGATATTTCCCTCCTACCGGCACCATCAGCAACCCCGCTCCCCCGCTCCTGCTACTCTGAGAATTGTTGAAGTTTGTGAGGTCAGCCGTACAGATTTGGAGCTGGCTCAAACATTTCAACAAACCGACACTCCCAGAAAAAAAAAAGGTACGAAAAAGTGCCTGGAAAGGTACTGTACAAACGCTTGTCACTGAGGTGGTGCTCTGTAGGTACATGAAATTGTATCCCTGTCCAGCTATATATTTTTTCATTTGTACCTTTTCGCTTGTAAAAAGGTACTTATTAGCCCAAATGGAACATTATTGTACTTTCAGGGTACAATTGGGAAATTTGTTCCTTAGAGAAGCAAAATGTACCTCCAACTGTACCTTTATTTATGAGAGCAGGGGTAAGATGTTGCAGCTTGCAGCAAAAAAAATAAATAAATACTTTTTTTGGAATGAAAATTTGACAAAAAAAACAAAGATGAGCGCTTTAGGGAAACTAAAAGACAAACATGCTGTAAAAAAAATGTTTTATTTTTTATTTTTTTATTTTTTTTTGCCAAAGAATTATGGCTAACCCATTCTTGAGGCTTGTGTCCGCGCATTTGACTGTAACGCACCATGGCGTCTGCCAAGGCAGATGTTTAGGAGCACAGTGGACAATCTCGGACATACAGATTACCAAGCGTTATTTGGACTGCCTATCAGGCAACACATCTGTTTTAGCTCACAGCTCAAGAACAATTTGTGCGCAAATCTGATTCTACGAGCATGTTCTTCCGTCTCTCTCCGGACCCGGCAGACCACTGAGAACAATACCTCCGCATATCTGTGAGAGTATTTCAAAAAGCACGCAAGAAGATAGAAAAGCATTGCTCTTTTTTTTACACCTCATTTCGAGTAGTTTTTACTGTTTTGATCCCAAGATTAAAATGAAGCAGAAATTGCCCCTGAGACATATTAGTGAGTTTTCCCCCCATTTCCCCCAGTGCTAACCCTGCTTACATCACACCACCACAGTTATGAACATCTACACTGTGCAGCCATTTGCAAGAACATTGACGCAGAAAGTACCTTTCCAAAAGTATCTAATGAAACACTAATACTGTGTCCCCTTACTCTCAGGGGGCCAAAGAAAGTAGAATGGAAGACATATCATTGAATCCTACACTGTGCAACTACAGAGTGCCTGTGACACACTTATAATTGACTTTTAAAAATAATAAATCCAGTGATTGTTTGAATGTCTTTAATTCATTAATTGCTGTTACAGTCCAAGTGTTCCAGTCAGTTTGATTCAGTATCCAGGAGGAAAAAGGTCAAAGCTATTGTGACTACTTTTTTTTTTTTTTGTATAATCTTACGATGAGAAATACTTTTAATATGAATTGTGTTTTCCAAGAAAAACAGAAAATGAAACAATTCCAGGAACTGTGATTAATTTATTCGATTAGAGCCTGCCATGGAAGCGTCTCTACGGTATTGGATAATTCTTGACTTTCTGTGTCGAAGCCTAACTACTGGTGCAAATGGGTCATGATCGCAAGTATTCTGCACAGTGTTCTGATAATAATTAATTCGATTTTATCATCTAACATTTGCAGGAAGCAGGGATGAACACAAACTGAAACATTTTTTGATATCTTCCACAACCATTTTCCATTTTAAAAACAGCACATTTGCAAGCTTAAGTAAATATATCTGCAAGAGTTTTTGATATGATAATAATGTATGTGAACTACCTTTTTGAAGTGTTAAAAACATCAGACCCCAGGACTACACCTTGTGGAACACCATTTATCTTTCCCAGCTTAATTATACTGGGTCCTGAGAATCATGTAAATGTTAATAATCTCAGCAAGAGAAAAATATGTTAATAAATGTTTCAGATGTTTTGCAGGGTGGCACAATGTTTATATGCAGCACTAAATATGTCCGGGATAACTGTAATCTGTGAACTGTGAACGGTAATTCTGTAATTCTGATGCAATGTCTTCAAATTAGCACTGAGACTGTACTCGTAGAATATCCTACCTCTATGTAGCAGTTTTTTTTTTTTCCCTGCTATAATGCTCTGAGAGCAATTCACTGTGAGTAATGTTGAGTCGAACGTACTCTGATTGATTAATGGGTTGCGGTGTGCGACGTGCACTTTGGTGAATGCGGTGCATGTTTAATAATAAATACACGTGTACCTTTCCCCCGGTTAAATGACTGAGCGTGTTTCAGCGTGTTTCAGCGCTATAGAGTTCACGTTAGCAGTCGGCTTCCCCGCCCATCCCCCCCCCCATTTAAAGATTTGAAGGGTTGGGTCTGGTGAGCATATGGACCCGCTTTCATCATCCAAAATGCTAACATGTAACATTGGATCCATGAGGGTGCCTGGCGTATTGCGCAGAATCCGGGCCCTAACCATTAAAAACACCGGCGTCCAAGGAAACGATTCCCGGCACGACTGCGCGTGTGTACAGTGTGTGAGCGCGGAGGCTCGCAGCTGTAAGCCATTTTCATAATTATAATTAAAATGAACTTCTTTATTTAATGAATACCACCCCCCCTTTATTAGCCTCTTTCATCTGGCATGTTATTGTTTTCTCCAAAAAGGAAATAAATGAGAAAACATAACTGAACAGCAAAGTGGTTGTGTCACATATTCCAAACGATTGCTTAAAATTGTTGTGTGATGTCTGGTTAATATTCACAGGCAGGCTCAGTGGGGATCTTAGTTGGTCTAATCAAGACTTTGTCCAGCAGAATTTCTCATTTCCATTTTTGTTTGCAGAGGTAATGCAGTATAGCTGTGTGTTCCCTTGCCTACTACCATGTAACATATTGTTATAAGATATTTAAAAAGTGGCTGTGATACACTGTCATGGATGTGATCAACACAGGTCCTTAAGCTTCACTTACAAATACATAACTTCACCTTTTTATCTTCACAAACTTAGTTTAGAAATCACAAAAACAAACTCATCAAACTGTGCGTGTGAAATGTATTTTTAAATAATATATAAAATAAAGAATTAAAATAATAATAAATAAAACTCTTCAGGGGATGGTCAGTTTGAGACTCTGTTATTGGGGGGGGGGGGTGATTTAGCATACACACACTAAATAATTTTACTTTTACTTTATTCACATTAGTTTTACGCAGACAGTACACACTGATAAACATTTCAGGAAAACGTGCCAGTTTATATCCAACGTGGCACATCTTCATCTGTAGTCCCTGAGCAGGTGCATCAAAAACTAGCAAGTAAAAAAAAAAAAAGTGCACACACACACACACACACGCTATACAAATACATTAAAACGAGGTCAGCAGCAGTGCATGAAGCGGTGCATTTTGGCTAACCCCTATTAGCATTCTCTCATCCGCGCTGCATTCTTATCGCTGCAGCGTTCTGACTCCATCTCATCGCTCCCGAATGCCTGAACGCTGATGCCTCTCTCTTTTTCTCGGTAACGGCGAGTCTCCCGGGCGATATTTCCCCTCGCAACCGGGGGAGAGCTGCAAAAAATCGGGCGAGGCGTGTTGGCGTGGCGTCCGTCGGCGAAAAGAGAGAGAGAGAGAGAGAGAGAGAGAGTGCCGCGATCCCTGCCCCTGGAGCCTTTTCACAGAAGAGACGAGAGAAAGGAGGAAGAGGAGGAGGGAGAGAAGGGTGAAGAAAGAGGGAGAGAGATAGAGAAAAAAAAACCTGTAATGTTTCCAGAACAGGCAATCAAGACGGGGAGATAAAGGTCTCAGTGCGCAACAGAACAAATAGCTTCCCCGACGAGTCCAGCAAAGCCAAATTCGGTTATTCGAAACACCGCATAAAGAAAACATCCCTGCGTCCGGATATCGATAGCTATGAGAAACAAATCTGGCAAGATTGATTTATTTTCCATTCTACGAAAATCCTAATTGGCCCTTGGGTTCTTCTGTGATGATTTCACACGTCTGTGTTCCTGAACCCAACACTGATGTTCGGTTCTCTGCTTCTGCAAGCAGCTCTGAAGGATGAACAGCCGAGGGGTCTACTGTAAGGCAATGCAAACACAGCGATCGACTTGACGGCTTCTCGGTTCTCAGTTGTATTCCTCCAATTCTTCCCATTTACAGGACCATAGAACTACAGGGGAGAACTAGAGCTGGCTTTAGGAGAGATCTGTCTCTCAACGATGACAAATGCTATAAACCTGTAGGCGTGCTGTAAGGTGAAAGTGAGGCAGTTTTCGGAGAAGTTCTGGTTGACTTAGACCCACGCCGCCCCTGGTGGGACAAGACAAGTTTGTACATTTACACTGCGATCACTTAGAGGACACGCTTATCCTGAGCAACGTGCAGAAGCTGGGAGGATTAGTGTTACATTACAGGTATTTAGCAGACGATCTTATCCAGAGCGACTTACACAACTTTTTACATTGTATCCATTTATACAGCTGGATATGTACTGAAGCAATGCAGGTTAAGTATTTTGCTCAATGGTACAACAGCAGTGTCACACCCAGGAATCAAACCTGTGACCTTTCGGTTACAAGCCCAGTTCCTTACCCACTGTGCTACACTGCCACCCTGTTGCTCTCAGGAATACAAAAATGTGATCCGCAAGAAGACACAGAGTCCCATTTATAATCATTAAGTGTCACTTTGACCTATCGCTGTGGACTCCTGGGCCTTGCTTCATGTAGCAGGACTACTGACTGAGCAGGATAACTGCACTGAGTAAAACCTGGAACCCCCCCCCCTCAAATCTGGAACATGGACTGAAGTGAAAAGAGCTGTTCCGGATTTCACTCCGCTAACAGTTATCCAGCTAACTCGGTAATCCTGCATCGTGAAATACCCGCCTGGAATTTTTCAGCTAATGAGATCTCCCATGCTCAAAGCTGCAGGATCTAGCCTGTGCTCCTAGTGCCTTTTCACTCAGTGAGTCACTGTTTAAATCCCCCCCTCCCCCCAGTGCCTCCTGTCACCTCTTTGCCACCCCCCCCCCCCATTTTCCACAATACAGCCCACACATCACTGTAACTGCTCATGATGATTTTTTTTCTAAAATATAAAAAATCAATCCAAACCACTTTCCAACTGGCATCCCCTTAAACAGCATTTTTCTTGTCCCCGATTGATGTTTTAAAGAGGCAATGTGTGCCAGGGTGATTAATCTTGTCATTATAAAGATATCCATTTCACGAGGCGCACCACTGTCATATCCTCGCGCTGAGAGAAGGTTCCGGAGAGAGCTGGTAATGGCAGTACTGTAACCGCACTTACGTTCTGCTTTTTTTACGGCCTTTGGCCGGCCTTCCTACCGTGCCACGGAGAACATCTTTCTCTTTCCAGTTCCCTCTCTCCTCGAAAGTGTTTTAAATGCTAAACGTGAATCTCCCAAACGGAGGGAAATACTTACATCATGCAAGCTTTTTCGCATCAATCCACTTAATCGCTTCATCAACGATCATTTGAATGCATTTTTAACATTTAACGAAGAGGGGGGGAAAATTGACGTTAATTGCTATCGACAGGCTATTTATTGAGTTATTAGTTACAGACGTACCAGCGTTTTTTTGTTGTTGTTATTTGTTAGTTTATCTGGATAACAGCGGGAAGGAGCTAATGATCCGTCTGCGGTGGCGTTCCGGGCAGAGTTTTACCGTCTGGCGAGCGGTCGCCAGGAACAGCGGGAGCCGATCGCTCACTCGGAGCGCGGTCGTTAATGCGGTCGTGGCAGCCGTGATCTTCACAGACTTTCAGTGCCGTGTTCTTTTAATAACCGCCATCATTTTTATGCCTTTGCTTTGATGTGTTTTTCCAACAAAAAAAAAAAACTGTAACACAGTTGAAAAATCCGTCCATCCAAGGGGGGCCCCCCTTGATGAGTTCTGTTTTTAAAAAAAAATGCCCGTTGCGCTCCTATAACACCACCGGCTCGGTTTAAGCAGAACCCCTCTTTTTTTTTTTAAAAAAAAAGTGTTTTCATTTTGAATTATAAATACTGTAAAAAAAAAAAAAAATTAAAAAAAAAAAGATATTTCTTTGGCAATATCGTTTGACTAAAATGAGCTCACCGGGGCCCAGTTGCAAGCTGAGGGGTGAAGGGCCTTGCCCGGAGCGTATATAGTGTGGAACGAGACGAGGCGTAGTCCTAAATCAAAGGGCCTGCTTATAAACTTCAACCGGCTTCAGAGAGCGAAATTGATGGTGGCGCGAGATATGGTAAACGGACTGAATTTATGTAGCGCTTTTATCCAAAGCGCTTTACAGTTGATGCCTCTCATTCACCCATTCACACACACACTCACACACCAACGGTGAAAGGCTGCCATGCAAGGTGCCAATCAGCTCGTTGGGAGCAATTAGGGGTTAGGTGTCTTGCTCAGGGACACTTCGACACGCCCAGGGACGGGGGATCGAACCGGCAACCCTCCGACTGCCAGTCAACCGCTCTTACCTCCTGAGCTATGCCGCCTCCATGACTCAATCAATCTCCAAAACGAAAACAAAAAAAACTTCCCCGGAGCCTTGCGTCATTTCTCGCACCGCAGTTTCACGCTCCCCCCCCTGTCTGAGCAACGGCCTCGTTAGGCCTCGCCATTGGTCGGTTTAACCGCTAACGACCCTATCGCTCGACGTGATACGTCGCGTGATTAAGAGTGACTAAGAGTCTGGCTTGAGACGGTCGCTGCATCTGAACGGGCGACCGTCTGAAGAGGCTTTGGTGGGTTTGTTTATCGGCGGCGGAGGCAGCGGGTGCCCTCCCCGCGTGTAAACGCCAGGTATTTACTGGGATGCTTCGGTCATGTGCGATTCCCCCAGAGGCTGGCGGGTTTATAATGGGGAACAGGATAACTCAAAGCGCGGGAGAAACGGTAGTCATTACAGTGAAGCATTCATCTGGCTGAGTAATGCACGCCAGTATTCTGCCACGCAATGCCTGGTACGCAGGGGGTAAACAGAAACTAATAAAAAATAGCACATAAACCTACTGTATTTTTATTTTTTTTTTAAACAATGGAGACAATCTGTTTTGGTGAAGCTGTGGGTAAAATGAGTTTTTTTTTTTTTTACAGGTATCGTTTTTCGTTAACAAAACTAACATTTTAACTGTACCGCGACAGCAAGCTGTTTGCGGCGAAGCGGAGCTCCAGGGGCACAGACAGACTCGGGCCGTGCCGGGCCGGGTGGGGGGGGGGGGGGGCGCTGAATCACCCACCCGTGATCACGCCTCACTGTTAGCGGGGAACATCAAAAACAGTCCTGAGCACTGTGGTCGCTGTGATGGATTAGAGGCATGGGTCACTGCAACGTGAAATAAATATTTTTGCTTACTTTCTTTACTTACTTATTCATTTTACTTACTTACTTATTTTACAGGCTTATTGGCCTGTACCATCTGACCTACTGCCATGCCTTGCGGGCCGGCTTACTGGCCTGTACCATCTGGTCTACTGCCATGCCTTGCGGGCCGGCTTACTGGCCTGTAACATCTAGTCTACTGCCATGCCTTGCTGGCTGGCTTACTGGCCTGTACCATCTGGTCTACTGCCATGCCTTGCTGGCTGGCTTACTGGCCTGTACCATCTGGTCTACTGCCATGCCTTGCGGGCCGGCTTACTGGCCTGTACCATCTGGTCTAGTGCCATGCCTTGCGGGCCGGCTTACTGGCCTGTACCATCTGGTCTACTGCCATGCCTTGCTGGCTGGCTTACTGGCCTGTACCATCTGGTCTACTGCCATGCCTTGCTGGCTGGCTTACTGGCCTGTACCATCTGGTCTACTGCCATGCCTTGCTGGCTGGCTTACTGGCCTGTACCATCTGGTCTACTGCCATGCCTTGCTGGCTGGCTTACTGGCCTGTACCATCTGGTCTACTGCCATGCCTTGCTGGCTGGCTTACTGGCCTGTTCCATCTGGTCTACTGCTGTGCCTTGTTGGCTAGATTACGCTCTGTGAGATTCCTGTCAATTATTCGTGCCACATTCCCAGAGTTCCTAAGCCGGGTCTCCGGGTTCTTGGCGTCGCTATGGGCGCCGGCCGCCCGAACCCGGGTCCGGTGGGATCCGAGGATACGCTCACGCACATCTTGAACTCCTCACTGCGGCTCGGAAGAACGGCGCCGCGAGAGAAATGTACGTTTTTAACGATGTGACGGCCATTAAAGGCCCATGCGACAGATCTTGGGAATGTTGGGGAAAAAGAAGAAAAAAATTAATTCCACAGAACTGTACCAATTTACCTAGACCTACAGAAATTCATATGTACAAATTTAGAGGCTAAATAGCGGGATGGACTTTCAGTTTTTAGCTCATGCTTTGGTAATAAAGTTAAAATTAAGTCGCCACCATAAAGGGGGGTAATGAGTGCGGAGGCTGCATTGTGAGGGACATTTACTCCTCACATAATAAAACCTGGATCAACAAAACATGGGGGGGGAATAAAGGGCAGAAATGAGCAGAAGGTTTCAGGTTTTTTATCCGTTAAGTGAAGGAGAAGGAAGAGGAGTAGGAGGTGAGGATTGAAGGCCTTTGCTGCTGGCAGCCGGGACGGTCCTCCCGGGCCTCGTGCGTTACCCCGTACGGGCCGCGCCGGGGCAGTTTGGCCGTCCGCGGTGCTCTTTTCCCAAAACCAGAACGCCGCTCTTGCACAACAACACGCTCGCCCCGCGGTCCAAAAACCACGAGGCCCTGGCCTCCCGAAATAAGGGCGTGACCCCCCACCCCCCTCCCAGCGCCCCCCCCCCCCCCCCCCCCCACCGCCTCTCGAGATTCTCAGAGCTGGCTCCGGCAGCTCTTCAATAACTTCAGCGTGGGAGCAGACGCGGGGGGATTGATTGGACGCTGTAAAACACCGGGTCATGGGGGGGGGGGGTTTGGGGGGGGGGTCAGCTTTGTCGGGGTAGAGCTAGCCGACGAGCGGCGAGGCCAATGTGGGTTGCGAATGGGGACGCTGCAGGAAAACAGGTGTAAGAGGCATGATGTCATGCGATGCAGGGGGAGCCAGTGATTCATATAACTTACAGTAGTAATGGAGCACAGGAGAGAGAAATAAAATCCCTCCGCCTCGCGCTGTGGTTCATCCAGGGCTGCCATGGGCAATCTTCTCGAACTGGGACACTGAGAATTTGCCCGTGACGCACAGAGAGGCTCCACTGCTGTTTCCAGGGCCTGAGGTTCGCGGGGGTCCCTGCAGGGGGGCACACAGTGGCCCCTCAAAAAAAAGGCCCCCGTCCCGGGACTGAGTAATAATAATGAGTGGCCTGTGGCACTCTTCTTAGTCTATCCCTGACTGCTACTGCACTTAAACAGAGAGTGTGTGTGTGTGTGTGTGTGTGTGAGTGTGCATGTGTCTGCATGGTAGTGCCTGTGTCATTGAGTGTGTGCACATCAATGCATGTGTGTGTGTGTCTGTGTCTGAGTGTGCGTTTGCGGGTGTGTGTGTGTATCTGTGTTTATGTCTGTGTGTGTTTGCATGTGAGTGTGTGTGTGCGTGTGTGTCTGCATGGGAGTGCCTGCGTCTGAGTGTGTGCATATCAATGCGTGTATGTGTGTGTGTGTGTGTGTTTGTGTGTCTGTGTCTGAGTGTGTGTGTGTGTTTACCTCTGTGTGTGTGTGCATGTGAATGTGTGTGCGTGTGTGTGCATGTTTGTGTGTGTGTGTGTGTGTGTATATGTTTGTCTGTGTGTGTGAGAGAGAGAAAGTTGAACTAATGTACTGTATGATAGTCGGGGAAACAACAGAATTCCAGCATCTTCTCATTTATTGATTCACGGAGGAAAACAAGCAGACTTCTCATTGCAAGTGGCTCCCCTCCAAAAAACCCTCCGAGGATTTTAATTTGCAGTGACTTCATAGCCATTGTTCTTTCGACCAGACGTGCAGCTTCAGTGCGATTACTGCCCCAAAACGGTTAGCTTTATTACAGCGTCATGTTTCGAAGAACAATTCCTCGGACCCAAAACTCGTTTTCCAGAACAATCTGTCAAAATGGCCGATTCCATTCTGGCCAATTCCGTTTCCCTTTTTTATGCTTTTCTGGTTGCTGGGTCTCACTCTTTAAAATCTCCGCAAGTCAAAGCCAATAAAACGCCAAAAATCACACATACTTTACTACAAAGAAACAAAAACAAAAACAAAAAAAAAAGCCAGAACAATGACTACACTTTTGTACTTCTCACATCCATTAAATGTGCAATTACGCTAACAAGGCTTTGCATTTCCCAGGAGGCATAAGCAAACAAACACAAAATAAGAAGGCGGGGGGGGGGGGGGGGGTAGGGGGGAAACAGGTGCGACTATAAGCCCATAAAACAAGCAGCGGGATGGCGGGTCCCTGGCACCTTTTAGGGTACGCCACGCACCTCAAAAAAAAAAAAAAAAAAAAAAGCATGAGCTCATGTCCGCGAGGGTAGCTGCTGGATGCCTTTACCACACGGCTGCCGTCTCAAACAGAACGAGCAGAAGATGGTTTTGATTACCGCACCAGCACACCATCCTCGCTAAAGGCCATTATCTCATTACAAAGCAAAGGAAGGGGCGGAAAAGGAATCGATGATGTCATTTCAAGTCCCCGCCCTCCTTTTTTGGTTTTTCAGACCACATTGCACCCTGATATTGTGAATTACAAGAGGTAAGTAATAGTTATATATATTTTTTTAAAAACATCTGGGGCTTGAGAAGACTGTGAGTGACAGAGATAAGAGGGAAAGGGCATCACCAGCTTCACTGGACAGACAAACCGAATGCAAATACTCGCAAATATTAGCATTCAGCCGTTAGCCTCCCTCAGCTAGCCCACTAGCTTTATGTAGGTGCATAGTTTAAACACATTACATCACGGGCATTTAGCAGACGCTCTTATCCGGAAGCAGTACAGGTTAGGTACCTTTCTCGAGGGTACAACGGCAGTTGGGGGAATTGAACCTGTGACCTTTCGGTCACAAGACCAGCTCCTTACCCATTGCACATGGCACTGCACACACATCTGCTCATAATACTTCATTATTTAAATTAAAAAAAATAAGATTTTGATACCTTATCTACTGCTATAAAACGGTCTTATAAAGCCTACTGTGGGTCATTTATAATGCCCGTGTTGCCAAAACGGTATTTGTTTATTTGTTTCCATCAAGGGTCACATTGGAAATAAATGTTTCTAGGATTGCCTTCCGTACTTTTCTAGTTTTGCTGGGCTCAAATACCCACGCTATTTTTAATGCCGCATATGTTTTTACTTACAAATGAAATGCAGTCTGATCTGTCACCAAATAATCTGTTTGCGAAAGAAGCTTTTTCCGGTTTGGAGAAGAGCTGGACGTAAGACGTGTTGATGTTGACCCTACAGATCAAGTGCAGTGTGCTGTTGGAGTTATCGTCGGCACCAACGGAAATCGCCAAACCTTTGACCTTTCCGTCTGCCCACCCCCCCCCCCCCCCCCCGCCCCTCTCAAACAGCGTTTCTCCTGGCCACGATCCCGCGGCACGCCCTCTCTCTCTCTGCATTTCCGCCAGTCGCCCACGGGCATGGCGGACTGTCGGAAACCGTCTCGCCGTTTTCCGATCTTCTGGACCGGGGTTCGAAAAGCCTCTGCAAACACATCACGTCCCACGCTGTCGGATGGACGTTAGGGTGCGGCATCCATCCCCCCCAAACCCCTCAAAACTCCAAACGTCAATTTCACACCAAGCCCACTGTCACCCCCTGCTGGTCCCTCGGATGAGTGCAGGAGGACTCTCTGCAATACCAACGCAGCGCTTCCTTCAGCACGAAAGAATCCTCTTGGTTTTAGTTAAGATTCCTTGGGATTGGCCAAACCCCTGGATGTCGGCGTCTCGACTCTGCCTGAAAGCTAGAAAGTAATATATGTGCAGCCCAAGTCTACCCAAAACATATTGGAATACTTAGCATACCTAATACTAATCCTCCTGTCAGTTATCTGACAGTAAATTAAATTAGTCCGCAATCATCTCACACACACAGGAAGAGGAAAAGTTTTATTTTTTTTCCTATTCATGTTGGTTTCCTTACTGGTCAACAGGTCTTATATATTTCAAGTTGGCAACTTAAATTACAATAATGTCAATAATGTTATTGTGTTTTGTTTTGAATGTGGAAGTGACCACCGAGACTCACAAACACACATACACATACAGAAACAAACAAACACACATATGCGCGCACACACTCTCACTCTCTCTCTCTCTCTCTCTCTCTCTCTCTCTCTCTCTCTCTCTCTCTCTCTCTGTTTGAGTGCAGTAGCAGTCCGGGAGAGACAGAGCTGAGGGGTCAGGTGTGACCTCCCGTGTCACGATCCACTCATTATTAATCAGTCGCAGGATTGGGGCGTTAGCCCAGGACCACCGTGCGCACCCCTCCTGGGACCCCCACTAATCCCAGGCCATCAAACAGCAGTGGAGCCCCTCAGGTGGCCTCCATTAGCGGGATTAGGGTCAAGATTTACTCTGGTAGAGTAAATCTTGATCGTCTCTTGGACTCCTATGAGCGCTGTTAGGGTTAAATTAACACTGAAAACTTTTACTGTGAAGAAGTAGACGAGAAAGAGCTAGAGAGAGAGAAGGAGAGAGATGCAAGGAAGGGGGGAAGGAAGAGGGGAGGTAGAGGAGGAAAGTGTGAGAGATGGAGAGAAAATGGAGAGAGGGTGAAGAGGGCGTCCGTGGAAAGCGACAGAGGAAAGAATATGGGACGGAGGGATGGCAGAGCAATGAAGAGAGAGAGAGGGATGGGTGAAAGAGGACACAGGGGAAGCGGAGGAGAGGAACGGATAGTTCTGGTTGAGCGGGGTTAAAAAGAGAGAGAGGGAGGGCGCGCGCGTGTCCGGCTGAACTCGAATGCGGAGGGAGGCAGAAATGCATGATGGGTATGCGTCACGGGAAAAGGGGAAAACGGACGCAGGAGCCGTCGCTGTAAAAATGATCACTTTTCTCAGAGCCGCTGACAGATTTAAAATGGGAAGGAGCGCGCGGCAGCACCAGGGGCTCGATCAACGCGGGGAAGCAAAGCGGCGGCGAAGAAGAGATGCGAAGAAAACGTTGACAGGAACATCTTAAAAACTCATTCAGCAGGTGTCCTTCTGTTTTCTCTTCTCCCTTTTCGGAATAATAAAAAAAAATAATAATAAAATTATTCATGCCATTTTAAACGCTTTTTACATTTCATTACCAGATGAGCAGCTGTGTTTTGGCACCGGAGTTAACTCTCCAGCAGGGGAGGAAAAGAAGAAGAAGAAGAAGAAGAAGAAGAAGAGAAAAAAAAAGAAAAGAAAAAAATTGCAACACTAATTCATGACATCATGTTGGACATATAAATAACTAGCCTGCTGTGAAATTATTTGCTGTGGTCTCACATATTTTGGACACCCTTATTTTTCCCGTAAAAAAAAGCCATTTGACTCTGTGCTGTGTGAGTTTTTAGGGTTGTTGTTTTTTTCTGCGTTTTCAGCCTCCTATGGCTTTCGGCAGTAATAACCTCAGTACACACTGTTTGCAGGTGTGGCTGCCCCATGTTATCTACATTACGTGTTTATGGATTCCCCCTGTTTTACGCTCAACGTTTTCAGTAGATGGATGAGTAATTTCTCCTAAAGTGCAATGAACTGGAATGGCACTCATGTTCTAACCCACATAATGTTATAGCGCCCCCATGTGGAACCAGGTCTTTTTTTTTCTTTTTTTTTTAACGCACTGTTATTTTTAATCAATATTACCAATGTTACAGTTTTTACAGTTGACTACAAAGCATTTCTCAGTAATGAGTTCACCTTTTCAAAACTTTTACACAGGTCTCTGAACCAACATGCAGTTTGGCACAACAGTAAATGTCACACCCAAAATGCAAATCACTGCATACATCAATGTCTCAAAATCAAACCATTTCATCAAAACACCAGCACGATAGTTTTCTCCCAACAAATGCCCTTTGTCACTCATAACACAACGGCCTATAAAACAAACAACAGGTCACATTACAGTAGATGCATCATTTATGCCAGTCTTTGAAGTAGTAAACCATTTTGCGCTCACCAGTTTTTCTTTTGTATATATTTTTGTTCTTTTGTTATTGTTGATATTGTTGTATAAGAAATGTATAGATAATGCCTAATATGCATTGCGGGCTGATGCTCTTTCAGAATTCAGATTTTAGTTGGCTGGTTTGTTAGAAAATTCTCACAATAAATATCTCTGTTGAGCAGTCCAGATTTGTCCACACTCTCAAATCAGCCTCTCTTGTTGATAGACCCTCATTTATCACGATAGGACCTTATTGATCACGATAAACCCTCATTTATCACAATAGACCATAATTTATCACATGATCAACTATACCAGCCCTTGTCTGACAATAAAGCTCTTGCTCTCCCTCTCAGTTGTCTTCCTCTATACGTAGGTACTCTTCCTCACCAGGCCAGTCTTCTTCCTCTGTTGACCACTTCTCTATCTACTGCTGGGTCCATCTTTACATTAATTTTAAAAATTCCAATTTCCCCCTTAATGGATTGGTGGTAATGAAATTGAAAACACCAGGATAGAGGAAAATCAGAGTACATATATATACCTGATTGCTCAAATCTGTGTGTGCTATTGTGTGACTTTTTAAGATGTCCAATTAACGATGAGTTCGAAGTCTAAATTAGCCTACTCTGCTATTTTATCACGGCTTGCGTATCCTAGCTGAGTCAAAGCAAGGGCCTTATTTCTACAGTTAGTTCAGGCTCTCCCTTGTTCCCTCACACACAGCAGGTAATGTAAGGAGTCTGCAATGACTCATTCCATTTAATCAACTTTATTTATTAGATATTGCATGGATCTCAATCTTTCCAAAACATTTTCAGCGGTACCGAAAGGAGCCTAATATGACGGATCAAATGTCTAGGGTTCTTGGAGCGGCCAAAATTCTGATCAAATTATTTCATGGGTAGTTCTTTTTTTTTTTTTTGTAACTTTTTTTTATTCTTTGCTGAAATGGACAGCAGTCATATGTTTTCAACTGCCAAAAATACACATATCCCCCCCTAAAAGCAAGTGATTTTGGAGCATTTTTCGGGGTATAAGCAAGCATGTAACGTTAAGATTGCTACTCATTTTCTAATGTTTGCAGTATTGGATAGTTGCAGTCTAAATCTAATTTATTTTTTTCACCAACTCATTTCCCTGTTTGTCTTTCTCTGCGAAGACTCGCGAATGACAAGCAATGGCATTCCCCCTAATACCTCTCTGAGACAGCCTCTCACCCAATCACTGCTTCCCATTGTCTCCTTCATAGCCCCGCCCCATCGTAACTCCGCCCTCATATCAGCCACAGCCTCTCACCCAATCACTGCTTCCCATTGTCTCCTTCATAGCCCCGCCCCATCGTAACTCCGCCCTCATATCAGCCACAGCCTCTCCCCCAATCACTGCTTCCCATTGTCTCCTTCATAGCCCCGCCCCATCGTAACTCCGCCCTCATATCAGCCACAGCCTCTCACCCAATCACTGCTTCCCATTGTCTCCTTCATAGCCCCGCCCCATCGTAACTCCGCCCTCATATCAGCCACAGCCTCTCACCCAATCACTGCTTCCCATTATCTCCTTCATAGCTCCACCCCATCGTAACCCCGCCCTCATATCAGCCGCAGCCTTTCACCCAATCACTGCTTCCCATTGTCTCCTTCATAGCCCCACCTCACCTCATAGTAGTAAATTAAAAGTAAGTACTGAAGTAAAAAGGGTTGTTCCAGGTTTTACTCAGCAGTTATCCAGCTAACTCAGCAATCCTGCTTCATTAAATACCTCCTAGGTAAGGTGACTTACCTGTGTGATCACCTTTTTTTTCATTTATCAGGTATGAGCTGAGAGACGGGGACCACAATCAGACCTGCTGCTTTCCAACCAGAGACCGGCCTGAAGTCCACCATTCGAACCCAGCTCTTCTGCTTCATCTGGCATTTAAACTTTTTTTTTTTTTGTCGAAGAAGAAATGAAACATTGAGGACTGAGAGTAAACCACAGGCACACGGCCGTTGTAGAAGTGTATAACTGTGCTGCTACACAGAGCCATGATTTAAAAACATCATGCAATTAATTTGAAAAATGGATCAATTACCTTGCATCTTTTTTTCTTTTTGAATAAAAACAAGTGGTCAAAAAAAAAATTTTTTTTACGTGACATTACATTTATTTGTCCAAAGCAACGTACGATAAGTGCATACCGAAGGTCATTGGAACAACTACAAAACACGGGTCCGATAAGGTACAATACTTATTATGTAACAGTCATTCATAGCCATGAACACGTTAAGTCCAGTTCACGCAGTAAGCATAGGCTAGGTCAGAGAGTAATGCTAAGTCAAACTAGGAGGCGTGACAACGAGCTACAGCATCAAGATAACGATACAAGTGCATCATAAATCAGTATTGATTATCGGCTGCGTGGTCCCGTCTCATTGATCACGAGGATATTCGCTTTGAAATATGCCATGTGACCTCGCAGCGGTCGTGTGCAGAGAAGCGGCCTCAAACCTGGCGTCCGTGCGGCTCATAGACCCAGCAGATGAGGCTGCGAAAGACTCAGTCGCTAAGCGTTCACACTGTGAAAGCCCGTGTGGAATTTTTGGTTTGTTTTCATCGCATTCTAAAGCCTTACACGGTTCACGCCAGCATCCAGTCGTTTATTGGTACAACAGTAGAGCCTCAACTCTTCCAGCGAACCAATAGGGTTTAAGTATGCATCCTAACACACATCAAAACATCAAAACTTTCTTAGTGCTTGGCTCTGCCCGTGTTTCCCACTGTGAAGGTTTGGGGGGGGGGGGGGGGAAGAACAAACAAGAATCACTGGTTTATAACTTTTCCCAATTTAATTCATAATTCACACAAGCAAGGGAAACAGAGACATCGCCCTGCAAATGTCCTTGGGTACGGAGCTCTTCAGAATTACGATGTAGAACACGGGTCGACGTTGGGATCGTTTCGCAGAGGGAGTAAAACGTTACCTAAATGTACAGTCTCAGAGGGAGAGGTTGCAACATTAACATCATTAAAAAAAGCTCTCCCGTTCCAGAGTGCATTAGGGGAAAGAGAATATGCTCTCGAGCACTTGGGGCTTTTCCAGGAACCAGGCGTGTGCGGGTCTCGGTGCCTTGTGAGAGTGTTCCCCCGACCACAACGGAGCGGTTTTTACACAGCCCGACCACATGTGGTTTACATTTCAGCAGTTGGAAGGAGGTTTAAGGACCGAAATCTGCTCCTCAATTAAGTTATGGGATCAAAATGTAGAGTGGAGGGGGGGGGGGGGGGGCGGGGGGTAGTAGGGGGTAGAGGGACTAAAATATAAAACGGTCTTTCACAAGTAGCACGATTTTGGTCACCGTTTTAGCGTGGGCATTCAGTTTCTGTGCATTAAAACCGGTCAGTGTTTCTGGTCTAGTTCAGTCAGAGCGTTTATTTGCTGTGAATTAGACTTGTGTGTCGGTCTTGTAATTGGCCCGGTTTGGTCATCTTAAGCAAGTGCATTGAGTTTCTGAGCATTAAAACTGGTTTTCATAACTACTGTGGCTTTGCGTTAATTTAGCATGGGCACTGATTAACTCAGTGACATAGTTAACATGGTTTTGATTTAAAGTAGCACGGGCACTGATGAATTGCATTAAAACCGGGTCTCATAATTACCATGGTTTTGGTCTTGCTTAGTGTCCATGTTGACTTTCAGTGTATTAGAACTGGGTCTCATAATGACCATGGTTTTGGTCTTGCTTAGTGTCCATGTTGACTTTCAGTGTATTAGAACTGGGTCTCATAATGACCATTGTTTTGGTCTTGCTTAGTGTCCATGTTGACTTTCTGTGAATTGAAACTTAGCATGGTTCTGGTCTAATTTAAAAGCAGGCCTCATTTCGGCACGTCGAGTGCTCGAGTGGCCCTTGCCTTTGAGACACTCTTCCCCGGCCAGCTGGAGGCAGGAGCTCCCATCCCATGCACCTCCTCCACCAGCGATGGGAGCCTTTCCCTCTCTACAGCGGCCATGTAACCCCTCACACGCACGCCTGGAGGGGAACCAGTCTTTAATGGGCCGGGGACGCTTCGTTTCGGCTACAGAAGCCGGTCCCGCTCGTCCCAGAGAAACGATGGGTGCGCGTAAATCAAAAGTCTGAACGCACGCTGACAGAAGAGAGAGAACTGAACACATCACATTACATTTATTTAGCAGACGCTTTTATCCAAAGCGACGTACAAACGTGCATATCATGGTAATTGGAACAACTACAAAACACAGGTTCGGAACACAAATCCAGGCTAACGAACTTACCTGCGGACCAAGCGTGCGGCGTTCCAGGTACTGCACGATAAGTCCTTCTGATGCCCCGGCTCTGGGGATTGCTTTCATGGGTTGTTACTTGGGAATTACATGGCACCGTACACTACGTCAACTGGAACTGGTGAACGACCGTATGACTCACTAAACTGCATTATTGATTTTCTTGAGCAGAAGCTCTCATGTAGAGCGATTTATTATGTGTGGCTTGTGTTTAATGTGTCTCCAGGTTTCTAGGGCCAAATATTTTATTAGAGCACCAAAATAGAAATATTTTCATGGTGGCCTGTTCTGCGGTCTTAAAAAAAAAAACAAAGCAGTAGCACTCAGTAATATTTCAGCCAGCCCTGAATGAATTTGTCCTGGACTGGGCCTTTCTGAGTGGAGTATGCATGTTTTCCCACAGTCCAAAGACATGCAGGTTAGGCTGATTGGAGACTCGAAATTGCCCATAGGTATGAGCGTGTGAGTGAACAGTGTGTGTGCCCATCGATAGATTCGCGGCCGGTCATGGGTGTATTACTGCCTCTCGCCCAATGCATGTTGGGATAGGGTCCAGAACCTCCGAAACCCGGTACAGATGACAAAGTCAAGGGTAAACTCAATGGGGATGGACTGCTCACACAACACAGTTTTATGGGAGGTCTTATCAAGCCCATAATGCAGCATGTATACCCTACTGAAGCATCGGCCAGGGTGGCTATGACTTGAGAATCATTTTACATATTCTACATATACATTTTGTATTCTAAATATAAAGTGTATGCAATATACAAACAACCATATTTGCAGAAAGCTCAAGAACCTTCAACTGAAGGTTGAGTGTAGCAGAGAAGAGATCATTGTTAGTGCCTCGTCAAAACAAAAAAAGAAAACAGAAGACTGGCTTTTGCTGTTGGATGGAGTGGACCATGAACAGATGCTTCTTTAGAAAATTCATTGGGCCCGCATTACTCTGGGCTTTAATGGGCAGCCTGGCACCTGTTGGCTAATAGGCGAGACCCCCCAGCAGATGGGCAGCCCCCCAGGTGTTTTAGCACCTTCCGTTAAAGTCCAGGCCTGGGCACCAGGTGTACTGTGCGCCTGCCCGTCGTTCCTCTGAACAGCTCGCTGGCACTGCCTGCCACATCTGCACGGCACTACCTCGGGCACCGATAGGGGGTGGAGGAGGGTGGCGGGGAGGGTGGTGGGGAGGAGGGAGTGGTGGAGGGTGGAGGAGGGTAGCGGAGATGGTGGGGGTGGAGGAGGGTGGCGGGGAGGGTGGGGGTTGAAGAGGGTAGCGGGGAGGGTGGGGGTCGAGGAGGGTGGCGGGCAGGGAGGGGGTGGTGGAGGGTGGAGGAGGGTGGCAGGAGAGGGTAGGGTTGGAGCAGGGTGGTGGGGAAGTGGGGGTGAAGCAGGGTGGTGGGGAGGGTGGGGGTGAAGGAGGGTGGTAGGGAGGAGGGGGTGGAGGAGTATGGTGGGAAGGTGGGGGTGGAGCAGGGTGTCTGGGTGTTTGGGGGTAGAGGAGGGAGAAAGAGAGAGGGTGGGGGTGGAGGAGGATGGTGGGAGGGTGGGGGTGGAGCAGGGTGTCTGGGTGTTTGGGGGTAGAGGAGGGAGAAAGAGAGAGGGTGGGGGTGGAGGAAAGGGGAAGGGGAAGGTGGGGGTGGGTACAGTCCCCGCCCCATCACATGCTGACAGCGCAAGGTAACAGAAATGCATGTGAGAATGTAGCAGCAGCATCCAGCCTAGCGGGACCACCTCCCCTCTTTCCTCTTTCTCACAGACTCAGAGCCCAATCCGGGGGGACCATAAAAATACTACACACAGGGCCTGCAATCAATTTATTGGACCTGATTGGGGGTGGAGGGGGGGTAAAGAATTACGGGGGAGGGGTAGGCCCTAATAATAGCCTGTTATTGTGGAAAATAAACCCTCACCGCCGATATTTAACGAGAAGCTTTGCTTTTCTTTTTCTTTTTTTTTCCGCTCTTGCACCTGTTTTCGCAAAAAAAAAAAAGTAAACAATATATTTTTTTCCAGGCCTTTTATTCTTTTATTTATTTATTTATTTATTCATTTAATTAATGTTCTTCTCGCCGGGCCGACTCCTCACTCCGTCATTAATGCTTCCCCTCGTTCTTTCGCGGTTTTTATGGGGCCAGCTGGGGGAGAGCGTGAAGCCTGAAGGCCCTTAAACAGACTCCCAAATCCGGGGCGCGCGAGGAGAGCTGCCCGGCGTGTGGAGCTGATCTCGGGTCGAATTCGCGGTCGTATGAACACGGTCGGGTACTCTCTGTCTCGCATGCGCCGTTAAAGGAGCGGCCTTCATCGCTTTACCAGGGGGCGCGTCCCGTCCTTCGAGACTTTTGTCGGTTGACTTTGTTCGCAGCTCCCGGTCGCCGAGCAGTCGCGCGCTTGTTCGTGGCGGTAATCCGCGGCGTCGCCGCCGTCGTCTGAAACGAAACGCAGCCTCTCGCTGTCACGGTAACGCATGGTTTTTTTCCGGCTGGCCCCGCGGCGGTGCTCAGTGCCAGACTTACCGCGTAGCGGACCTCCCGGTGCGCCTGGCGGGTGGACACCAATCTCTCTCTCTTTGAAGACAAGGGTCGTTAACCGCCATTTTGCCGCTGATTGCCCCGCCGCGAGAGCGCCCGTCCGCCCGCCTTCCCGCCAGAAGATTGTGCGGATTAGGGAACAAGCAGCTGCGCCCCCTCCCACGGTGGGCTCACCTGCCCCGTCACCGCTAATCCCCCCATTCCACCCCTAAAGACCACCCCAGCGTCCTGCACAGGAGACCGTGATGATCTTGCCGAATTCTCCCTGATGGTAATGACAGTGATCAATGCCGTATCTGTTCTGAGTTGTAGTAGCTGACCGAGAGACCCCTCCTCCCCCTAGTGGCTGAAGGTAGTAATGACTTCATCCACAATGAAGCCCCTATTGGCCGTGCTTGCGCTGCACACCAAATTCCCGCTGAAAATAATGATAATTATTACAATAGCGATAACGAAGCAGAGATGACCAGTCTCAGGCACAGCCCTGCTCACAGACAGGCAAATTCAATTCAATTCAATACAACTTTATTTAACCCATCACATTACAGGCATTTAGCAGACGCTCTTATCCAGAGCGACTTATACAACTTTTTACACAGCATTTACATTGCATCCATTTATCCAGCTGGATATATACTGAAGCAATGCAGGTTGGGCACCTTGCTCAAGGGTACACCAGCAGTGTCCTGCCTGGGAATTGAGTCTGTGACCATTAGGTTACAAGAACAGCTCCTCACCCATAGTACTACACTGTGCCCCCCCCCCCACCCCACCCCACCCCCTCTGGAAAATTGGGACAAATGAGACATAGAGATAATGAGACACATGGACATGGTTGTGTTTATGTATAGTGTAGATGTGATGAATTTAGTACGAGTATGAGAGTAATTCTTGCTGGCTCAATACTCCACTGCCCCTTCCAGAGATGATCTATGGACTAATTTTGATTGAGGGTCTGCTGGGCACTTTTGCTTGGGGAAAACTCGCTTCGCTGACCCTTGAGCCAAAAGCCTTCTGGTCTGGTCAATGGTGAGCACTGCCTGGAAAATTGAGTTTCTGGGTGATATCCAACCTGTTAAATTTCTCTGAAATTAGGGGTGTGTCGGTCATGAGCGGTAGTTTCCCCGTGTGAACATGACTATTTCCAAAAAACTTTCTGCACGCTCCCGGGGCCTCGTCTGTGATCGGGAGATTTCTGGACTCGGATATTCTCAATTAATTCATGGACTCGCACCGAACCTTTACGGTGTCCAGAAACGTCGACGGCCATGACCGGTCACTTATGCCGAGTGTCTAGACGAGAACACCTCCGTGCATGAAATTATGTCCGTGGTTTTCGACATTGACACATGCCGCGCACGCCAGGAAACGTGTCGTGTTTTTTCGGATTTGTGTCCGCCCCTTAAAAGCACCTACTCGTGCTGTGAAGGGGAGGCAGTGCGCAGCTGCATGAATTGACTGTATGTCAAAACCAATGAGCTGTATAAGCTGTGTAAAGGGCCTCTGAACAAGAGAGCCTACTGAATGTAACGCAATGCACTTGCATGCAAATGTATTTACATTTTAGAACTCAACTGGGGGGCGGCACGGTGGTGCAGTGGGTAGTGCTGTCACCTCACAGCAAGAAGGTCACGGGTTCGAATCTCGGCTTGGGGCCTTTCTGTGGGGAGTTTGCATGTTCTCCCTGTGTCCGCGTGGGTTTCCTCCGGGTACTCCGGTTTCCTCCCACAGTCCAAAGACATGCTAGTAGGCTGATTCGAGACTCTAAATTGACCATAGGTATGAGTGTGCGCGTGAATGGTGTGTGTGCCCTGCGATAGATTGGCGGCCTGTCACTCCCAGGGTGTATTCCTGCCTCTCGCCCAGTGCATGCTGGGATAGGCTCCAGCACCCCCTGCAACCCTGCTCAGGATAAGCAGGTATAGATAATGGATGGATGGATGGAACTCAACTGGAAAAAGAGCATTCTCGGTTTAACATTCTACATATTGCTGACATTTTAAGAGTTAATACATTTGATAGTTGTGGATTTAATTCCACATTTAAATGCCAACACGTTCCTTTTTTTTTTCCTTCGGTAACTGGAGAACACATTTTGTATTTAATTGTATTTTTTTTGTTGTTGTTCTTTTACATCAGAGGGGTCTTTTGAACATATCCATCGACATCTGCTGCCCAAATGCTGTCATTATGTACGCCCCGGTGCGAATTTGAACTTGCCAAGATGACCAAATGTAACGAGTTAGAAGAGGTCGTGTTGATCCCATGCAACATTAAATACATATTCATATTACTAATCATAAGAAGAAGAGCTTGTGCGACTGTTTTAGCATTACTCTTACTAAACACAAACACAGGAGAAACTTTCCCATGCAAACACAAAGTGACTTCATTTTTTATCCTACTATTATCATATTGTGCAAGTCGTAAAATGCCCTGCTTATTAAAAGCGAATGCACTAGCGTTAATTGTGAAGTGCATGCTGGGAAGGAGAGCACAGGTGTTCTGTATACGAGCACGTCGTCTGGCATTGTGCTTCGCGCTTTAACTGAACGAGGCGATGTTTTTTGCCAAAAAAATAAAAAATAAATAAATGATCGCGCGGTGGCTAGTGGCCGAGGATTCGGTCGGTATCCACGGACGACAGCACCGTGTCGCGTTGAGGCCGGGCGAGAGCGAGCGAGGGCGAGCGAGGGAGAGTGAGAGAGGGCGAGCGAGGGCGAGGGCGAGCGAGGGAGAGCGAGGGCGAGCGAGTGAGGGCGAGAGCGAGCGAGGGCGAGCGAGGGAGAGTGAGAGAGGGCGAGCGAGGGCGAGCGAGGGCGAGGGCGAGTGAGTGAGGGCGAGAGCGAGCAAGGGCGAGCGAGGGAGAGTGAGAGAGGGCGAGCGAGGGCGAGTGAGGGCAAGGGCGAGCGAGTGAGGACGAGGGTGAGCGAGGGCGAGGGCGAGCGAGTGAGGGCGAGCGAGTGAGGGCGAGAGCGAGCGAGGGCGAGCGAGGGAGAGTGAGAGAGGGCGAGCGAGGGCGAGCGAGGGCGAGGGCGAGCGAGGGCAAGCGAGGGAGAGTGAGAGAGGGCGAGCGAGGGCGAGCGAGGGCGAGGGCGAGCGAGTGAGGGCGAGAGCGAGCGAGGGCGAGCGAGTGAGGGCGAGAGCGAGCGAGGGCGAGCGAGGGAGAGTGAGAGAGGGCGAGCGAGGGCGAGCGAGGGCGAGCGAGGGCGAGTGAGGGCAAGGGCGAGCGAGTGAGGGCGAGGGTGAGCGAGGGCGAGGGCGAGCGAGGGCGAGCGAGTGAGGGCGAGCGAGTGAGGGCGAGGGCGAGCGAGTGAGGGCGAGCGAGTGAGGGCGAGCGAGTGAGGGCGAGGGTGAGCGAGGGCGAGGGCGAGCGAGGGCGAGCGAGTGAGGGCGAGCGAGTGAGGGCGAGGGTGAGCGAGGGCGAGGGCGAGCGAGGGCGAGCGAGTGAGGGCAAGCGAGTGAGGGCGAGGGCGAGCGAGTGAGGGCGAGGGCGAGCGAGTGAGGGCGAGGGCGAGCGAGTGAGGGCGAGGGCGAGCGAGCGAGGGCGAGGGCGAGCGAGTGAGGGCGAGGGCGAGCGAGGGCGAGGGCGAGCGAGCGAGGGCGAGCGAGTGAGGGCGAGGGCGAGCGAGGGCGAGGGCGAGGGCGAGCGAGGGAGAGCGAGGGCGAGCGTGTGAGGGTGAGCGAGGGCGAGCGAGGGATGGCGAGCGAGGAGAGTGAGCGAGAGCGAGGAGAGCGAGGGCGAGCGAGTGAGGGCGAGCGAGGAGAGCGAGCCAAACAGGTGCCTTGACGGTACTCTGAGACGGCAGGACGCAGGTTTTTTATTTTTGGCGGAGGATCAAACGGAGAGGTGAATATAACCCCCCCACCCCCCCCGCCCCCCTGCCCCGAGCGGGGTGCTAATGTACAGGCCTGTAAAAGCACTTTAGCACCTCTATTAAAGCATTTTTTTTTAGGATAAATCAAAAGCGCGTTTATGATAATGGGCTGCAGTAACAGAAGCCCCCCTGGTGGGGGGGGGGGGGGGGCAGCTCTTTGTTTACGAGGCCCTTAGAATTGGGGGAGAGGGGTAGGGGGTGAGCGATGGTGTTCGAAGGGGTAATGAGTTTAATGTAAAAGTCTGCGCACAAAATGGCAGGCCTCGACATTGATTGACAGATGTTATTTAGCGGCTTGTTGGACAAACTCCATTTACAGTGCACACTGAGGTGTTAACACACGCGGGCCACCTGTAGGAGCGCTCGGAGAATCACGCCTTTAGTGTTACCCTTCCAGATGACCCCAAACCCAACACCCCACCCCCCCACCCCACCCCCCAATCACCACCACCACCGGTTGTTATTTCATTTAGAGGAACGTGTGAAGACACCTGCGATCGTTTCACACTTGTGTTCATTCTTTATTCTCTTTGTGTTGAAAAAATGTCAAAAAAAGACATCCAGCCGCCCTGGAACGTGAAGCTGAAAGAAAACGATGGCCACACAAAGACCAGAGTAAATACATCGAGAAAACAGATTCCTCCTCGTATGCTTACATTTGTAAACTAACCGACTCCAGCCTTTAGTAGTTTTGTCAGTGAGACTATTCTGAAAGCATAGTAGTACAAACTGCCAATCACATCACGTAGTCATAGTGACTAAGGTTTCAGATGTAGAGAGCGAGTTTTGGAGGGAAAGTCAGGGGTTAATGTCTCTACTCTTTCTGAAAATGCCACGGGATGCTGAATGACCACAGTGTGCCAGGACCTTGGGTCGATATCTCACGTAAAAAGACGGTACCTTCGACAGAGCAGTGTCCCCATCGCTGCGTCGGGCGCTGGCGTATATCGGGACCAAGGGGCTTCGAACGTATTTTTCCCAGGTGGTCGCCCGGCTAAGCGCTAAGCGCTAAGCGCTAAGCGCTAACCGAGGCCAAGCCCTGCCGAGGACGCAGAAGGACACGACGGCCCGTCAGGACGAGGTCACAGGAAGGTCGCTCACGCCGCTGATTAAAGCGCCTGCAGAAATTATGTCATGTTGTAAAACTACAGGTGTGCAGTCGTGGCGTCATTCCAAAAGGTGACCTGCATGACGTTCTGCAACCATTACATTACAGGCATTTAGCAGACGCTCTTATCCAGAGCGACTTACACAACATTTTACATAGCATTTTTTTTTACATTGTATCCATTTATACAGCTGGATACACACTGAATAAATGCAGGTTAAGTACCTTGCTCAATGGTACAACGGCAGTGTCCTACCCAGGAATCGAACCTATGACCTTTCAAGTTACAAGTCCAGTTCCTTACCCACTGTGCTACACTGCCGCCTACAACCCTCAGATTATGTTAAGGGTGAGACATTAGAAGTTTGTTGGGAGCGTGGGGCCGGGGGGGGAGATGGGGGGGACTCAAGCTGAATGATTCGCCCGGTTTTCGCTGCAGCTCAGACACAGAAAAATGCATGCCGACATTATATCCAGCTGTGATTATCCACAAGCAGCTGGTGATGTCAGTGGGGAGGGGATGTATGTTGCTTGTACGTTCAGAAAGAATGCAGCAATGTGTAGGCCGTGTCCCTAATTAGCTCCCCACTCTCTTTAAACAGCAACATACAGAACATACATTTTGCTTGAGGGGGAAAATCTTGCAATTCTACAGATACTTACGAAGTTTTTGGGCCCTTTTAGGGGCTGGAATTGTGTATATAATGCAATGGAAGATTGTGTTGCGGAAGTTTAAAAAGTAAGACGGTAAGTTTCATTAAAAAAAGCTAAATTAAACGGTTAATCTTGTTTTGTTTTTTTCCATGTAATAAACAATACGTTTGTACATTACATCCGAATGAAGAAAGGCTTTGATTCCACATATCTAAGCTTGAAAGCTATTTAATGATCACTAGCTGACAGTAGGCCTACTTGCTGATCCAGCAAGTGTCTGTTCTGAAGTAACCAGGAGTGTTGTTAGCGGCAACAGTTGGGAGGGAGGTGAAGGGAGGGAAGGCACATTATTTTGTTGGTGAATTCCTCCTTGAAAAAATGGGGTTATTGCAGTATTGCAATGGCCGTGGGACCCCAGAAATAAAACCCATTTCTTGTGGGTCTCAACATTTTTGGGAAAAGAAAAAAAGGGTATTGCTTTCCATGCATCCAGAGTAGAGCCAATGCTTAGGTATTTCCAACGTTTCTTGCCTGCACAAAAGTGGCAAGAGCATCATTTATATATTACAGGTAGAAAGAATTTTACCAGTCTTAGAATTTTTGTGACATACATTGTACCCAGTTAACCTCGTCCACTATAAGCCTGGCAGTTAGACAAGGGGGTAAGCAAGCCAATCTCGGCACAGGCTTAACAACCTTTTTTTTTTTTTTTGCACGAAACATTTTTAAATCTGCGAAAAAAGAAAAGTATTAGAACAACACATTAGCATTCAAGAATTCACAGATCTCAGTTTCCTGGACCTTTAAGGTAAAAAAAAAAAATACTGAATCTGGACAGTTTGGCAGACTACAAAGAAACAATCCAGCCAAACATTCTGTTAGTGCCAGGCACAGATTTACCTCCAAGTTTCGTTTATCTGTTGATTTTTTTTTGACGTTTATGGTCCTGGGTCTCGGGTCGCTGACAGGCAGTGCAGCCTGGGACAGGAGAGACCCTTTCTATGACATCACCAGACGGCAGCGCCATGGAAACGGAATGCACAACAGCAGTTAATGCGCTCCGAATCGGGCAATCGGGACTTCGTGCGAGCGTAATTTTATTTCTGTCGGTCGGCGTACGTCGCCTGGCATCACGGCAAAGCACGAAACGGGTCTCCCTTCGTTTAGCAGTCACAGCGGGCAGCGGTGGATTTGAGTGCTCGGAAAGAGAAGAGCCAACGAGGGACGCTTATCGCCGGCCAGAGAAACGTCGCGGCCGCAGAGCCGGGGAGAGGCCTGACGGCTGGCTTCGCGAAGGCCGCCGGTCCTTCGCCCCTTCGCCTCCGTCGTTTTTGGCGGCATGACAACGCCGCTAACAGTAGCTCAGAGCGCAGCTCCCCCCCAATGGCAGCTTTGATGGTGGGGCTGGGGGGGCCCGGGGGAGGGGATAGCCTGGATGGCGGTTAGCTCTGGCACACCGGTGCTGCTTAAACACATACAAAAGGCATTTCCCCGCTCAACCACGAAACCGCCACTCGCGTAGCCTGCTGCATATTTTTTGGCCGCACGGTTAACCGGAGGGGTAGCGGATCCCTCCCCCCCCACCCCCCTTGCTCTCCTTCAGGAGCTGGAAAGCGACGGTTTAACCTCAGCTCTCAGTCAGTGTGGGGGCATGAAACAATAATCCCCTTAAGCTGGTGGTGACAGTTGGCCTGCATTACTGCTCATGATATCTTTCTTTTTTTTTATTATTAGTACCCTGCTGTCCTGGCCTCAAGGTACTAAAGGTCTGACTCACCACAGAGATGCACATCTGGATTCAATACGGTGTCCTGGTAAGTTTCTCCACTGTCTCCGTATGGATACAAGGGATATATTAGTCACTTTTCTGTGTACGAAAAACTGAGTGGGTCCAATATATCTACTTAGTTCCTTTTTGTTAATGCTTCCCCTTGTCCTCAATTCTCCATTTCTAATGTACAAAAGGAACATCACCACACAGGTTTGTCAGAGGAGCCTAAACATCATGCTCTTATTGTGACACGGTTCCTTAGGTTGACCCCAGTCTCACTTCAGGACCACAGGTTCACTTGTGGCACAATCATAGAGCATGCATACTAACTGGAGAGGGTAGGCCCACTTTAATGGGAGCTCCAATGTTTTGCCCTCAACATGCACAATACAGGCTTACTTCCGGGACTTCACAAGCATAGTTAAGCCGAACATGTGCTAGTTTAATACACATGTCTGTGGGCACATTGCAGCCAGTGAATTCTAGACCAGTTAGCTGTAGATTTTCAAAATATCATCTTGCACTTGCAACAGACAACTTGTTTCTTTGGGTGTAACTAAAGAGCTCTAAGCTTATATAACAAAATTTACAGTTCAATTATTATTTTGTAGACACTACTGTAAGATATATGATTATTAAATATTATCATTAAATATACCCGAGATGTTTGTCTGCTGTTATTTGGTTGCATAACATCAGCAATAAATTTAACAGCCTTAACCTGAGTGGCATGCCCTCCATCCAATCAGACCAGCCGATGAGTAGGAGAGAAACATTGTCTAACCAGTGTAGAGGATGGCTGCATTATTCCCCCAATCAGGAGGAGCACTCTCTTGTCCAATGGTCCAATAAAGTTCTCTGCCTGGCACATGGTGCCCATGGTTTAGGGCAGTGTTTCTCAACCCTGGTCCTGGGGACCCACTGCCCTGCATGTTTTAGATGTCTCCCTGCTCCAACACACCTGATTCAAATGAATGGGTGGTTATCAGGCTTCTGCAGAGCTTGATGACGACCCATTCATTTGAATCAGGTGTGTTGGAGCAGGGAAACATCTAAAACATGCAGGGCAGTGGGTCCCCAGGACCAGGGTTGAGAAACACTGGTTTAGGGCTTAGCTGAAATCCCTTTCAGCGTGTTAGATTTATTTATATTCACTGATAGCATTGGGAGAAGAAAATGAGACCCAGTGAACCCAGCCTCCTTCTGCTGTACTTACTGCAGAACAGATTTCAGTGGCCTCAGAAAATTGCTCAGTTATGTTTAATTTCCACAGGACAACTGCTAATGATCAAGTCTTTCACTTCTTTGATTGATTTATTGATTTTTTGTTCTCCCTTGTCGTGAAAAGACCAATTCATCTGTGCGTTTGTGAAGGAGTTTCCGAAGGAGATTTTTCACAGCGCCGTGACTTAATCTGGCTTTCGAGCGGGTGAAAAAAAAACGGCTCTGGAATCAGCCGGCCCTCTCCGCGTTTGTCAGCTGCAAAACAGCTCCTTCTTCTGCCGTAACAGATTCAGGCTGCGGCTGCAGTCGCATCTCTCTCCAGGGAGAGGGTTATTGCCTTGCAAAAACCCAGCCGAAAACGCCTGCTGCTAATGCTTAAACTTTACCTTCGCAAACTATTTTTTTAAAAACTTTAAAAAAGGCCCCACATTGCTAATGCTGGCCACTGATTCATGACACTTTTTCTACAGATTTTCGTTACGCTAACGGTCTCAACCGTCAGTTTTTAAACTGCGCCTTTAGCGTCACGGTTAAAATGCGTTTCGGAAGCAACGGGGAGTTCAGATTCAGTTCAGACAGGAAGCAGTGTGAAATTATGAGCAATAATGCTGTGTAATTTTCGACAGCTAGAGATTATGATTTATTTGTTGACCTGTAGACCTCTAATTATACCTGTGAACCGATAGAGAGCTATGTGTTCTACAACGTATATTACAGACATTACACATACACAGGCACACAGAATTGCTGTTAAGGACATGCAATGTTATATCCATACAAAGGTGACAATGAATGCATGGTATCTGTAACTAATACAAAATGTCTACTGTAATAGTGAAATCAAATCAGAACTATATTAGATACCAGAAATTCGGTGCTCACTTGAACCGAAGGAGGAAGAGTTCAAAGGCTGGCTATTTCAGATTTTTTAAAAAAGAATTCCCCTTTTTCTTATCAAACCACAGTTTGCGATTTGGGTTTGCACAGACAGGAGGCAGAGGAAGACAGTTAACGTGCAGCTCAGTGGGTGGATTTGATCAGCCAGCAGAGGGCGCTAGTGCACGATTAGACACTGTCACCCTGGCCGACCACACCTCCCTCTCCCGGCACTATAAGAGCTAATTGAGCATCGCCTGCTGGTTTGCTGGCCACAGTTGCCGATTATAAAAACGCACTTTAAATGTTGACACAGATTAAATAAAATAAAAAAAGTTATTTTAAATTCATTGGTTGACATTTACAAGTCTCTAAAATGCGCAAGATACGCATCACACAGGCGGCAGGCAAAAGCAAGTCAACCGACTCCAGTAACATTCATTGAAAAACGGAAGTGTCGTATAATTGCAAGGCAAAAGCTATCTTCCAAACAATAATTATTTAGCAGCAGCAGGGACAGGGTCCTGGCAAGCAGTCTTATCACCATAAAAGATGGCAAGATATCGCGAAAAATCACTTCCGCATCCAAAACCGTTGCGAAGAAAAGTGCCTTTGGTCCCAGAGCCTGATTATCCAGGGCGATAAGGGTCAGAAAATTGCCCCGCGTTAGCAGTAGCTCAGAGTAATTTGCTGCTTAGTTAACGGAAAGAACAACAGTCGTTCTCCCCCAAAAACGCGCTGACTGCAATCCCCGTATTTGCCTTGCTGGTGTGAGCCTGGATTGCACTCAGATTCTCTCCTGTTTTTTTCTGGAAGGAATTTTAAAAAGCATTTGTTGGGGTTTTATCAGTCCCCGTCTGTTTGGAGGATGACCAAGAGCAACAAGAGTCCGTTTTGGCTTTTTATCAGGAACGCATTAGGGCGACGCGCTCACCGTCCCCCGATTTCCACGGAAGCGTGGCCGCCTGATTGCGGAATACGTGTGAATCGCCGATGGGAATCAGACGTGACCCACTCCCAAAAAAGTCACCTTCTGATTAAAATGTCCAATTTCCTGTTCATGCGAAGAGGTCGCTTGAAACACCATTCTGTTCCCAAAGAGAAAAAAAAAGAAAAAAGTCGTGAACATGGTCTGAATTGAGTTCTAAACACCAGAGCGTGAGAGAAACAGGAACTAACCTAGGAGTACAAGCGAGTGCCCTTTGAGGCTTCGACGTAAAGATCTCACGCCGTAAGCATTTTGGAATATGTCTCTCTGACTCCAATAGATTTTCCTCCCGTCACTGCTGAAGAGCATTATAACATGAGGACAAAATGGGGAATGTGTGGCTTATTGTGTTTTGTGATAAAGTTTGGACTCTCAGGGAAATGGGATACAATGGTGTGGATGCTGTGCTACTGCATGTGTGCATGTGTGTGTGTTTGTGTGTGTGTGTATTCATGTATGTGTGTGTGTGTGTATCTGGGTGTGTGTATCTCTATGTGTGTTATTGTGGGATCAGGACAGATGGGGTCAGAGGGAGCTATCCAGGATGCAGGGCACACTGAGATCAGAGGGATGAGTCAGAGCTCGACAGGAAGTGACACCATGGACGGAAAGCCACAGATCACCAAGGTCACATGTCACTGGGGTGGGCGGCAGCTAACAGGAGGGTGTGGAGAGAAGGGGAAGTGTTGATGAGGAGGGGGGACAAGGGGGGCTCACTTAAGGCTGGAAGGTCAGAGAAAGGAAGGAGGGATGAGGGAGGGAGGAGTGGAGAGAGAGAGCGAGAGCAACATTAACGGTCCCTGGAGAAGACGAGGATCTCCACTGTAGGCGAAGGACGGCGCGGAGAGAGGTGGCAGGGCAGAAAGCGAAAGAAAGGAAGGAAACCTTCAGATTGTGGGGGTGGTGGGGGGGGGGGGGGTTGGGAAGGGGTTGGGGGGTAGAGGGGGGCATGGGGGCAGGACACTGCCTGCCAGAAGGAAGTCATGGGCAGCCATAGTGGGGAAAGAGAGGATGGCTCAGTGCCACACGGGGTACTGACAGAGAAAGAGAGAGAGGAAGAGAGAGAGAGGAAGAGGGGCCACCCAGAAGCCCCTCAGCAGGGGGGTAGAACAGCAACAGCGCTAGCAGCGCTAGGAGCGCTAGCAGCTTCCAGCCATTAAGCACGGACATCCAAAGCAATTCCCATCGGGCCGAAGACCCCCGGGCTCGCGAAAAAAAGCCCCAAAATCGGCCTGGCACGGCCCGCTGTGCCCGAGCGCGGGTCGTCCGTGACCTGCAAAAACGGCGAATGAATCTGTGCTGTATTTTACGCGCGCGGGCCGCAGGGGAAGTATAGCCTCGTTTAGCATCGCCCGCTCTTAAGCAGCCCTCCCCCCCCAAAGCAATCCGCGTTTGGCGCGTACCAGCTACATCGCTCTGGCCTGCTGGAAGAGGTCGGGCGCTAGTGCTAGCGCTGGCGCTAATAACGGAGGGAAGCCGGTCTGCTCACAGAGCAAACAAGCGCTGCGGATAAGGGAACAGCGTACAGTATATACACAGCTGTAACCCAACAGGTTTTTTAATTTTTTTAATTTTTTAAACGGAGTTCACATAACAGCTTACTCTTATGTTTGGCTTGACCGCGACGGTTATTATCAGCGTTGTCCCCGATAGCAATTCTGTTTTGCATGTAATTTTCAATGTGGGAACAATTTTCCACCTAATTGGACGACGAAATCTCAGAAGAAAAAAAAAATAATTTTAAAAAATCGGCCCCTGAATCCCGTTTTTTTTTGCCTTTGCCGTTGTTTTCGGCACATGTGTCAACACGCCACCGTGCCGGGGGTCACGCCAGGGACACGTCAGGGACGCGGAGGGAAGCTCTCGCCGTGCGGCCAAGCCCGCAGACGCTTCAAGGTAAGCCCCTTTTGTTTGCCGCTCGTAACCTCGGGAGCCTCAGGTGACAGGAAACGCCCGACTCGACTCTCCCAGAAGCATCGGGGAGGAAACTCATTGATTACAGCGCTTCCTGTCACATGAGATTTCACATCTCACCGTGCAGCTCCGACTACTCAAATGCAGTTAAATGCCCATTTTAAAATGATTAATACAAGCAGCCGTTCCAAGCAAATATACAGGGAAAAAGGACAAAAATAAAAAATGGAATACCCTATTGAAATTATAACTAAATCGTTATAATAAATAAATACTAAACAAAATTGTAACACAAGAGTATTGACTTATTCCAATATATGTATAACACGTTAAAAAAACTATTCCATATGTATATTTATTTTTTTAAATTTATCCTTCGTTTTTACAGGTAACCTCATTAAGATCAAGATCTCTCTTGCAAGAGAAACAAATAAAACATGTATAACAACTTTAAACAGACAAGTTCAATTAAATCACACGTTAACATTCAGCAGTCAAACATCATACAATGACGTATCAAAGGAAGCAAGTACATACAACAAGTTCAAAAGTCCTGAGATCTGTTATACCTAATACCATAGTTATTGGATTTAAAAGTAATCAAAGACGAGAGACAGTGCGGAAGTTTCTTAGGTAGCGTACAATAGCCTTACAGATTTTTTTTTTTTTAAACGAATTATTCCAAAAAAATGTATTGATTAGTGTTCAGTGATGAAATCAATTAGTGTGTTGCCGTTCAGTAACCATCATTCTTCCCAGCATAATGGTTCATCTAAAATGATGATACCAAATACTCAGAAAACACCTCCAGAAAGAAAACCACCGGCATGGCTGGTGTGCCCTAAAGCTGAGCGGAACTTCAGTCCAGGAGTGTGCCTGCCTGGTGCCAGGCTCGAGCTATGGTTGAACAGCATCGACATTCTCTAAATGTATAAAGGATCGAGGTCACATTGCCAAAACGTTCAGAGAGAAAATGCATAAATGATGGTATCAGACCAGCTAAAAGCAAACACAAGGGATTATTCAACGCACATCGGAGCAACAGACTGCGTATAGCACACAAAACGAAACAGTGGTGCGAACCCTGCTTTTCTAAAGATCCTGCAATCAATGTGGAATGGCCTTCTCTGTGAGACAGTGAATCTAGCTGGGGTTGATTAAAAAAATTCTACAACTGTAGGCTACTTTGTTCTGAAAATAACCCACAGATCAAGTGGAATGTCATGATGTTCTTTGTTCTTTGAAAGGGGACGTTCACATCCAAGTCAGACAGCCACTTTTGCCATAAATGAATTTAAGCACTTAACTTCATTCGAGGGTAAAATTCACAATATTTTCCCCCCTTACAGACAACGGCGAACTTGTGATGACGACGTGCTGGCGCCGAACGCCGGCACACAGTCGTGTCACGGACGGGGCAACGTGGGAGAGCTGAGATGGATTTATCTTTTTATTTTTTCATTATTATTTTTTTTTTCGTCTTTGTCCGCGCCCAGCATGTAAAGCGATCGACGCGTCTGTCTCCTCTGCAGCGAGCAGTCATAGCGCTGCAGTGTCTGATGAAGCGCTCGTTATCCGCTCGCGACACCTATCAAGTTGACTCTAACGGTTTTGTTTGAATCGTAGCATTCCCTTTGAATAGCTGTGCGTCTGTCTGTGCATGCTGTTTTTTTCTCTGGGATCGCCACATAGTTCTCCAGAGAACGGATGTTTGATCGCTAACCGCACAGGTATTCCGCGGTCAGATCACATGGTGACGGATACATGTTGATATTTCACGCGGCCCTTTCTTGGGACTGTTGTGTAATTTGTCTCAGACTATTTCCCCCAGTTCCCCTCTATGATGTCATAAACCATGTGCTTGACCCCTGTCTCCAGACGTTCTGAAGTAGTGCTTTCCTGTCCTTACATATATTGTGTCAGTTCTTTCAACACAAATGACTACCAGTTCTTACTCATGGTCAAATGACGAAAACACTGCCATGGTTTAGAAATACTTCTTTAATCAAAGTGAGGGGTGTATATATATTTTTTAAAGAGTCGTCGCCTGAATGATTTATTTTGCATTACAAAGAAATACTGAATAGGCATTAAAGTATTTTGTATTTTTAAAAAATCCATTTTCTATTCTCATTTATTTCTTCAATAATGTCATAAAAACATTCTGGGGTTCTTGAACTTACATATTTCAATTAAATTTAAGGATTGAAAAGAAGTATATGAAAGGCGCATGCCTAGTGCACATAGGCAATTGTGCACTGCGTGAGATGTGCAAGTCTATACTTCTCCTTAATGTCGGTTCCAGGTGGTTGTTATTGTTTAAATCATGGAAAATATATGCGTTCCTTGCCTTCTGAAAGCAAATGAGTTGAAAATATAATAGGACTCTCAAATTGCTGAAGCACTGAGATGATATCATACAATGTGTTAAGCTTAGTTTGGCAACCGAACATAATGCTGTGGCAAATCAGCGGGTTCAATAGCATAACAAAAATGACAAAGAAAACGTTTTCTTTATTTATTTATTTTTTTATTTTTTATTTTTTTTCCAGTGGATCAAACTGCTTATTAAGTTGCAAATGTGTTCAAGGGCTTTAAAGTTGAAGGGGAACGCCAGAGGGAAGCAAGGTGGACGGCGTCTTTTAATAGAAAGCCCATAATAACAAAATAAGTTGTGGCACAGCGTCATCTAGTGGACAGAGTGAGAATTCATAAGACGAGAGAGAGTACCACTGTGTTCATTTGTTATTATTACTGTTCATGTGTATGTGTATGTGTGTGTGTATATAAATATATATATATATATATATATATATATATATATATATATATATATATATATATATATATATATATATATATATATATATATACGTGTGTGTGTGTGTGTATTGTATATAATGCATGTTTGTATATATGTGTGTACCTGTGTGTGCATGTATATATACAATCACATAATTCTGTTGTTGTTGTTTGTCATCGGTTGTTTCACATATTCCTTGAGATGAAAGTAAAACTGTGAGCAAGGAACTCCACTGTGATGTTCTCTGAGACCTGCTTTTCACAGGGAACATTTCACAATGTCTGTGTGTGTGTGTGTGTGTGTGTGTGTGTAAAGCTGGGCTCACAATTGTGGTATTATAATTCATCTTACATAACAACAATAACATTTTAAATGTGAAAAAGCGTTGACATGTAATGGCAGCTTCCTGGTTGGAAATATGAAATGGGGTGGGGCTAATGCGGCTCAAGGTGCATCAACATGCCAATCAAGAACAAATATTTTATTGTTCTGTACCTTACAGGGACAATAAAAATTCATGAAATACAAAGAGGGCTACAAATGGGTTTTATGGTTTATGGATTACGAACCACAAGATAGACATAGAGATAAGAAGCTTACAATAAATGTGTAACATAAGACTTTTTTTAATCACAGTGCTCACTTTATAAATGAGGATCAGGTGTCTTCCATTCCCATGCCACAGTGAAATGACTACAAATGCAACAATGAGTGCAGTGTACTGTTCTGGAATCAGTTCAGATATACTGTGCGTTTCTCAACCATCGGGTTCCGTTCGACACGTATCTGATTTTATCTAAAGTATACACGCACCTGTGACATAGATAAGAAAAATAGTAGCAAAGTTCAAGCTGGTAAAATCACAGGCTTTCTTCAATCTGAAAAATACCTCGCGGAGAAAAATCACATCGTACAAAAAAAATTACGATAACTTGCACATTTCGTGTAGCGAATTGCTTTTTGTTCTGATTGGGGCAATCGCTCATAAATGTAAATTAATTTTATTTATTTATTTATTTATTTATTTATTTATTTATTTATTTATTTATTTATTTATTTGTTTATTTGTTTATTTGTTTATTTATTTGATTATTATTCTTGCTTAATCCATGACTCCAAAGTTAACGGCCGACCTAGCGCTGTATTTCAGAGCCATTGCTCTCAGTCCAAACCGCAGCACTTCTCATCGATGACGAGAGCCTTCCAAGGGCGCGCACACATCTGGCGCAACAGAAGCTGGGTATCGCACTTTAAAATGAGGGCCATTTGATCCCTAACGTAAACTCAGTGATCAAGATAGGGCCCTATATCTGCGGCGAGAGTGTCACAGCCACTGATTGCGCCGTTTGGGAGCACTGAAATGTGACAAGGCTGTGGTACCCTACGCGCGTAACCACCGGTGCACGGCCGATTGCAATACGCCTGCGACGTCTCCTCGGGAGCGGGGATCTGTGCGTAGAACTTTGGCAACCAGTCGACCTAATCAGTCACGCTCGGGTCTCGTGAAACAATCCGCGGCTGAATATTAATGAACCGTGAACAATTTGACAGATGCGATCTTGATGTCATTTAGCATGTCATGGATACCAAGTTACAGGCAGGCCGATATTCGGTAAATAGGTGGGAATGAGATCCAGAATGCGCAGCAAAAGCCAATGTCAGGGCCTTAATCATGTACTCAGTATTGGAAACATACGAAGGGCTACGCCACGGTTGGGAGGGAAACCGGCCACAGTGAAAATGGGTCGCTTGTTTTTTTTTTGTTTTTGTTTTTTTTTCTCTCTCTGAATGTCGGCACTGTCTGTAGGCCTATATCCTACTGTTTCATTTTAAACAAGTATCGCGACCTCCCTGGGAGTTGTCTAGGCCTCTTGTTTTACTTTTTAGATCATAGGCTGTTACTTCGTGGATATTTCCGCGCTAGAAAGGCAATGGTGGAAAAGTCCGATTTTTCCCCAAGCCATTTCGACGGGGGCAAAAATAAATCCTCAGTCCCATAAACGCCGTTTTCTCTGGCGAGCAAATCTCGGAAATGTATCCCTTTGATCGTGGAAAGCCCCCATGTATCCCCCGTGGAAAGCATTAAGCAATAACCAGCGCGCCCACTGTGCCACTGCACCGGCTGCTATTCTAAGGGCTCGTATTTCGAGCCCGCTCATCCACCAGTCATGTGCCTGAGCGCGCGGGATGCCGCTGATGCGGCCGCGAAAACGGGCACCTCCGGGGAGGATGCTGAGCGGGGTTTCAGGAAACCGTGCACCGGATTTGGATAACCGGCGCCCACGGAGGAGAAAGTGAACAGTCCGTCCGCTCGCACAGCGGGTCTTTCCCCCTTCTCACCGGTAAGGAAAATTTAATCAAGGCGATGAAAGGAGTAACGTGTAATAGAGTTCCTCAAAAAAAAAAAGTCAAAACCGTTATGGAATTCTACAGTTTGTATTTATTTTTAAAAAACTTGGCTGGTTCTTGCCAAGCATTTAATACAGCTCGCGCAGTGGCATTTATTGATATAATAACATCGCCGTGATTGTCATTAGGGGGCGTTGCCTTGTGGTATGCGGAGTCTCCCGGGGCTCCGCAGAGCTTCGGTAGCGTGGGGTTTCTGCTGCTGCTCTTATTAGCCTTCTAAGCGACTTTTCACATCAGAGGTACACTGTGAGGCCCGCGGTCGACTCCAAATAACCCACCTGGGTGGGAGCGTGGGACCTCAGTCCGCTAACTTACACCCAGAAGAGATTCCGGCACATCCTGATCGGCCCCGCGCACATTAGTTCTGGCACTCAGTAAGAACAATAAAGTTTTTTTTTTTTTTTAAATTCTAAAATACATTAAGGATTCCTTACTCATATTATTATTATTATTATTATTATTATTATTATTATTATTATTATACGTAAAACTTTCAAACATTACACTTATATTTTTATTTATTTTTATATATTTATATATTTTTATACATTACAATATATCGGTAGCCATGTGTTTTAACAGAGATTAAACTAAAATAAAAGTTTCTATAATAATAATGCAATGTAACATCTGTAACATCTGCAATTCAGCTGTGATAGTACTGCGCTGTCAAAGTCTCAAATCCAGCCAGAACAGGTGAGTGTTCGGACGAATTATCGTTCCAGACAGCAAAAAATAATAATCATTTTAAAAATTATTCATGGTTTGTAGCCTGATGGTCTGTTCCTGAATGTGTTCTGAGTCTTTGCGGGAATAAAATACCTTTTTTTGTAAACAAGTGATGGAATGATGTAGAAGGCAAGTTGATGCGTTGGCCTTCAGAATATTGTTGGAGCAAAATTAATCTTCTGAAATGTAAGCTTCAGTTTCTTTTCATGCACCTGGGTACTGTGTAAACCATGCAAACCCTGCTGCAACTGGTTTTTGTAAAAACAGATCACATTGACTTGTCTTCATTTTAGGATAATGGCTGGTGACAAGCATGTCTGTATGTGCTTTTTTGCCCTAGTTGCTTATTCCATGCAGAAGCTCAAATGTCTCCAAATCAGAGACCGGTTGCACACATCTGGTCTCTGATTGGCTCAGTCATTTAAGTCTCTACATATATCATTATGTCCAATGTCCATAATTTGCAGGTGGATATTCAGAAATTGTTATTACCTGCAATATGCATTTTTATGACTGATACCAGTGTCAGCCAGCAAAATAAATACATACATAATTTAGAATTATGAATATGATTACATATAATTTTTATATGAACAATAAATAATTAACAATGACATAATAATAATTGTTATTTAGTAAATAATAATTGTTGATTAGTATTGATGTTTTTTTTCTTCTTGTTACTGACATAGCTTATGCTCCTAATTTGCTTTTGTGCTCGTTTTGTTTTGTACAACGGCAATAGGCTGTACGTTCGAAGCAACAAATCAAAAACAAATACGTATATAATTTCTCAGAGTGCTAAGATCGGTTGTGCTTATAAGCTCACCGATGAAAGATGTCGTTTTATGAAAATTAGAGAGAGGGATGTTCAGTTTGGCATCGTCCCCAGAGAATGAGAGATTTACGAAACGGCGGGAGCCGCATCAGGAAACGACAGGGACATGCCTCAAACGCGGGAACCTGGGCAAAAATCTACCGTGAGAAGACAATGGTTCATTGACCCGCCAAACCGCCGCGGTCCGCCCTGCCAACGCACACACACGCGCGCGCGCGCGCCCTGCTGCTTACTTTTTTTAAGCGAGTTTACGGATTCTGCCACCAGGGGAAAGGATAGACGGAGCCCTCTACAGTTTGAGGTACCGCTGCCAGCCCGCCGTGTTTTACCCACTGAAGGGGTGTGTTTTGACTAGTGTTTGTTCCTTTCCCACAGGGAGGGAGGCCTAATGGAACCTGCCTGTGTTACCGAAACCTGTAATTCCTGCAGACATCAGCAGACATCAGGAGTTTTTAAAAAATCTTTGCGTTTTTCCTGGTTTTAACACATCGATTTTTTTTCTGAATTCACGTACTAATAAGAAAATAGGATCACACGCAATTTGTCATTCAGTCAACAGCTTTTAAAAATTCGTACTTTCGAACGCCTGGGTCATTCTGAAGCATGACTGTGTGCAGGCATGTTTCAGAAGCAGGAATTTCTGTAATTAGATTCCACCCTTATGTTGCAACAGAGGCAAACAAAAAAAAACTGTCAGTCACAGCTGAAACCAGATTTTAATGGCAGCCACCCTCTGTAGGTGATATGCAGCACTGTGTGTGTGTGTGCGTGCGTGCGTGCATGTGTGTGTCTCTGTGCATGTGTGTATAAGTGTGTGTGTGCGTGCGTGCGTGTGTGCGCGTGTGTGTGTGGCAGTCACTGCCCTTTTAAACCCCTTGCCCCAGGTTGCTACAGGTGTGTCCGAGGCTGAACACTGGGTGAACTTCACTCCACCCGACACCCTCTTTAATCAAATTTTGAGGTTCAATCACAAATTCCAGAAAAGCACTAGGTCTTATTACAACTCACTCAGTTTGAGAATCGTATATTTCTTCTTACTGCCAGAGTTTTGTCCGTTGGATTGTCACTCACGTGTGTGTTCTGTCTCCCACAAGGATGCAGTTTCACTCAGGAGAATCCAAAGCAGGTCAGCACTAATGAGCACGTTTCTTTTTTTTCCGAGTACTAACACTGCAATGCCGCAAGGGGGTGCTGTTCCGGAACACAGCGAGCCAAGCCGCTAACCCAGGTGTTCGGCCTCTTCCTGGATTCCCCCGATACTTCAGCCCTCATTAAGTCTAAGAAATAAACAGCACCGTGTGCCAGACAAAATGCACGAAAAAAAATTTAAAAATTAAAAATACATTCTGGATGAGAAAATGTATCATTACTTATACAAGCCAGAGAGATGTGAGTGTAGGTCACTGGCCAAATATTTATCTCAAAGATGAAGAAGTTATTTCTGAGGCCCAGGACTCGCAGTGCCAATAGCTAATGGAGGTCCAGGAGGGGTTCAGCACCAGGACATGTATCCTGATCTATTGGAAGAGCTAAATTGTTTTTAAATTAGGGGAAAATTTGACCCCACTGGATCACAGCAGCGCAGGGAATCGGTGCTGTAATACCGATGACCGTACGCTGTCGGGGGACTGGTTCTGCCACTGATGAGATCAGATCCCATTGCTTTTCACTCCTCACCTTCTTTCCTCCACTCCCCCACTGCCACCCGTCTCCTACCAGGAAGTATGTGGAGCAAAGGAGGGGAGGAGGCCGAAGTTTGAAGCCGCTTCGCCAATTCGACAGTTATGAGTGATTCGCTCGTCTTTCGCTCGACACTAAGATCGGTTTCTGGGGCACGGTGGTGGTGTGGTCGTTTTTTTTTCTTGAGTGTTGGGACACACCCCCCCCAGGGCGCGATCCCATCACCTCCCGGCGCTGTGACCCAATCAGCCCCGCCCGGCCCCAAGACCGTGCCAGTCCAGTTGCACTGCTCCAGTCGCCATGGAAACACAGCAGGACCAATTTTGCCCCCATCGAGAAGCCAACCCCTCCACCCCCCACCCCTCTCCCATCCAGTCCAAAAACATCTTGAGCTAATGGTGATTTCTCAAAGCACCAGGCTCACGGGCAAACTGTGTACGGCCCCCATTAAAAGTTACAGATACTCTCATTTTGATGTGGGCAATTTAACAAGCTCCCCATAAACTTGTTCTTTTCTTTCACTGAGAAAAGTTGTTCATATTCTTTTTTTAATTACTTGGAAAGCACTTAAAAAGAAAAAGAAAAAAAAAACAAAACAGAAAAAAAAAAACAATCCAAGCACATGCAGTCCAGCTGCCATGGGTCGGAGTGAATTACCTCCTGGGCTGCCAGACAGGGCTACGTGCACCCAGCAATCAGGCGTCTTTAGCAGGAAGGTATGCATCAACAGCTACCTGACATGCTTTACCCAGCATGCTCCCCTTCCGCTGGCCTTGCGACGTCAGTTCTGTGACCTGAGAGCTACGCGCTAGTACATCTTCACCAGCGCAATCAACTCCCTCCTCGCCTTCTGGAAAAGCATTTCACTGGAAACCCGTCACACAAACATTGGATTGTTGATGGAAATGACTGTGCGTGTGTGTGTGTGTGCATGTGTGTGTTTGCGTGCGTGTGTGTGTGGGTGTGTGTGAGTGTGTGCGTGTGTGTGTGCGTGTTTATGTGCATGTGTGTGCGTATTTGTTTGTTTGCGCGTGTGTGTGTGTGAGTGTGTGTTTGCATGTGTGTGTGTGCGTGTGCGCGTGTGTGCATGTGTGTGCATATGTGTGTGTTTGCGCGCGTCTGTGTGTGTTTGTAGTGCTCAAACTGTCTCCCACGGTCTGGTGGTCCGCCGATTCTGCTCAGACCACCTTGCTCTAACGCACTCTGAACCTTTCGGGGGTTGAGTTCTTCAGTTACTCGGCTGGCCTGTGAAATGTTTTTCTAACCTTCGTGTGTTTACCAATCACCTTCAGGCAGTCAGTAAGTTTTGCGGTTCATTTGTTCCAACTGCAGTTATTTTCCCTGGATTATTGCCCCAGATATATTAATAGCCATTTTAATCAGAAGCATGGCACTAGCGTTCAGAAACCCAGGCACTGGGACAGCTCTACATATGGTAGTGAAGGGGGTGGATGGGGGTGGACGGGGGGGGGGGAGGGGGTAGTCGGGGAAAGGTGGGGCAGCTAGAAAACGAACACTGCACGAAGGGAAGAAAAAAAACAAAACAACAAGCATAAATACAAAGTTGCGCAGATGGTTTTGTTTAATGTAATGGAACTCATTTCGGTGATCAAATCAATTATGCAATGTCAGAGCGCGGGGCCAGGAAGCAAGCGGGCAGCCGGTCTGACGGACACTGAATACCGGCACTGTTACAGAAACCTTGGCAAGCGCTGCGGAGTTGTCATGGCGACGGCACCGGGCTCCAGACTCGGGGCTGCGGGTTCAGAGCCTGAAAAAGAGGCATTTCGTCCGTACGCTCCAGAGAGAGCGCCGTTTTGCGTCCGTTCGCTCCTCTGCATTATGAAGAGGGTCCTTATACCCACACTGCCTCCAAGGATTTGCTCTGAATGAAAAAAAAAATAACATTATGCATCACATTTGGCAGAAAGAAAGAAAAAAAAAATTTTTGGGGGGGGTGAAAAAAAGGAAAGAACAAACACTTGTTATTAAATGTTAAGTTTGCATCCAAAACACAAGTTCATTAGATCTTTCAGTATAATAAAGGCATTTGTATGCATACGCATGCACAAACACATCCGCAGACAGAAGCACCAAAAGCACTTTGCCTCTTCTTTCTTAAATTGCTCCCAATGAGTTGATTGGTACTTTGCATGGCAGCCTTTCACCTCTGGTGTGTGAGTGTGTGTGTGAATGGGTGAATGAGAAGCATCAATTGTAAAGCGCTTTGGATAAAAGCGCTATATAAATGCAGTCCATTTACCATTTTGTCTAAAAGGGGGAGCTCACCCAAAAAATGAAAAAACGGGACCTCTCCGAGACGAAGTTTTTGTGGCGTTCAAAGCGGCAAAAAATCTACTTTCGAAAAATTCTACAGCAGCATCCCTTTCAAAAAATACAATGGCTCGGCTACTCACAGACGTCCACAAACCTCGTTGTACATGGTTTCGTTGAAAAAAAAAATACTTTCTACCGAAGAATGGCAACCTTGTATATCCACGCAGTGAAGCACGCCAGTATGTTTTAAAACAAACGATGACACTGTGCCCCAGAATGCTGGTCCCAGTGAAAGTCCCGTTGTATCAGGGTGAGCTGCGGTGGATATCTAGAAAACCCGTCAAATCTCATCTCAGGGAAACTATCGGGGTGTGGCACAGTGGGTAAGGAACTGGGCGTGTAACCGAAAGGTCGCAAGTTCGATTCCCGGGTAGGGCACTGCCGTTGTACCCTTGAGCAAGGTACTTAACCGAAATTGCTTCAGTATATATCCAGCTGTATAAAATGGATACAATGTAAAATGCTATGTAAAAGTTGTGTAAGTCGCTCTGGATAAGAGCGTCTGCTAAATGCCTGTAATGTAATGTAATATCTGGATGGATAGATAGCACTCCAGGTAAGTGGAAACATAGTTTCATTTCATTTTTGGTGCAAACTGCCCCTTTCAACAAATGAGCTGTTCTGTCTGCTGGTTGCCAGGCTCGTTCCCCTTTGAATGCAGATAAAAGCATTCCTATGCTTTACATGAATGCTTTTTTAATGTTAATCGCATTAACGCTGCCGCTGCAGGAACCTCAGCTTCTTTCCCCAACTGATTTTCAAGAAACATTTTTTTGAAAAGATCAAAGGTGTCTGTGTGCAAATGCAGGCCACATGCACGCACCTAGAGAGGTGTACACACTCACTTGCACGCTCGCAACACATATGCACAAGTTCTGTCTTAAAAATTAACTCGATTTTTTCAGTAACTCTCCTTCCAAAATTCTGCCTCCTGAACATCCGTACTTTGTTGCCTCGGGATTCTGACAAGAGGCTCATGGGAAATTTCAGTTAAATCCAGCAGATACTCTCTTTTCATACATCATGATATTTCCTTATATCCACGTTTTGCACACAGGAGCCACAAGTCTACATAATATAAATTTTGTTCTGCAAGTTTCACACTTTTACAATTCACATGATCCTGGTTTGCAATATTGGATTTTTTTTTGCCATTATGATACTTGTTAGGTTAGGTCTGAATAGTGTTCACTGTGTGAACTAAACTGTGTTCTTGGCTAGAAATAGCTGTACAAAATAAGTATTGTATCTTACTGAACCTGTGTTTAGTAGTTGTCTATGACCATAAAATGCACTTTTTGTATGTCGCTTTGGATAAAAGCATCTGCCAAATAAATGTAATGTAATGTAACTTGTTCATCAGGGGTCTATCTCGCCAATAAAGGTGACTGTAATTGTGAGGATTTATTATTTTTATTTTTTCGTAATAATTCCTACATGGATCACCCAATGTGGATGCAAATACCCTCAAATTAAAGCGAACAGTCTGAACTTGTCATGTTCACTGTTTCATTTCAAATGCAATATGCTGGAGTACAGAGCCAAAACAACAAAAATTACCAGCTTTAAGATGTCAGTAAATCAGTAAGTCAGACTCCCTTTTTGCCTACTCTGTCCACATAATAAGACTTCCATTGCCCTCTAGCGGCCACATATGATAGCCAAATAACCATAGCTGAAAGGGAACAAATCAATCACAATAATAATTATAATTATTATAACAATTTGAAGGTAGCCAGTCATCAGAATGTCGTTTGTCATATAATTCCAAAGTCCAAGATCATGTTTACTTATAGGTGCTCTATCAATTGGAAATACACTCAAAATATAAATATACTTATCATTCAACTCATAAAATTTCATACTATCACTTTTTATTTATAATTCAATTTTATTCATAATTCAAACCACCAGAAAATTAATCAGGAGAAACAATGCTTGTAGTGTCTACTGCATATCTGGCAGCAGCACGGTGGTTTGAGGCTCATTTGATACTTTGGACCCTTGATGACTTAAAGCCATTTAGCCAACACGTGTTCCATACTGTATCAGCATAATTTACAGCTGAATCTAGTCCCACTCCCAAATTCCTATAGAGATCCATTCAAATGCAAAGAGTTTTTGTATCGCTTGTAGGACAACCTGAAAATAAGATATCCAGACTCTGATGATGTTGATAGGTCACAGACATCAGGAAGTCATGGCATGCAAATTATATGCAACCAAATACAAAACATGACTCCTTTATTTGACATTATGTTAATTTGTCTACTGTATAAGTGAATTTCCCTGTTTCTAGCTTTTCCCCAACCAGTTCACTGCAGCAAAAGCAAACAAGCAAATGGTGGCCCAGGAGGTCTCAGGAGTGCATTTGTTTAATTCTTGCTAATTTTTTGACCAATGATTTGTTGTTAATACCATTAAAAGCTTAAATTTTTGCAATTTTGGGCTTGGCCCATTTTTTTTGCCCAGGAGTGTATATGAAATTTATGTACCTGTCTACCACTCAGAACCTGTACAAAGCATTCCAGTTCTCTCTTCATCATCCACTGAGTCTAGTCCACTTCCCTCTCTCTCAGGAATACCCATTGCAGTTTTGTGGGCCTCGCATCTCAGTGTTGACCTCCACGCTCCACATCCTGTTTGGCCATATCTGCTTAGACGTGCTTGCCGTTGTTTTATGTTTTCTCAGAGACACAGTATATATTTGGTTTGAGAGTCTTTGTGCATTGTGTGGGTGGGCAACACAATTGTCATAGTGTTGACATATCCCTTCTGGAGGAATATACTTTCTTGAGGTATTGATCAGCAGTTTCATACATTCATTTAAATGTCTTGCACAAGGCAGTTTTTGTTATTAGACTTTGATGTGACATAAAGTTCGAATGACAACGTTGTCTTCAGAATATAAAAAAAAAAATATGAAAAAGACAGGGCCAATTTACTTGAAACAATTTAGGAAACGTTTTCCATCAGATTAATGTTCTAGCAATCAATCATATTCTAGATGATTCTGTGCTTCCCCAACAGTTTGGCCCTTGTTCGTTTCAGCATGACAATGCCCCCGGGCACACAGCGAGGTCCATGTAAAAATGGTTTTGTCGAGAACATTGTGGAAGAACTTGATTGGCCTGTAAAGAGTCCCTGACCCCAACCCCATTACATGGATGACTTCAAAATCTGTTTAGAGAATAAAATTGTTGGCCACTCTCCCAACCCGCACAATGCACACGAAGACTTTCAAAACAAGTATATACTGTGTCTCTGAGCAAACACTAAACAACTGCGAGTGTGTCTAAGCAAATATTGCCAAACAGGATGTGGAGCGTGGAAGTCAATATTGAGATGCACTGTGTCTCAGAATGTTACCTCGAGGGGAACAAATAGCATTGATTCACCTTTTTATTTTCATCAGTTAAAACTTTATGTTACCTCTTTTTATGCATATAGCTCACTAAGCAGAATATGAACAGAATGTGATAAATGTGTCATTGACCGTTCGTTTTACTCCGTGTTCACATCCACAACTCCAGTCCCAGCACTGAAATGGGTGCATGGGTGTACGTCCTCAGCTTTAACTTATAATGTAATGCGTCGTGTGAGGTGATGTAGTTTCTCCCCATCTGATACAGACAGAACGCGCACTGCGTCTTGCCATCAGTGTCATACTCCCTCTGGTCTTCATTGTCATGTTCCATTTTGTTCATGCATTTTTTTTGTTTGTTTTTTCTGCACAAGTCATTTTTATTCTTCTTCTCTGTCTCGTTGGCTTTTTCAAGGGTTTGGTTAGCTTTGGCTAGTGAGTGTTTTTTTTTTTTTTTAATATCCTCACTACATAGCCCACATACCAGTCTGTCACGATAGTGTCATTTAGTGCAAGTCACAGTAGGTGAGAGTGGGAGAGAGTTTCTAGGTGGTTGCACCGAGCTTGAATGACGTATTTCAGATTAACCACATAGGATTACACTCTACTTGTCTCCAACCAGTGGTGGGAGAGTCTGTTTTGGCAATGTGCAAGTGAATTTTGTTTTCTGGAAGTGTTTTTTGGCTACTGTATTTTGTGTGTATGGTATGCCAAGGAATCCAAATTTGTGTAATTGTAAAGAGTCTCTGATTGACTAACAGACATAGCATGCTAAATTGCTGGGATTACTAGCCAGGCAAAAGTGCAAACACCCCCAACAATTTTGTTTGCCAGTGCAAAATACTCAGATCTCTGTGCATGAACACCATTTTTGAGGACTTTAATGAAATTGCCCTATATTTTCAAGCAATGCTGTAATGTTTTTTTTTTTCTTATTCTTCTTTCTTCTTCAGTTAATGTCCACGTTCAAGCAAGTTACACTTCGTTGCTATTCTTTGTCATCCTAATGGTCGCTAGTTATTCTTTGTTATGGTAAATTGAACAATTACCAGTTCCGTTATTCAGTCCAGTTAGAGGCATGTCAATCTGACCGCTAATACTGACTCTTTGGAGTGCGACGGACCGTTTGCCTCCGTGGTGGTGATTCTTGCGCTGTCTCTTTATGATCATACCTGACCCCGCCCCTTCAGTGTAGACTGACAGGTCGAGTCGTTTTGAAAGAAAGGCCCCGAAATGAATGTAAATAAACACGCGAGGCAATTAATAAAAGAGCCAACGTGCAAAATGTCCTACAGAAATAAATAAATTAAATAATAATAATAATAATAATAATAATAATAATAATAATAATAATAATAATAATAATAATAATAATAAATAAACAAATGAGACAAATTATTAATAGATATTTATTTCATTTTAATTCATTAATTCATTCATAAATTGTATTATAATTGTATTATATTATTTCATTGCTTATTTATTTATTTCATTATTAATGTATTTATTTCATTGCATATTTATTCCATTATCTGTTTATTTAATTGTGTCACATTTTCTCTTCCATCGTTGTCTGCCGATAAAAATTGGTGTGTGAGGCGTGCTCATTACATTTGAAGTGAAAGTCCGACAGTTATTTTAACTTACTCACTCTGTCAATGCATTCTAGAGCCGCCCCTGTTTAAGATTGTGGAATTGACTTTTTCCCAGATTACCTAATATAAATCTGAATATATTGTGTTTTAATTTAATTAATTTAAATTTAATCGTGGATATATACAAATATATTTTTCTGTCTCGCTAATTTCCCAAATTTACAATTGCCGTAGGGTTTATGAAAAGCCGATTCAAGGTTTATGAAAAACCCATATTAATCCACCCTGACGAATCCTGTATTTCACGTATTTCTTAGGCGTTGTATAATAGTGCACTAAACTCCGCAGTTTCCATATCTAACTTCTGATCTCGGAAACAAGCCTTTAAGTACAGGTACTACTGTGACACCTCAGATTGGTCATAGAAAAGTCCGAAGTAGGCTACTGTGGCTACCGTCCGGAGCTCAGCTGGTCAAGGCAGCACAATACATTTTATATCCAGCCTTCCCGTCTAATGGACATAGCCTACTCTTTGTAGGTAAGTGATCTAATGTTTTATTATTATTATTATTATTTTTTTTTTTTTTTTTTTTTTTTTTTTTTTTAATTATTCCACTGGACGATGACATAAGCTTTCGCTTAAAATTACTAATAAATTTATCGTCTCATCACGTGTTTATTTATTTTATTTTTTTAACCACTTGACGAGGCCAAGATGACAGTGTCAACGGGGGAAGACTTTAAGTCTTTCGACTAATAGAATCAACATTGGTCTGGCTTTTGAAGAACGCTAACGTTACCTGTCAAACTATTGTTCTAGGCTATTATAGCTAAGTGTACGTAAGTGGTTCCCAAACTTGGTCCTGGGACCCCCCTGTGTATGCTGGTTTTCGTTCCAAACACAATTGCCATCCCAGATCATTATAGATCAGTCAATAATTAAATTAAAATCAAAAGGATCCCAACTGGTGAAGGTGTGGGCACGTGGCCACTAAAACTAATCATCTGGAAGAATGACAATGAGCCAAACTTGCATTGTGCTAACAAGTTTAGCGACATTTTTTTAAAACGTGTTTCACAACCTAATTAGGAGCCTGGTGGTTGACCTCAGTCTAATCAATCCAATTTGATTTAAAATTACGACCTCTTTGTTTGTAATTGTTTGTAATTTAGCTCATTATGAACATGGGATTTTCATTTTTCATGGCATGCAAACCTAAAAAAAGAATGTTATGGATTCCAGAATACCATCCGTAATACTTTACGTTCTTTTGCTCATTTTAACCTTTTCTTGTTTGCTGGTTTCTGAAGCGGTTTTTTCTTTGAAACTTTGCATATAAGGCCAGCATTGCATTTTTGATTAATTTAATGCTACCTTCGTGAATAAAAGTGTCAGTTTCTTTAAAATAAAAAAATAAAATAAAAACTTAAAAATTAGTGTAGTGTATAGCAGGCAAATCTATACATGAATCTATGTATCAATGTGTGCCCTGTATCAAAAACTCCTTAACCACAAGTATGCAAAATCTGAGTGTCATATGTGGAACCGCTAAACATATTTGGCAGCATGCCTGTATGATATGTCAAACTGCCAGGAAACCGCGATAAGGCACGAAGCATAAAGAAATACACCCGAAATAGGTAATCATTGTAATTTTCCTCAGAAGAAAAGCCAGTCTGTTAAATTCTTCCACGGTAGCACGGGGTTATTTAAACTAGGGACTTTGTGGGCAGAGAGGTTATAGAGTGAAAAGATGGACGCTGACAGGGCTAACTAATAGTGAGAATGTCGATAAAAAATTGTTTTAAAGCATATTGTTAGTAGGGGTAATTTGAGGCGTGGGGAGCGAGGAAATGGTAAGGATGTGTAGAAGTAATGGTCTAAATGTCTTTTTTTAAATACATGTTTGGAACTTGAGGCTTTTATGAATATTGGGAGCTACGACATAGTTGTGATTACAGAGGCATGGCTTCGGGCAGCGTTTCCCAACCGGTGTGCCGTCAGGCGACGTCAGGTGTGCCGTGTGAAAAAATCCTTAAAAAATTTTTTTTCATGTTCATTTGAATTAAAAAAAAAAAAAAACTTAAATGAACAAATTCCATTCACAAAAGCCAAAATAAATGTAATTAAAATGCATATCGCTTAATTAAAAACGCATCAACGTCAGTACGTCGTGTGGAGGGGGGCTGCAGGGTGTTTATTTTTTATGCTTTTGGAGAGTGGTGTGCCATGAGATTCTGTAAATTTGGAAAGTGTGCAGCGGAAGGAAAAAGGTTGGGAAACGCTGGCTGAGGGAAAGGGGATGGGGATGAACTTAATACTGAGGGGTACACTCTGATTAGATTCTGACGGAATTTGCACAACAGAGGTAGTGGAGCCACTTGGGAAAAGTGATCATTCCGCAGTTAGTTTTCATATATTTAGGAGAATTAGTATGGCATCCTCTAAGTCCAGAATTTTAGTAATATAGACCAGGTGCAACTTCTTGATTGTAACACTGTCAATGAAATGTGGGCCAGGTTCAAAAGGGTTATTCTTGATGAACAATGTAAATTAATTCCATAGGTTAATTGAAGTACATTTTTTAAATAAATAAAAAACAGTCTCCCCGGGGGAAAGCTATATGGGAGAGTTTGAGAAAAAAGAATAAACTATATAGCATATAACAGAGAAGTTATTAAGAGTAATATGGCTGAATACTGTAATGTGTGCTAGGGTTTTTTTTTTTTAAAGGCTCTTTGAAATGCAAATTGGCCCAAATGTTTGCTTTTTAAGAATGAGGATATGCCTGATGCCTTAACTAATATTTACATTGTTGAAAAATTTACAGTGCCAGGGGGAGGTTACTAGTTGGTTGGAAGGCATATTCAGTTCTCAAAATGTGTTAGCAAATATTGAAATAGGGGACAAAGAAATACTGTGTAAATTAATGAACTAAAGACAAATCAGGTAGCAGGACATATAACCAAGGGCACTGAAAGAGCGAGGTGAGATCATCTTTAAACCATTGGCAGGTTTTTTTAGGCAGCCAGGAGAAATAGCGGACGATTGGAAGTGAGGTAATATAATACCGATATATAAGAAAGGGGGACCGTACTGATCCAGGAAACTACAGGCCTGTCAGTTTAACTTGCATCACATGTAAAATACTGGAATATATCATTAGAGACAAGTTAGAATTATTTCTTTAAAATAATAACATCCTAAGGGATAGCTAGTATGGATTTTGGAAGGGAAGGTCATCACTGACAAACCTTTTGGCATTCTTTGAGGAAGCTACCAAGTGTTTTGATTGGACCAGGGCTTATAATATATTTTTATATTTCCTACAAGCATTTTATAAGGTACAACATAAGAGATTCATTGTCAGAATGAAGACAGTGGGAACTACAGGAAGTACTTCGAAGTGGGCTCGGAACTGGCTACAGGGCAGAAAACAAAGAGTAGTAGTAGGAGGGATCAGTGCAGGGTACTGTGGGAAGTGGAGTTCCACTGTTATCGGTGCTGGGACCGTTGCTCTTCCTCATTCATATAAATGACATTGACGGGGACATTAAAATGACATTACTTAAATTTTCAGATGACACAAAACTGGGAGGTTCAGCTAACAGTTTGATATCTATTAAAGTAATCCACGAAGATTTAAACAGAATCCAGAAGAAGTGGGCGGTAACCTGGCAAATGAAATTAAATATAGCTAATTGTAAAGTTCTAAAAGTTTGAAATAAAAACAAGGCAGGGCTACTTTGTGAAGGAACAAAAGGAAAAGGTTCAAAGAAGGGCTTCCAAATTGGTTTTGGGTATAAAGGATTAGGAAAAGTAACGAGGAAAGACATATGATGCTTAATCTTTTCAGTTCATAAAAAGGATTAACAACGTGAACTACAAGAGATTCTTCAGGTTGAGGTTCATGAATGTAAATTAGTGAAAGTTAAATTCCACACAGCTTTTATGGAAAGTATTTTTGCATGAAGAGAGTAGACACTGCATGGAATAGCTTGCCAATGTCATGTAGTAGAGGTAAACTGGGGATTTTAAAGACCAGTTTCACCCTACATGCTGCTAAGATTTAACCATGCAATGTACACCCACATGTGGCCCCACACACAAGCTTGCGATGACGCATTTTTATCCAACATCACCATAATGAGATGTTCAGATTTAAGACTGATTTCATGTCCGAGTGCCATTATTGACAGTTTGCTCCTTTAATTGCCAGTTAACAATCTTTTTTGGGTGTGCTAGTGCTTTGGCATGTCAAGCACGTTTTGATGTTCCCCTGCCCAGTGCCCAATGCAATGCAATTAAAAGGTGTATATCCTTTCCTGTTTCCCTCTTTGCAGAATAAATGCATCGAGGAAAGCCCACACTGGCTTCTTGGTGGTCCCAGCCCTCCAGTCTTATCTGAAAGGTTTCAACTTCACCAGCGAACCGGCCTGGCTGCTCTGTACCTCATAAATTTTGCATGATCTCCTACACATCCATGTAAGATCTCCCAGTTTCGATTTGCATTTACACACAAGTGAGTGGTAGATAACTCATTTACTTGGGCTGGCTTGCCATCTTCAGTCAGGGAAGTCTTATTGATTGAAAACTTTGATAAAACTTACTTCAGGATAACATAGGTGCTTTCTTTGCAGCAATATTTCTCTTTTGTCTCTGTAGATATTTTTGAAACCAGTTTCTAAAAAAGAAATAAAAGAAACTGCGAGACCATGAGCTCTTACACTCCAGAGGACTTTGACTTCACTTTCCTGGAGGAGGGGTTCTGTGCCCGTGATGTCATTGAGCAAAGGATCAATGAGCTGTCTATGTCGGTGAGTGAGCGTGTGCAGCAAAATCTTAAACCGTTCTCGAAGGTTGCAGTGTTTTCAGAGGTTCAGAGGTTTCTATAAGCAGTCATTTTAGGTCTTTGAAACAAGGTGTGTATACTCTTCAGTCTCTTGAAGGAAGTAGTTGAAACTGACACACACTTGCACATCTCCCTGACCAAAATTTGAGATCCACGATTCTGGCGTCTTGCCTCGCTGCTAGTGTTTTGATGATGTCGTTGAATTCTTTGCTGGTTGTGTTTCGTGCTCGGTGTCCTTGACGTCCCCTCTCGCCGTTCCCCAGGACGACAAAGACGCCTTCTACGTGGCGGACTTGGGGGACGTCCTGAAGAAGCACCTGAGGTGGGTGCGTGCCCTGCCCCGTGTCACGCCCTTCTACGCCGTCAAGTGCAACGACAGCCGCGCCGTTGTCATGACGCTTGCCACTCTGGGGACGGGGTTCGACTGCGCCAGCAAGGTACTGCCCTACACAAGAAGCAGCTTTGCTCCTGCAGCAGTTTGTGTTTGAGTGCTTGTGTTTCTGTCAATTACCTTGGCTTAATTGGCTAATTATAAAATATTAGACAAAATACCGCTTTATCAAATTTCTTAATGTAAGATGATGGCGATTAGTGTCCCTGTACCTTATTTAATTAAACTTCCCTATAACAGGGAAGGAGGAGACCTAGTGGAATATGTGATACACTCATTTATGTATTAATGTTGATGTCTAATCAAGATTGACAGCCTGGTGAAGTGCTAATTTTTATACGAGTGCAGTGCACTACCGGTACGTCCGCACATGCAGCTGAGAACAGCTGAGAGCTACTGGACCTTTCCTGCAACTGATCATCTGTGTTTGGCGTGAAAACAAGAAAAAAATGGGAGCAAATCATTTTGGATGAATTCAGTTAAGGAACTGGCAGCCGCTATGCTAGTTTAAAGAGATCATGGCACGACGTGAAGGCTTGAAGCTGGGATGGAACAATGCAGTCCGGGGTCTTGGCGAGGAAAGAGAGGTTGGAGATATGCCTCCAACCTCTAATTGTTAAAGGAGAGAGGTATCCAGACAGGGTTTCTTGAGATTGGGCGTGAGAGCAGCAGGTTTGTAAAAGGAGGGGACTACACCGTGTGAGAGGGACAGATTAAAAATAGCTGCAAGGTGGGGGCGGAGACCTTAGTTAGCTTCTGAACTCTACTAGAACTTCTTCCACTCTATCTCTCTCTTTCTCTCTCTCTCTCTCATATCAAGCACAAACAATCAAGTAAGAGCAATCATAAGTTTTTTTCCCTTCAACTTTATTTTATTATTTTAATGTGCAGGAATATCAGATTATGACTCCTATATTGGAGCATTCTTCTCATGCCTGCTTATTAGTAGTGTGCCAGTTCATTTGTAGATTAGATGGCAGTTAAACATGTCCTAATCTGAACCACTCAGGATGTCCCGTGACCCTGTTTTTGCCTGCATCTGTCCCCCTTTTTCAGAATGAGATCCAGCTGGTGCAGTCTCTCGGGGTGGACCCCAGCAGGATCATCTATGCCAACCCCTGCAAGCAGGTGTCCCACATTAAGTACGCCTCTGCCCACGGGGTCCAGATGATGACCTTCGACAGTGAGGTGGAGCTCACGAAGGTCAGCCGTTACCATGAAAATGCCAAGTGAGTGACTGGCACCGACTGCCATATTCTTTCACTCTTTTTAAGAAAGTTCTGTCCACGGACTGCAAGAACGGGGCTGGACTTAAGAGGCATAACTTGTAGCAGGAGGCGCAACTTGTTGGTTTTCAAATCACACCAAAGAACCACACGAGATGTCATGAAAGAATGAGAGTTTGGCATGATCAGCAAGAGGGCATATCATTATGGGAGTGCAGAATTAACCACACAATGTAAGCATTGTTTTGATATTCAGTTAGTTTATTCCTGACTCCTTATCTGAAAAATGTCTTCCAGCTTTGTGTTACATATTTCAGGAAGATAATTTGCATGGACCCATTTGTGTAGGCCCAAACAAATATAAATGCTAATTTTGCAGCAGGTTGGGAGAGTACCCTGGTCTGGTGGTGCACATGCAAACCCATGAGTTTGTAGTCATATTAACCGAAGTAAGTTTGCATTTTCGAGCCGTGGGTTCCCTAGGCAGATTTCCAATGCTTTTTGACCATAGGAGGACTCAGGATGATACTCAAAGGATAACACCACATGATGCTCAAAGGATAACACCACATGATGCTCAAAGGATAACACAGCATGATGCTCAAAGGATAACACAGCATGATAGTCAAAGATTGAAAAATTGAAATAACTTTTTGACAGAGAGAGAGAAGATAAAGCTAGTTGTGCCTCCTCTCTGTCCTAGAATTGCATGTGCAAAATTAAGGTCTGTTGGGGATGCATTCTACCAGTATCGCTGTTTGCCAGGCGGGCTTCCAGAACAAACATGATGTCAAGCATCCCTGTATTGCCTTTTAAAATTATTAATAATGATTCTAACTTCGATGCCAGTGGTTCTGACTGAATAGATACTTGGAGAATAGCCATTTCAGGAGATGGATAGATAGATGGATTGATGGATGTGGATAACTATCTGGATGGATGGATGGGCATTTGGATGGAAGGATATTTGCATGGATGGATGGATAGATGAATGGGTGGATAGATGATAATAGATATTTGGATGGATGCATAGATATTTGGATAAATGGAAACTTTAAATGTATAAACAGTGTTCTACAGACTTTAGTTTCCTTGTCCGTGTGTGTCCTTCGGAAAATCTCAGCCTTCACTCACTCCTCCCTCCCCTTCCTCTTCCTCTTCCTCAGGCTGGTGCTGCGCATCACCACAGACGACTCAATGGCAGTCTTCCAGATGAGCAATAAGTTTGGGGCGACGCTGAAGAGCAGCCGACTGCTCCTGGAGCGCGCGCGGGAGCTGGGCCTCGACATCATCGGGGTCAGCTTCCACGTGGGCAGCGGCTGCACCGACCCCGAGACCTACAGCCAGGCCATCTCAGACGCCCGCTGCGTCTTCGACATGGGGGTGAGCGCCCGGCACTGTGTGAAACACTCCACTCAGCCGGCAGTTGGAGTTGAGCTGGTAGTTAAGTGTTGTAAAACTACCCACTTTGACAATAAACCCTTCAGCTCAGAGATTTCAAATTCCAACCCTAGAGGGTTTCAGTTTTCTCATTTATTTTTTTTCTGATCTTTAATCAGCAGTATCATTTTGCCCCGGGAAACAAGGTGAGTAGACCTTAGACAATAAATGACTTCAATGGAACATTTAAGTGCTGAAGTATACCAAAATCCAGCAGATGTGACAACCTATCAGGAAGTGGACCTTCAGATTCCTGTCATAGCTGATCATGTGATGTGACAGTCAGGCTTTGCTTTTGTGGCTTGCTGCGCAGTGGTCTTATCTGTGGTAGTAGGAGTCTGCATTATGTTAAAGATATGGTCTCATGATTGACCTCTGGTTGTTTTGCAGGCGGAGCTGGGTTACAATATGACCCTTCTGGACATTGGCGGGGGATTCCCTGGGTCCGACGACTCCGATCAGAAGTTTGAGGAGGTAATTTCTCCACTCTCTCTCTTGGAAATCACACAGAGTGTACAGACAAGATTCAGATTGTGGTGTGGGGATGGCTGGTTTAAGCAGCCACACCTGCCCTGGGGCAAGCTAATTAGACCTGGCCAATTGGATAATTGGTTAAGAATTTGGATAATTGGCCAGGCTAATTGGGCCCAGGAACAGGAGTGGCTGCACCTGTGCGTAGTGAGGTAATCACTGCGCACAGGTTAAATCTGCCATCCCCACCCACACCAGGAGGAGCCTCTCTGTCATGACAGTGTTTTATATCTGCTCACTTGGCTGTAACATCTTGCCAAACCCTCGGCAATAAATGTGGACTTTTTGAACATCTTCTCCCTGTGTCTCTGTGCTGGAGGGGCCCTTGGAAAGCCACTTCGGTGGCCTGTGGCAGGCGTGTTTGCCACACAGATCTTTCTGGTAAGAGGATGGTGTGGGTGCAGGCCTTTGTTTCAGCCTAGCACATAAAAGCACCTGATTCACCCTCTTTATAAATCATGATCAGCTGATTATTTGAATCAGGCTTCTAGTGCCAGACCTGTATCCACTGGAAAAGACCTGGGGTAGAAATGAATGTGTAAATTATCCATGCACGAATCTGGTCCTGGAAGCAAGTAGTTCTGCTGGCTTTTATTTTTCATCTCCAAACAGGGAATGGTTTTGACCTCTGTTGACAAGTGAGTGGAATCTCTGGCCAATCGGTGACATTCATCAATCAGCCAGTTAATTGTAAGGTGGAGGAGAGAACACGCAGTGCTGCTTACATTCTGGGCCAGACTAAGAGTATCCCTTGTGTGAATGGAGGTTGTATGAACATCCTTGCTTTTCTGGGTGAGCTTGAAGAGCAGGTGGGTTTTAATCTTGGCTGATCTGACCTGTACATCGTTGTCCCCAGTTCACAGCTGTTATAAACCCAGCGCTGGACAAGTACTTCCCGCCCAACTCTGGGGTCAGAGTAATCGCTGAGCCAGGCCGCTACTATGTGACTTCAGCCTACACGCTGGCGGTCAACATCATCGCCAAGAAGGTGGTGATGAAGGAGCAGTTAGCCTGCGATTGTAAGTGTGGTGGGGTCAGGAATATGGTGTACAAGCCACATGCTCCATCATTAAGCTCTTTAGCCAGTTTTAGCTCTGTCTGCAGAAAGTCAGAACATACTACATGCCTCATAAGATCTAAAGTATAACTAGGTCATCTGTCAGATGGCACCTGTTTCTTCTCACACAGCTCTAACTCCACTTCCCCCCACTGTCACAGATGAAAATGATGGGGCCAACAACAGGACCCTGATGTACTACGTGAACGAGGGGGTCTATGGTTCATTTTTCGATGTCCTTTTTGAGCATGTCCTGGCAAGTCCGCATAAGGTGCGAGCACAAAGACCGTCAACTGGCATAGTGCTTTCAGAATCCTGGCAACACTGCCAAGTTGCAGTGCCAGATCATATTTGTTTGTGTGTCCTCATAAGTGCCCTCGTCCGGTTGCAGTGCCAGGTCATGTTTGCGTTTCCTCGTAAGTGAGTTCTCTCTGCCTCATTGCAGAAACTCAAGCCGGGTGAGCGCACCTACCCCTGCAGCATCTGGGGCCAGACCTGCGACGGGCTGGACCGCATTGTGGAGCAGTGCATCCTGCCTGACCTGCAGGTGGGCGAATGGCTGCTGTTCCACAACATGGGGGCCTACACCATCCCCATGTACTGCACCTTCAACGGCTTCCAGAAGCCCGACATCCACTATGTGATGTCCCGGAGTGTGTGGTATGTGCCTAAGTTCCATAAGTTTTCTGTCGTGTTTCGCCTTATTTGTAGCATTTAGCTTTATGGGGAAGATACAGAATGATCACCATAAACATGTGTATCAATGCAAAGATGCCAGGTGTGGCTGAACAGCTTATTTTGGTCTCGTGGTCTTTAAAGGTGCAGTGTGGTTTTTGAAATCCTAACCTGTTTTAGGTCCTAACCTTCAGCGTATCCACATTCAGTGTATTTTGTTAAAAGAATAGAAAACTCTATCATTCAGTGGCATTGGCTCCACAACAACATTTGTACATAAATCAGTCAAATTAAAATACATCAACCGACTAAAAACACAAGGAACATTCCAGCAACAGGATCTTAATACCTATGACGCAAACGGGGAAAACTGCCATTAAAATATAATATGCTGATTGCAATAAAGGATTGAAATGTTTCTGTGAACACAGCTGTGGGTTTGAAAGCCATTGTAGGCCCTGACCTCCAGTGACACCCCCCCCCCCCCCCCCATTTTTTTCTTGTCTCCAGGCAACGCATTCAGCAGATCTCCACTCAGGGGCTACACGTCCCCGTTGAAGAGGCCTGTCCCAGCGACCTGCCGTCCTGCTGCAGGAGGGAGAGCTGCCTGGATCTGCCGGCCAAGCCCTGCCCCGCCCGTGTGCATTCAGTCCCATAATGAATGGGGGGGGGGGGGGGGACTTCTTGTACTTTCCTGTTTAAAAGACCAATTACTTGAAGGGTAATTGTTTTTTATGTTCATCCTTTCTCAAGAGTGTAGGTTGTGAATTAATTGGGGAATTATTATTATTTACTTTTTTTGCCGGTAAAATTGCGAGGGTTTTTTTTTTTTTTTTTTTTTTTTTTTTTTTTGAGTTGGAATTTCATTTGCATCAACATTTCCCTGCCTTGACACAACAGGTGATGAAACCTCTTCAGAATCCTTCTGGGTCCCCTTCATATTCCTACCCGCTAGTACTCTGTTCTTACAGTTACTGTAGGATTGCTATATAGCAGTGTTTCTTAAGCTATGGGTCAGGACCAAAAATGGGTCGCTGGGGTACATAAAATGGGTGAGTCTGTAGTCCACTAGGCTATGCTAGTATGTGTATTTGATGGGTCCCTGAAAGGTACTAAGTTTCTCATTTTGGTCCTGATGTTAGAAAAGTATTTATCATGTCAGATTGGGGCCACTTCCATATTCAGTTTGATTCAATTCAATTTTATTTGTATAGCGCTTTTTACAGAGAACTGTCACAAAGACACTTTACAGAGTAGCAAGGCAAGAGACAGAGCAAAAAGAGCAAACAGAGCAAACACCAGGTCTGAACCTCCAAATAGCTGGTACATAAGGTAAAAAAGAAAAACTCCCAGTGGGGAGAAAACTGTCGAACGGTGGCAAGAAAAAACTCCCCAATTCGCGTTTGTAGGGCTGGCCCCGCTGTTGTGGTACAGGGAGAAGTTTGAGATTTTTGGCTGGGTCTGCTGGTTTTTGATGTGTTCCTGCACTTCAGTGCTTAAGTCATTGATTGGCTAAAGAGTCTGCACTCCTTGTTCTCCCAAGTCATTGATTGGCTGCGCAGTTTGTTTCCGAGGCTAAAAGTGGCTGCAGATTTGACAGGAAATCACAAAAACCAGCAGAGACTACAGCCCTCCAGCACTTGAAGTCGAGAACCCTGGGCCAGAATCAGCCTCCTAACTACTGTCCTCAAATATGTTCTGTCTACTAAGCATACTGCATATTGTTTAGTAGACTTATTTTAAAGACTGAATTACTTATTTTAAACCACAATAGATTGTTTTTTCTTTTACTATAATCATATGTACACATGGGTATGTCTGTCTGTCTGTTAAGCACTTTGTGCTGACTCGGTCAGAAAAAGTGCTATATAAAGCTGAATGACTTGACTTGACGATGGGCAGCATGAAAAAAATATATATACTCCATACTGTTTTCCAACTGTGCTGTGATTGTGTTGAAAAACATCGGCGAAGTAGCGTCTTGTTTTTTTTTTTTTAAGTGAAGCTGCAGAGGTATGCTCCCCAACTTACTCAGCCAAACCCCAGATATAAGTACTGCATATCATCCTGGGATTTTAAGAACACTACCTTTAGGCTTTTGGGTCTCCACTGTGAATACTGCATATTCTCTGAGGGGAAAAAATAAACAAAACTGTGCCTGGTTGCACCATTCAGTGGTTAGCCGCATCTTTATCTCTTGGCTTTCTACCATCGCTGCCTGGCCAGTCTTCTTTGTAGGATATGTGCCACAATAACGAACTGGCATTTTGTTATCCTTTGTGGACAATCTAGCCTTCAACCTAGGTCTTTCAATTTCTGTAGGTTGTGAGCACGATGATGTCACCAAGTAATTTGAAAAGGCTTCCACGGTAGTATACATGGATGTATGCCTTGCAGGGAGGAGATGAGGTGCCGAGCTTGAAAAATAGGACAATAGTGTCATTATTGCTAACACTACTTCCCTCCTCTGATTATTGAAACGGTACTCCTCCATGCGTAACTGGCATCAATCAGGGATAAGTCCCGATGCTGTCAAACAGATCTTTCAGCATCACTGGACATTTCAGACCACGGATCCCTGGGTGGTGATGATACTGTACCAAGGGGTACCATCTACACTTCCGACACCGGCCTCCAGAGATTCGGTGGGGTCAGAAGGTCTGCGGTCAACGACCCCACAAAGTCTCTGGCCCTTGCCCAGGCTATCTTCCTCCTGGAAAAGGTGCCGTAGAGTCAGCAGAGCCTCTTGCACAGCACAATGGGTCTTACGCAACATCCTGTAGCCTCCTAATTCCAAAGAAGAAAGACGAGGTTTCACCCCTGTGGGAAAAACAGGACCCAGCCTGGGCCAGAAGAGCTGGGTGTTCTCCTCACACTGTTGAACACTTCTTCAAAATATACACTTCACAGAGTCTGATGCAACTGGATTTACTGCAGGTAATTCAAAGGTAACATGCAAGAACCCGGGCTGATCTGCACATATCAATACAAACTGTCTCACAGCATTCCACAAGACACTTCACAGAAAACAAATAAGACGCAACACACACACACACACAGACAAGGCACATACACACACACAGGACACACAAGACACACGAGACGCACACGACATACAAGACCTACAAGACATACAAGACATACAGGACATACAGGACATACAAGACATACTGAACTCCCCTGGGGCCGAACACTCCCTTTTATCCTATCTTGTTAGCTCGTCCTGTTGTGGAGCACAAGCTTGGACTTTCCCTCAGGCTTACATCATTTTACTTTACTCTTTCCCACACCCCATTGTTTCTCATTTTTCAGACACCATTATTTCCAAGCCCCCTTCCTTTCTTTAATTAAAAATAGGCATTCCCTTCTCTTATCTAAGTCTTCCTCCCCTTCTTGGCATAAGACATGTATTCACCTCATTTATCTCCTGCTGGATTTTATCATTCACAACACATTTGTATGAAAGGCCTAGTTTGTGTTCCAGAAGCTGTGCTTTCATTGTATATGGACTTTTACAGCTTGTGTTTTATATTTAGTGCAAACCTCTACAGATTATTACTGTTTTGACCAAGAGCTGGCCATTGCTCGTTCTACATATACTTCTTTCGTTAATAATATACTTCATCTTGGTGGTGATGGTTGGTGATCTTAAATTTCCTTCCCACACCCCCATCCTCGATCTGAGGGGTCCGAACAGATTTGCAAAAATTCTCGCCATTTTGCATGCTGTGCACCTGGAGATCCTGTTCCTAAGTGTCATGCAGGTGGACCTGGTTCGCAGCCATAGATCCTGAAGGATGCATATTTATGGACGGCATAAAGCAGCGTTTCTCAACCCTGGTCTTGGGGACCCACTGCCCTGCCTGTTTTAGATGTCTCCCTGCTCCAACACACCTGATTCGAATGAATGGGTCGTTACCGGGCTTCTGCAGAGCTTGATGACGACCCATTCATTTGAATCAGGTGTGTTGGGAGCAGGGAAACATCTAAAACATGCAGGGCAGTGGGTCCCCAGGACCAGGGTTGAGAAACACCGACACGAAGGACACACCTGGTGAAAATCTGAGGTGCCTGAGAAAGCCTAAATGAAGGGACTCTGAGCGGACACGTTTCAACGCAGAAATATTGTGATGTGTGATGCATGGCAATAGGGAAATTGGAAAGGTTGACAGGTAATAGATCTATAATGTCAAATATTTGTACACTTATGTTTTTGTATTCTTGATCTTTTAAGTTATTGTTCAGCCAAAATTAAAAATTTACCTGTCATTTTTCTGAATTGCACACAACGTGAAATTTATATACATGTCATCGTAGCCACTTGTACAATCTCCTAAAATCCCAATGTTTGGCGTCAGGCTTCTGTGCCAACAACAAATAAAGGTAACAATGGAAACCACATTGGTGGTGTCCCCCCCCCCCCCCAAATTGCACCTCAAATCAAAATGTAATCAATCATTTGATTGGAAAGTACAAGAAGTCAGCAACCCCCCACCGACCCCCCCACCCCTGCATGCTGCGCATCATGGGAGTGGCTGCACATGGGCTTGGCTTGGCAGCTCCAGGCTGCTCTCCCTCCTGCAGCAGGACGGCAGGTCACTAGGACAGGCCTCTTCAATGGGGCCATGCAGCCCCTGAGTGGGGATCTGCTGAATGTGTTGCCTGGAAACAAGAAAGAAGGGGGGGGGGGGCAGGTCACTGGAGGTCAGGGCCAACAATGGCTTTCAAAGCCACAGTTGTGTTCACAGAAACATTTCAACCCTTTATTTCAAGCAGCCTATTATATTTTAATAGCATTTTTCCCCCTTAGCATCATAGGTATTAAGATCCTCTTGATGGAATGTTCCTAGTCGGTTGATGAATTTTAATCTGGATTGATTTATGTATTTTTTTAAATGTTGTTTTGAAGCCAATGTCACTGAATGTTTGAGACATTTTCAGTTCTTTTTTTTTTTGTTGCCATTTTTCTCCCATGCTCTCCCCAATTTAGTCGTTATACCAATTCCCCGTGTGTATCACAGTCCTGGTTGATGCGCTATCCTCTCTCAGCCTGGGGAGGGTGTAGATTACCACATGCCTCCTCCAATACATGTGGAGTCGCCAGCCACTTCTTTTCAACTGACAGCGAGGAGTTTCACTGGGAGAGCGTAACGTGTGCAGAGGTTCACGCCATCTCCCCCAGATCCCCTCCCAGCTGAACAGGCCCCGAACAACCAGTAGGAGTCGCTAATGCAACGATCAGGACTCATACCCTCACCAGCTTCCCACCCGCGAATACTGCCAATTGTTTTCGCAGGAACATCTGATGTCTGACCAAGCCGGAAGTACCGCTGCCGGGGATTGAACCCCGGTCTCTGCGGTGGTAGGCGAGTGCTTATACCTTATACTACCCAGAGGGCCTGATATTTTCAGTTCTTTTAACAAAATACACTGAATGTGGATACGCTGAAGGTTAGGACCTAAAACAGGTTAGGATTTCAAAAACCACACTGCACCTCTAAAGACCACGAGACCAAAATAAGCTGTTCAGCCACACCTGGCACCTTTGCATTGATGCACATGTTTATGGTGATCATTCTGTATCTTCCCCATAAAGCTAAATGCTAAAAATACGGCAAAAACACGACAGAAAACTTAAGGAACTTAGGCACATACCACACACTCCGGGACATCACATAGTGGATGTCGGGCTTCTGGAAGCCGTTGAAGGTGCAGTACATGGGGATGGTGTAGGCCCCCATGTTGTGGAACAGCAGCCATTCGCCCACCTGCAGGTCAGGCAGGATGCACTGCTCCACAATGCGGTCCAGCCCGGCGCAGCTCTGGCCCCAGATGCTGCAGGGGTAGGTGCGCTCACCCGGCTTGAGTTTCTGCAATGAGGCAGAGAGAACTCACTTACGAGGAAACGCAAACATGACCTGGCACTGCAACCGGACGAGGGCAATTATGAGGACACACAAACAAACATGATATGGCACTGCAACTTGGCAGTGTTGCCAGGCAGAGCCGGTCCTGACCTCCCTGGGGCCCTAAGCAAAATTCTGCTAAGGGGCCCTCCTACCTGACCCGTGAGCCATGTAAACCATTTGCCATTACCACACTGTCACACCTGACACCCCAGTGCTCCCACTACAGTCCTCCCTCCTTTAAAACAGTTTGCTCTATCTGTCAGTCTAAGAATAAGAATATTTAATCAGTAGTCAATGTCAATCCATTGCTTTCCATCTTGCATTAGTCCAGAGTTGTAACTAAACCTTGACTGAGAGACCAGATAGTCATTGTCTTGTTTTAAAATTATGTGCACCTATGAGGAGTGCTATCACGCCCATATATTGTCTGGACTGGACCCCACAGAGGTTGCTGCTGGAAAGCGCAAGTTTAATTTTGTGCATGCGCATATGAACGCATGTTCACGTGCAACGCGGTTATCTTTTCTGAGCTGCAGTTTATAAACACAGTTGCCCGTTGGCGTTTATCAGACGTAATAATTAAGCATTATATAAAACGGGTAGCTCAATTCAAGCAATCTGATTGGTTCATAGCCGTGGTATATTAACCATACCACGTATGACGTCTAATTCCTGCACAATTCAGTATCACTCTGCATCTGAGGGGAAAAAAAACCTTTAAAAAAATCTAAATCTAAATTGGAGTGTGTCTATTACTTTCATATTGCCATACTTTGTGACCGTTTTATAAAAGCAACAGCTCACTTCAAGCCGTGATTAATTAATTATAAAGGGACACCTTTTGTTACCCTCCCCTTTTCAATGTCCAATTTCGCAATTGATGGCAACGTTGAATCATGGTTGTAGGCCAGTTACTGGCTTCATTTAGGAATGCCAACCATACCGCAAAATACACAATCGTCCTTTATTTTGACAATAGAATAGGCGTTCCGTGGCCTATTTAAATCATGGCTACGGGACGCATTTTCATCCGTATCTTTGTAAACGATTGCATTAAATATTAACCGTTGCTTTGAATACAATTAATAGTTAGCCACCTAGCTAGCTAGCCGGGATAACAATCATGCCGCGAGACCATTCTGACCTAAAACCCAGAATTTTAATATAGGCTGGGTGACAACACTGACAAGTGACGGTGAACCTAAAGATAGCTGGCATTCAAACCCGGTTTCAGAGGGTCTTGGAGAAACGCTATGTCTACACCGCAACATTTTAAAAAGCAAGACGGGGAGATTAATTTGATCGAGTTATGGTTTCATGCAGTTTTCCTAAATAATGTAATGCAAAAAATTACAAAAGACTAATTGTATGGTATGAAACGAGAAGGAACTATTTTTCTTGACGGAATTGTTGTTTTCATAGAATTAACAACCAGAGTTTTTCCATAACAACGGTCCAAATAAACTACCATCGAGAGTTTTGCTTAACAACGGTAAAATAATACGGGACAGCCTGTCGTGGTTAATTCCTTACGTATTTCACTCTCACTATTGTCAGGCACAAAGTCACAGAACACAGCCCTGGAAGTGGCTAGCAAGCAAGCAAGACACAGACAGACCAGATGCACTGCCCAGCTATAGGTTAGCAAGACAGACAGAGAGAGATGCACTGCAAGCTAGCACATCAACTTGACGTTACTGTTATTTGCTGACATCAAACTTGGAGAGGAGAGAACGCCAGTTTACCTTATTGCTGTTCCCGCAATTCACTCTCATGGTTTTTTTTTTTCTCTTTTCGTGACCAGAAAGATAGTTTTGCGTCATCCTCTCATCTAAGTTGTAAACATTGATACCCGCTTTGACACGAGGGGGAGGCGGGGCCCTTGCATAATTTGCGGGGCCCTACGCAACTTGCGTAGTGAGCGTATAGGGCTGCCCGGCTCTGTTGCCAGGATTATGAAAGCACCATGCCAGTTGACAGTCGTTGTGCTCACACCTTATGCAGACTTGCCACGACATAGGTGTGGTCCAAAAAGACTTCGAAGAACGAACTGTAGACCCCCTCGTTCACGTAGTACATCAGGGTCCTGTTGTTGGCCCCATCATTTTCATCTGTGACAGTGGGGGGAAGTGGAGTTAGAGCTGTGTGAGGAGAAACAGGTGCCATCTGACAGGTGACCTAGTTACACTTCAGATCTTATGAGGCATGTAGTATGTTCTGACTTTCCGCAGACAGAGCTAAAACTGGCTAAAGAGTTTAATGATGGAGTATGTGGCTTGTACACCATTTTCCTGACCCCACCACACTTACAATCACAGGCTAACTGCTCCTTCATCACCACCTTCTTGGCGATGATGTTGACCGCCAGCGTGTAGGCTGAAGTCACATAGTAGCGGCCTGGCTCAGCGATTACTCTGACCCCAGAGTTGGGCGGGAAGTACTTGTCCAGCGCTGGGTTTATAACAGCTGTGAACTGGGGACGAAGATGTACAGGTCAGATCAGCCAAGATGAAAACCCACCTGCTCTTCAAGCTCACCCAGAAAAGCAAGGATGTTCATACAACGTCCATTCACACAAGGGATACTCTTAGTCTGGCCCAGAAGGTCAGCAGGACTGCTTGTTCTCTCTTCTACCTTACAGCTAACTGGTTGATTGATGAATGTCAACGATTGGCCAGAGATTCCACTCACTTGTCAACAGAGGTCAAAACCATTCCCTGTTTGGAGATGAAAAATAAAAGCCAGCAGAACTACTGGCCTCCAGGACCAGATTCGTGCATGGATAATTTACACATTCATTTCTACCCCAGGTCTTTTCCAATGGATACAGGTCTGGCACTAGAAGCCTGATTCAAATAATCAGCTGATCATGATTTACAAACAGGGTGAATCAGGGGCTTTTATGCGATAGGCTGAAACAAAGGCCTGCACCCACATCATCCTCTTACCAGAAAAGATCTGAATCTCGTCTGTACATTTTGTGTGATTTCCAAGAGAGAGAGTGGAGAAATTACCTCCTCAAACTTCAGCTCGGAGTCGTCAGACCCAGGGAATCCCCCGCCAATGTCCAGAAGGGTCATATTGTAGCCCAGCTCCGCCTGCAAAACAGCCAGATGTCAATCATGAGACCATATCTTTAACACAATGCAGACTCCTACTACCACAGATAAGATCACTGCGCAGCAAGCCACATCACATCACATGCTTCTGCAGACTGTCACATCACATGATCAGCTATGACAGGAATCTGAAAGTCCACTCCCTGATAGGTTGTCACATCTACTGGATTTTGGTGTGCTTCAGCACTTAAATGCTCCGTTGAAGTCATTTATTGTCTAAGGTCCACTCACCTTGTTTCCCGGGGAAAAATGTTACTGCTGATTAAAGATCAGAAAAAAAATAAATAAATGAGAAAACTGAAACCCTCTAGGGTTGGAATTTGAAATCTCTGAGCTGAAGGGTTTATTGTCAAAGTGGGTAGTTTTACAACACTTAACTATCAGCTCAACTCCAACTGCCGGCTGAGTGGAGTGTTTCACACAGTGCCGGGCGCTCACCCCCATGTCGAAGACGCAGCGGGCGTCTGAGATGGCCTGGCTGTAGGTCTCGGGGTCAGTGCAGCCACTGCCCACGTGGAAGCTGACCCCGATGATGTCGAGGCCCAGCTCCCGCGCATGCTCCAAGAGCAGCCGGCTGCTCTCCAGCGTCGCCCCAAATTTCGTGCTCATTCGACACACTGCCTTTGAGTCGTCCGTGGTGATGCGGAGCACCAGCCTGAGGAAGAGGAGGAGGAAGAACAAGGGAGAGGGATGGGTTAAGGGTGAGATTTTCCAAAGGACATATGCAAACAAGGAAACTAAAGTGTCTGTAGAACACCATTTATACATTTAAAGTATGTATTTCTCCAAATATCTATCCACCCATCCAAATATCTATTATCATCTATCTACCCATTCATCTATCTGCGACAGAGCTCAGGAGGTAAGAGAGGTTGTCTGACAGTTGGAGGGTTCGATCCCCCGCCCTGGGTGTGTCGAAGTGTCCCTGAGCAAGACACCTAACCCCTAATTGCTCCCAACAAGCTGACTGGTACCTTGCATAGCAGCCTTTCTCCGTTGGTGTGTGAGTGTGTGTGTGTGTGTGTGTGTGAATGAGTGAATGAGCGGCATCAATTGTAAAGCGCTTTGGATAAAAGTGCTATATAAATGCAGTCCATTTACCATTTATATCCATCCATCCAAATAGTTATCCATGCATCCATTCATCAGTTCATCCGTCAATACATCTATCTATCCATCCACCGAAACAGTTATTCTCCAAATATCAAATATCAATCAGTTGAAGTTAGAATCTTCATTAATCATTTTAAAAGGCAATACAGGGATGTTTGGCAGCATATTTGTTCTGGAAGACCCTCTTGGCATGTATACATGGACAAGACAGGGACGGCGGCAGCAGCAACACACTAGCCTGATACCAATTCTCCAAAATACTGTCAGTAACAGATCGACCATAAATACCAGAGGGGACAACAGGATCTTCTCCTCTCTCTGTCAAAAGGTAATTTATTTTCGTCATTATTCAGCCTTTGGCTATTATGCTGTGTTATCCTGTGAGTATCATGCTATGTCATCTTTTGAGCATCATGCACTTTTATTGTTTGAGTATCATGCCGTTTCATCCTTTGAGTAATGGAAAGCATTGGAAATCTGCCAAGGGAACCCATGGCTCCAAAATGCAAACTTACTTCCGGGTTACAGGACTACAAACTCATGGGTCTGCAGGTGCAGACCAGGGTACTCTCCCACCCTGCTGCAAAATTAGCATTTATATTTGTTTGGGCTTACACAAATGGGTCCAGACAAATTATCTTCCCGAAATATGTAACACAAAGCTGGAAGGCGCTGAATATCAAAACAATGCTTATATTGTGCGGTTAATTCTGCACTCCCTTAATGATGTGCCCTCTTGCCGATCATGCCAAACTCTCATTCTTTCATGACATCTCGTGTGGTTCTTTGGTGTGATTTGGAAACCAACAAGTTGTGCTTCCTGCTACAAGTTATGTCTCTTAAGTCCAGCCCCTTTCTTGCAGTCGGTGGACAGAACATTCTTAAAAAGAGCGAAAGAATATGGCAGTCAGTGCCAGTCACTCACTTTGCATTTTCATGGTAACGGGCGACCTTCATGAGCTCCACCTCGCTGTCGAAGGTCATCATCTGGACCCCGTGGGCAGAGGCGTACTTAATGTGGGACACCTGCTTGCAGGGGTTGGCGTAGATGATCCTGCTGGGGTCCACCCCGAGAGACTGCACCAGCTGGATCTCATTCTGAAAAAGGGGGACAGGTGCAGGCAAAACAGGGTCACGGGACATCCTGATTAGTTCAAATTAGGACAAGACATGTTTAACTGCCATCTAATCTACAAATGAACTGGCACACTACTAATGAGCAGGCATGAGAAAAATACTCCAATATAGGACTCATAATCTGATATTCCTGCACACTAAAATAATAAAATAATGTTGAAGAAAAAAAAAGACTTATGATTGCTCTTACTTGATTGCTCGTGCTTGATATGAGAGAGAGACAGTTCTGGTGGAATTCAGACAGTTTCTGCAACAAACTGAGATTTATTTTGTCCCGTCTGTGTCACTTCCGGGTGAGAGTACTGCTGGCGTCCTGCTTGACTGCCACTTCTCCCCGCGTCTATTTTCTTGATAATTGTTGAAACGGCACTGAATCTCTGGACCACCGCTACATCTCTCGTTCCATCGACTACTGATTTACTAACAATATCTTCTATGGAAAAAGCAGCACCCCTGCTTGCACTCAGTTTCCCCCTCAGCTTAGTTCAGATCAGTCCCAGCTACCATCCACCTGTGTTGCCCTGGCTAATGTTGCCTTTCCCTGGATGCAGTCTTTCCTACCCTCACCATGTAAGATAACCTGACAGGTGTAGTCCCCTCAGTTTAACAAAACTTAGAGGCATATCTCCAACCTCTCTTTCTTCACCAAGACCCTGGAATACATTGTTGCATCCCAACTTCAAGCCTTCATGTTGTGCCGTACTCTCTTTGAACCCCTCCAATCTGGATTCTGCCCACATCACAGCACTGAAACTGCCCTAGTCTGAATGTTCTGAAAGTCTGAAAGTTCTGAATGATGTACTCGTGTCTGCTGATTGCTACACCCTCAGCATCCTAATCCTACCCAGTCTAAGTGCAGCCTTGAATCACAACATCCTATTGGAAAGGTTGCTTCACACAAGCGTGCAAACACGAACTCCTGCTGGAGAAAAATAGTCGCTAATGTAGGGCAGTACCTTGCTGGCGCAGTCGAACCCCGTCCCCAGAGCGGCAAGCGTCATGACAATGGCGCGGCTGTCGTTGCACTTGACAGCGTAGAAGGGCGTGACACGGGGCAGGGCACGCACCCACCTCAGGTGCTTCTTCAGGACCTCCCCCAAGTCCGCCACATAAAAGGCGTCTTTGTCATCCTGGGGAACGGTGAGAGGTGGCATCAAGGAAACTCAGTAGGAAACACAACCGGCACAAAATTCAACGACATCATCAAAGCACCAACAGTGAGGCAAGATGCCAAACCATAGATCTCAAATTTTTGTCAGAGAGATGTCCAAGTGTCTGCTGGTTTCAGGTATTCACTTCAAGAGACTGAATGGCAAAAGAGTCCACACACATTGTTTAAAAGACCTAAACTGACTGCTTATTGAAACCTCTGAACCTCTGAAAACACTGCAGCTTTCGATGAAAATTTGAGATTTCACTGCACACACTCACTCACCGACATGGATGACTCGTTGATCCTCTGCTCAACAACATCACGGGCACAGAACCCCTCCTCCAGGAAAGTGAAGTCAAAGTCCTCTGGAGTGTAAGAGTTCATGGTCTCGCAGGTTCTTTCACTTCTTTTTAAGAAACTGGTTTCAAAACTACCTGCAGAGACAAAGGAGAAATGCTGAAAATAGAACTTCTGCACTTATCCTAATGTACTTCAAAGTTTTATCAATGAAGGAACAACTTCTTTGACTAAAGACGGCACGCCAGCCCAAATAAATTATCTGCCAGCCAATTGTGTGGAGCTATGTAAATGCAAATTTAAATTGGGAATTAACAGGCGGATGATTATGCAAACTTTGTACAGGTACAGAGCAGCCAGGCCGGTTCACCGGTGGAATTGAAACCTTTCAGATAAGACTATAGGGCTGGGCCTGCCAAGAAGTATTTATTCTGCTATATCAAAACTAAGCAATCTGTTAGCCAATAAAAGACTCTTTTTACAATTATATACATTTAGATTCCTTGACATACACACACACACACAATACAGTAGCCAAAAAACGCTTCCAGAACAAAAATATTTACTTGCATATAGCAAAAACAGACTCTCCAACCATTTGTTGGAGTCAAAGAGGCTCCCTGTAAAATGAAGGTCATTGTGGAGGCGCCCTCAACACAGAACGTTGACTGAGGTCATTTCTTGCTACGCCAAGCTTGTACTTAAACTTGCAACACTTGCAATGTGTTTCTGAACAAAACAACAAAATGGGATTCAACAGACAAATGTGAGGAGGCTTTTGGAAGAGTTCAGATGGCCCTTTCACAGTTCTGACATTCTGTCCCCATCCAGCATGCAATATCTCACCATATGATGGGGGTGCCATGGTCTCACACATAATACCTTTGGGTGAAGAGAGTCCAATCGCTTTTCCGTGAAGGACTCTAAGGAGGGCAGAGAGTAATTATACGCAGAATGAGGGGGAAGCACTCGCCATCATTTTCCCGGAGTTAAAAAATTCTATCAAAACCTTTTTGGCAGAGTGTTTACACTCTTCACAGGCTATCGACCACTCACCTCCATTTTTGGACCCCGCACAGGTAACCCATTACTAGCCGCTGGCCGTATGCAACGATGGGCTCTGAAACAGTCTGCCCACCAACAGGATATGAGGTACAGGAAGTCCGAACTGAATGAGAATGCGGATGGACTCTCAAGACTCCCATTGCCTGTGGCATGCCCTGAACCAGCAGAAGCTGAGATTTTCTATTTCAAAGAAGTGGCAGCTGCTCCAGTGACCTCGTCAGTGCACGTGAAGAAACACATACACCTTGATCCTGTCATGTCAGAGGTTATGGACAACATCACTTCTAGAAGGGGAGAAGTGATTAAACAGAGTTTGAAGCCATATCTAATGAGGAGGAATGAGCTCACAGTTCAGTGCTGGTTTTTTTCCCCTTTGGGTGTTTATAGAGTAATTATTCCACCACCTCTGAGAGAATGTGGTCGATGAGCTCCAGACTGGGCACTTGTGGTGCGGTGCGAATGAAAGAGATTGCACATAACTACTTCTGGTGGCCAGGATTGGATGCAGCTATTGAAGAAAAACCCAAAGCTTCTTCAGTCTGCCAGAAGCTGAGAAATGGCCCACAGCTGGAGCTGGCTGGAAGAACCATGGCAGAGAGTCCACATAGACTTCACTGGGCCAATTGAAGACCACATGTTCTTAGTTGTTGATGCTCACAGTAAATGGCCTGAGGTTGCCATCACGAAAAGTACTTCATCAGAAGCCGCGTTTCCACCGCAGGAACTTTACCCCGGAACTAGGAACCTTTTGAGGAACTCAGTGCGTTTCCACCGCAGGAACTAGGGTCTAAATTTAGTTCCGGGGGCTTTATTTTACCCCCAAAAAAGTTCCTGCTCGGGGGGTAGTACTTTCCGAAAGTACAGGAACCTTTTGGGTGGAGCTTGCAGTGCTGAACATTTCTGATTGGTCGAGTACTCGCAGCATTTTTTGTGTTTATTTTCAACCGCCATGTTTAAAAATATGCAGCCGCAAACCGATTTATTTTCATAATAACTTCAAATCAAACTTGTATGTTATGCGGCGCAGTAGCCTAGTTTTGGTTATAGCCTGCCAACGTCTTTGAATTATAACGTGTGCTCTTCTGTTCTTTTCTTGCTTTAGTATTCGTTTTATAAAATGCTAAGCATTCGTGCTGGGACAGCATATTACGTATCAAAACATTCAAACGGATTAATTCGGTTGCTGAATATTTTCTTCCGGATTTTCTTTGTTAGCCCGTTGTAATTGACTCAAAACGTTTGATACAGTTATGTGAGGTATGCGGTAGTTCTGCGTAATTCACATTGGTGATACAGTAAAAGCAAACTGGAAATCACCTTCCGCACTTTTTGTCATGGTAAAATAACAGGTTAATTCTAGTAGTCGTCCCTTTAGCTTTTTCAGACTGCCGTGATTTTACTCTGCCATTCTTCAATTCCACAAAAAGACCAGGAAGACTATGGGCTAATTTATGGTGCATGGTTCGCATCTGGAGGGCACACTTCGCTGCTCGGCTAGCAGTAACTTCGAAGGAAAGCAAACGGTGGCTGTACCACTGCTAATTAAAATTTTCACGCAAGTCCGAGTTTTCGTTCTATTCTTGTCATTTTGCGATTAGCCTATATGGAATTGACGATAAGAAAGTAATAAAACAGCAAATTGTTTACAACGTGTGCATGTTTTCTGCTGTTGTTGCCAGTTATACTGGAAATGTGAATGCATTCTGTCGCCTCGGATGTCAAGACATTAAAGTGAATGTTCGCATAAAAACATAGGCTAATGAATGTGTTTGAGAGGATATATAAAACAGTTACAATCTGACTATCGGCCTGTTATATCCTATTTGTTGCATAACAACGGTCCAAGATCAACTACCAACGACAGTTTTGCTTGACAACGGTAAAATATGCCCAAACGGCTGCAGAAGAATATTTCAATTCCAGGTGATTAAATCGATAAAAATCAATAAATACAAAAGTAACCATATATAGTCATTGTTGGTAACCCGTTGTATATAAGTGGAATAAACCCCTCCAGGGTGTCCCGGTTATTAGAAAATAATGTAGGCTACTTCGGTGGTAGTATGGGGTTACAGAAGAAATCATAGGACAGATGGGCCGACGACAACTTTGCTTTTTCATACGTCAGTGGGCTAATTTGCCTAATCTTCGCGGAACTTTAGACCGCGGTGGAAACGCAGGCAACCATTGTTTGAAGGAACCTTTTAGTTCCTGGAAAAGTAGTTCCTGGGACTAAAAGTTCCGGGTAATTTGGTGGAAACGCGGCTATTGATAACCATCACGGAGCTATCTTCAGCCAATTTGGACTACCACAACAATTAGTGAGTGATAATGGGCGACAGCTGGTATCTGATAAATTCAAAACCTTCGTGGAAGAAATGGGATCCAGCACATTAAGTCAGCACCATATCACCCAGCAACCAATGAGTCAGCTGAAAGGCTCGTACAGACCCTGAAGCTAGGTCTAAAATCTTCCCAGAGTAATGGTTCCTGGAACAGATCACAGTGCATTCCTGCTATTTTGAATAGTATGTTCAGGGAACCACTAGAACAGTCTAATGTTTGTTTTTAAAGATACGGGGCGTTCAAGGTAAAGGGTGAGGGAAATTTTTAAAAAATGTATTTCCATTTGCATTAAGTTTGCCCCTCCAGGCTTGTGGTTGGGCATTATGCACATTACGTGTGTTTTGGTAGTTCAAACTCCTTTCCTCAGTAAAACGATGAAGTGTTCTCTCTCCTCTTGTGTGTTCATTCTTAGTTGTAGTTCCTTCAAAATAGTAAGTATATAACAGAAAGTCATAAATTAACTTTCAAATTCACATAATTTCACTGCCAGAGCAGGCTGTGTGTACACAGTAAAATGTCCAATGTTCATTCAAGTCCTAATAGAGTACATATGGGTACAGTAGGAAGCAATACAATATGTGTTGATTTAACCCAGAAGTTTGTACCCCCAACTTTGATAATCTTACAGGGACGTACAGCAGTAAGTCACATCACACAGATTATTGGGTGTGTATTACCCGCCTGCCTGTTCTTGCCATGGTGTGAACAAACACCAGAAGATCCTGTGGCTCTTCACCACCTGATCATTCATCAACAGAGTTTGTCAGTAGGCAAATTGGTGCTGCTGGAGTGCGTTAGGCAAATGGCGCTTCCTTGCAGCCACTGCAATTATAGAAGTGGCAAACAGGGAGAGGTGGATTCAATCATACGTCACGTGTTACGAAGTCGTACTTGCGCAAAGGATACGCTCGTGTTTCCTTGCTCAAGCATCCTTCAGGAGCTTCTTAGCCCTTACTCCTCGCTCCTTCAAGGAGCATTAGACGGATTGGGATTAACCCTGTAAAGCCTGACATATCAAACAATAGCCAGAAAATTCTAATTTTTTGAAATTGAAGAGTTTATTGGATCCTTTGACAAAATCAAAAATTCCAAAACTAATTTCCATATATAAGATTTTTTATGTATCATATTTGATTCGCCAGGCATTTAAGGAAATTTATTGATTTTCAGTTTTTTTTTTTTTTTTTTTAACAAAAACATACATTTTTCATTGCATTTGGATCCTTTGGAACATTTCAATTGGTTTTGTTCTTTTTTTTCTAACATGAACCATTTACAACCTTTTTATTTCGCATTGTGGTAGGCAACAAAACAGTTTCTGTCCTTGTTCAGGCAAAGATGGACTTTACATTTCCCACAGTAGACATGCGAGAAGTGATTGCCTGTGCAGTGCTTGCATCTCTGTCGGGTTTCCCATGTTGCGAAATGATCAATGCCATCCTTTCTCACATCAGCAGGTACACTAGCAGTTGGCCTTTTGCGGGGGGGGTGCTGCTTCTGGTACTGGAGAGGATAGCGGTCTGCCACATTTGATTTTGGCCTTTCCTGCGCTTGTGAGAGAAGTGCCAACAGAAGCCTGAAACCTTCGCAGGGCCATGGGTTTCTTCTGGGGCCCCAGTTTCTTCTGGTCTCTTCTGTAGAGGTTCCATGCATTGATGACTGCCACTGTGACAGTGTGCCACCAAATGTACAAATACCATCTTCGGGATTTGAAGCTGAACTTGTAAAGTGCAGACAGCATATCAAGGAGGTCAACACCTCCCATGAATTTGTTGTATGATTCAACAATGCCTGGTCTGGGAACCATTATGTGTGTTTTGGATTTTCGATCCCAACGTTTCACATTTCCCACTGGTTCGATGCCAACAAAAGAAGAAAGTAGGTTCACAGCTTTATTGTCACACCATATTACAATGATGTTATTTTCCTGGTTTAATCTAAAATCCAGTGACCCTCTTCCCCTTTTCTTCAAATCTTTTCCATCCATCATGTTGCATTCTTTTAGGCCTGCCCTGTTAATTCGTACTGTGCCTATGTAGTAGATTCCTCTTTCTTTCAGGTGTTCCACCAGTGGAACTGATGTAAAATAGTTGTCAGCAAAAACCTTGTGATTTTTTCCTGCTGGAAGGGTTGATGTCATTTTCAGGACAACATCTCCAGTAACACCAACATCAGATTTCTCTTTGTCTGGGTTTTCTGCACCTTGACAAACATCAAAATCATAAAGAAAGCCACTGCCGGTTGGATATAAAAAATACATCTAAATATCTCAATTTCCACTCCAAATATATCTTCATTTCAATCTTTAATTAGTTAAATTAAATAATCAAAATAGTGTATTTTACATTGTGGTAGGCATAATGCATACTGCATCATGAAATGCAATACAATGACGATTGAGGAATTTACAGATAAATTACCTTATATACCTGCTGTATCATATTTAATACACACATTTTCAACACGATTTTACTATAAAATAATGTACAAAATATTAAGCAATTATAAGTTTCTTCAGTACAGTGAATATTCATATTGAAATATTAGTAACAAAATAAATGTTATTCTTACCGTAACTTTTTCAAAATTAGAAAAGATTTTCCAGCAAAACACATGCCGCTCCCTACGTGGAGTTAGCCATTTTGGGTATTACAACTGAAAGACCCCCTACTACCTGCAGTGCACAGATAATCCACCAGAGGGCAGAATACATGTATTAGATTGTCTACAACAGGTTTTTCAGGTAAGTAGAAGAGGGCAGGATAAAAGTCTCTGCACACCTGCTGGGGTCTCTTTTCAATGTTCTGTTGAAATCCAGTCTTACTGGAGGGAAAAACAAAATCAACTGTGAAGCAGACTGTCACGACCCTCTTGACTGGGCCGAATTGGAAAGATTGACAGGTAATAGATCTATAATGTCAAATATTTGTACACTTATGTTTTTGTATTCTTGATCCTTTAAGTTATTGTTCAGCCAAAATTAAAAATTTACCTGTCATTTTTCTGAATTGCACACAACGTGAAATTTATATACATGTCATCGTAGCCACTTGTACAATCTCCTAAAATCCCAATGTTTGGCGTCACGCTTCTGTGCCAACAACAAATAAAGGTAACAATGGAAACCACATTGTTGGTGTGTCCCCCCCCCCCCCAAATTGCACCTCAAATCGAAATGTAATCAATCATTTGATTGGAAAGTAAAAGAAGTCAGCAACCCCCCACCCCCCCACCCCCCCACCCCTGCATGCTGCGCATCATGGGAGTGAATGCACATGGGCTTGGCTTGGCAGCTCCAGGCTGCTCTCCCTCCTGCAGCAGGACGGCAGGTCGCTAGGACAGGCCTCTTCAATGGGGCCATGCTGCCCCTGAGTGGAGATCTGCTGAATGTGTTGCCTGGAAACAAGAAAGAAGGGGGGGGGGGGTGGGCAGGTCACTGGAGGTCAGGGCCAACAATGGCTTTCAAAGCCACAGTTGTGTTCACAGAAACATTTCAACCCTTTATTTCAAGCAGCCTATTATATTTTAATGGCAGTTTTCCCCCTTTGCATCATAGGTATTAAGATCCTCTTGATGGAATGTTCCTAGTCGGTTGATGAATTTTAATCTGGATTGATTTATGTATTTTTTTAAATGTTGTTTTGAAGCCAATGTCACTGAATGTTTGAGACATTTTCAGTTCTTTTTTTTGTTGTTGCCATTTTTCTCCCATGCTCTCCCCAATTTAGTCGTTATACCAATTCCCCGTGTGTATCACAGTCCTGGTTGATGCGCTATCCTCTCTCAGCCTGGGGAGGGTGTAGATTACCACATGCCTCCTCCGATACATGTGGAGTCGCCAGCCACTTCTTTTCAACTGACAGCGAGGAGTTTCACTGGGAGAGCGTAACGCATGCAGAGGTTCACGCCATCTCCCCCAGATCCCCTCCCAGCTGAACAGGCCCCGAACAACCAGTAGGAGTCGCTAATGCAACGATCAGGACTCATACCCTCACCAGCTTCCCACCCGCGAACACTGCCAATTGTTTTCGCAGGAACATCTGATGTCTGACCAAGCCGGAAGTACCGCTGCCGGGGATTGAACCCCGATCTCTGTGGTGGTAGGCGAGTGCTTATACCTTATACTACCCAGAGGGCCTGATATTTTCAGTTCTTTTAACAAAATACACTGAATGTGGATACGCTGAAGGTTAGGACCTAAAACAGGTTAGGATTTCAAAAACCACACTGCACCTCTAAAGACCACGAGACCAAAATAAGCTGTTCAGCCACACCTGGCACCTTTGCATTGATGCACATGTTTATGGTGATCATTCTGTATCTTCCCCATAAAGCTAAATGCTACAAATACGGCAAAAACACGACAGAAAACTTAAGGAACTTAGGCACATACCACACACTCCGGGACATCACATAGTGGATGTCGGGCTTCTGGAAGCCGTTGAAGGTGGAGGAGGAGGCGATGGTGTAGGCCCCCATGTTGTGGAACAGCAGCCATTCACCCACCTGCAGGTCAGGCAGGATGCACTGCTCCACAATGCGGTCCAGCCCGTCGCAGGTCTGGCCCCAGATGCTGCAGGGGTAGGTGCGCTCACCCGGCTTGAGTTTCTGCAATGAGGCAGAGAGAACTCACTTACGAGGAAACGCAAACATGACCTGGCACTGCAACCGGACGAGGGCACTTATGAGGACACACAAACAAACATGATACGGCACTGCAACTTGGCAGTGTTGCCAGGACTATGAAAGCACCGTGCCAGTTGACGGTCTTTGTGCTCGCACCTTATGTGGACTTGCCACGACATAGGTGTGGTCCATAAAGACTGCTAAGAATGAACTGTAGACCCCCTCGTTCACGTAGTACATCAGGGTCCTGTTGTTGGCCCCATCATTTTCATCTGTGACAGTGGGGGGAAGTGGAGTTGTGTGAGAAGAAACAGGTGCCATCTGACAGGTGACCTAGTTACACTTCAGATCTTTTGATGCATGTAGTATGTTCTGACTTTCTGCAGACAGAGCTAAAACTGGCTAAAGAGCTTAATGATGGAGCATGTGGCTTGTACACCATATTCCTGACCCCACCACACTTACAATCACAGGCTAACTGCTCCTTCATCACCACCTTCTTGGCGATGATGTTAACCGCCAGCGTGTAGGCTGAAGTCACATAGTAGCGGCCTGGCTCAGCGATTACTCTGACCCCAGAGTTGGGCGGGAAGTACTTGTCCAGCGCTGGGTTTATAACAGCTGTGAACTGGGGACGAAGATGTACAGGTCAGATCAGCCAAGATGAAAACCCATCTGCTCTTCAAGCTCACCCAGAAAAGCAAGGATGTTCATACAACCTCCATTCACACAAGGGATACTCTTAGTCTGGCCCAGAAGGTCAGCAGGACTGCTTGTTCTCTCTTCTACCTTACAGCTAACTGGTTGATTGATGAATGTCAACGATTGGCCAGAGATTCCACTCACTTGTCAACAGAGGTCAAAACCATTCCCTGTTTGGAGATGAAAAATAAAAGCCAGCAGAACTACTGGCCTCCAGGACCAGATTCGTGCATGGATAATTTACACATTCATTTCTACCCCAGGTCTTTTCCAGTGGATACAGGTCTGGCACTAGAAGCCTGATTCACATAATCAGCTGATCATGATTTATAAAGAGGGTGAATCAGGTGCTTTTATGTGCTAGGCTGAAACAAAGGCCTGCACCCACACCATCCTCTTACCAGAAAGATCTGAATCTTGTCTGTACACTCTGTGTGATTTCCAAGAGAGAGAGTGGAGAAATTACCTCCTCAAACTTCTGATCGGAGTCGTCGGACCCAGGGAATCCCCCGCCAATGTCCAGAAGGGTCATGTTGTAGCCCAGCTCTGCCTGCAAAACAGCCAGAGGTCAATCATGAGATCATATCTTTAACACAATGCAGACTCTTACTACCACAGATAAGACCACTGCGCAGCAAGCCACAAAAGCAAAGCCTGACTGTCACATCACATGATCAGCTATGAAAGGAGTCCATTCCCTGATAGGTTGTCACATCTACTGGATTTTGGTGTGCTTCAGCACTTAAATGCTCGGTTGAAGTCATGTAGTCTAAGGTCTACTCACCTTGTTTCCCGGGGCAAAATGTTACTGCTGAAATAAATAAATGAGAAAACTGAAACCCTCTAGAGTTGTAATCTGAGATCTCTGAGCTAAGGGGTTTATTGTCAAAGTGGGTAGTTTTACAACACTTAACTATCAGCTCAACTCCAACTGCCGGCTGAGTGGAGTGTTTCACACAGTGCCGGGCGCTCACCCCCATGTCGAAGACGCAGCGGGCGTCTGAGATGGCCTGGCTGTAGGTCTCGGGGTCAGTGCAGCCACTGCCCACGTGGAAGCTGACCCCGATGATGTCGAGGCCCAGCTCCCGCGCACGCTCCAGGAGCAGCCGGCTGCTCTCCAGCGTCGCCCCAAACTTCGTGCTCATTCGGCATTCTGCCTTTGAGTCGTCCGTGGTGATGCGGAGCACCAGCCTGAGGAAGAGAAGGGGAGGGGGGTGTGGGTGAAGGGTAAGATTTTCCAAAGGACATATGCAAACAAGGAAACGAAAGTGTCTGTAGAACACTATTTATACATTTAAAGTATGCATCTACCCATTCATCTATCCGCGACAGAGCTCAGGAGGTAAGAGCGGTTGTCTGACAGTCGGAGGGTTCGATCCCCCGCCCTGGGTGTGTCGAAGTGTCCCTGAGCAAGACACCTAATCCCTAATTGCTCCCAAGAAGCTGATTGGTACCTTGCATAGCAGCCTTTCTCCGTTGGTGTGTGAGTGTGTGTGTGAATGGATGAATGAGAGGCATCAATTGTAAAGCGCTTTGGATAAAAGCGCTATATAAATGCAGTCCATTTACCATTTATATCCATCCATCCAAATAGTTATCCATGCATCCATTTATAAATTCATCCATCAATACATCTATCTATCCATCCACCGAAACAGTTATTCTCCAAATATCAAATATCAATCAGTCGAAGTTAGAATCTTCATTAATCATTTTAAAAGGCAATACAGGGATGTTTGGCAGCATATTTGTTCTGGAAGACCCTCTTGGCATGTACACATGGACAAGACAGGGACGGCGGCAGCAGTAACACACTAGCCTGATACCAATTCTCCAAATTACTGTCAGTAACAGATCGACCATAAATACCAGAGGGGACAAAAGGAAGACAGCAGGACACTTTATCTTCTCTTCTCTCTGTCAAAAGGTAATTTATTTTAGTCATTATTCAGCCTTTGGCTATTGTGCTGTGTTATCCTTTGAGTATCATGCTATGTCATCTTTTGAGCATCATGCACTTTTATTGTTTGAGTATCATGCCGTTTCATCCTTTGAGTATTGGAAAGCATTGGAAATCTGCCAAGGGAACCCATGGCTCAAAAATGCAAACTTACTTCCAGGTTACAGGACTACAAACTCATGGGTCTGCAGGTGCGCCATCAGACCAGGGTACTCTCCCAACCTGCTGCAAAATTAGCATTTATATTTGTTTGGGCCTACACAAATGGGTCCATGCAAATTATCTTCCTGAAATATGTAACACAAAGCTGGAAGACATTTTTCAGATAAGGAGTCAGGAATAAACTAACTGAATATCAAAACAATATTGTGCGGTTAATTCTGCACTCCCATAATGATGTGCCCTCTTGCCGATCATGCCAAACTCTCATTCTTTCATGACATCTCGTGTGGTTCTTTGGTGTGATTTGGAAACCAACAAGTTGTGCTTCCTGCTACAAGTTATATCTCTTAAGTGCAGCCCCTTTCTTGCAGTCCGTGGACAGAACTTTCTTAAAAAGAGCGAAGGAATATGGCAGTCAGTGCCAGTCACTCACTTGGCATTTTCATGGTAACGGCTGACCTTCATGAGCTCCACCTCGCTGTCGAAGGTCATCATCTGGACCCCGTGGGCAGAGGCGTACTTAATGTGGGACACCTGCTTGCAGGGGTTGGCGTAGATGATCCTGCTGGGGTCCACCCCGAGAGACTGCACCAGCTGGATCTCATTCTGAAAAAGGGGGACAGCAGCAGGCAAAAACAGGGTCACGGGACATCCTGAGTGGTTCAGATTAGGACAAGGCATGTTTAACTGCCATCTAATTTACAAATGAACTGGCACACTCTTAATAAGCAGGCATGAGAAGAATACTCCAATATAGGACTCATAATCTGATATTCCTGCACACTAAAATAATAAAATTATACAGTGGAAGAAGTTCTAGTAGAGTTCAGAAGCTAACTAAGGTCTCCGTCCCCACCTTGCAGCTATTTTTAATCTGTCCCTCTCACACGGTGTAGTCCCCTCCTTTTACAAACCTGCTGCTCTCACGCCCAATCTCAAGAAACCCTGTCTGGATACCTCTTACCTTTAACAATTAGAGGTTAGAGGAGATAGAGACAGTCCTGGTGGAGTACAGACAGTTTCTGCAACAAACAGAGATTTATTTTGTCCCGTCTGTGTCACTCCCGAGTGAGAGTACTGCTGGCATCCTGCTTGACTGCCACTTGTCCACGCATCTATTTTCTTGATAATTGTTGAAACTGCACTGAATCTCTGGACCACCGCTACATCTCTCGTTCCATCGACTACTGATTTACTAAGGATATCTTCTGTGGAAATACCAGCACCCCTGCTTGCACTCAGTTTCCCCCTCAGCTTAGTTCAGATCAGTCCCAGCTACCATCCACCTATGTTGCCCTGGCTAATGTTGCCTTTCCCTGGATGCAGTCTTTCCTACCCTCACCATGTAAGATAACCTGACAGGTGTAGTCCCCTCAGTTTAACAAAACTTAGAGGCATATCTCCAACCTCTCTTTCTTCACCAAGACCCTGGAATACATTGTTGCATCCCAACTTCAAGCCTTCATGTTGTGCCGTACTCTCTTTGAACCCCTCCAATCTGGATTCTGCCCACATCACAGCACTGAAACTGCCCTAGTCTGAATGTTCTGAAAGTCTGAAAGTTCTGAATGATGTACTCGTGTCTGCTGATTGCTACACCCTCAGCATCCTAATCCTACCCAGTCTAAGTGCAGCCTTGAATCACAACATCCTATTGGAAAGGTTGCTTCACACAAGCGTGCAAACACGAACTCCTGCTGGAGAAAAATAGTCGCTAATGTAGGGCAGTACCTTGCTGGCGCAGTCGAACCCCGTCCCCAGAGCGGCAAGCGTCATGACAATGGCGCGGCTGTCGTTGCACTTGACAGCATAGAAGGGCGTGACACGGGGCAGGGCACGCACCCACCTCAGGTGCTTCTTCAGGACCTCCCCCAAGTCCGCCACATAAAAGGCGTCTTTGTCATCCTGGGGAACGGTGAGAGGTGGCATCAAGGAAACTCAGTAGGAAACACAACCGGCACAAAATTCAACGACATCATCAAAGCACCAACAGTGAGGCAAGATGCCAAACCGTAGATCTCAAATTTTTGTCAGAGAGATGTCCAAGTGTCTGCTGGTTTCAGGTATTCACTTCAAGAGACTGAATGGCAAAAGAGTCCACACACATTGTTTAAAAGACCTAAACTGACTGCTTATTGAAACCTCTGAACCTCTGAAAACACTGCAGCTTTCGATGAAAATTTGAGATTTCACTGCACACACTCACTCACCGACATGGATGACTCGTTGATCCTCTGCTCAACAACATCACGGGCACAAGACCCCTCCTCCAGGAAAGTGAAGTCAAAGTCCTCTGGAGTGTAAGAGTTCATGGTCTCGCAGGTTCTTTTACTTCTTTTTAAGAAACTGGTTTCAAAACTACCTGCAGAGACAAAGGAGAAATGCCGAAAATAAAACTTTTGCGCTTACCTAATGTACTTCAAAGTTTCATCAATGAAGGAACAACTTCTTTGACTAAAGACGGCACGCCAGCCCAAATAAATTATCTGCCAGCCAATTGTGTGGAGCTATGTAAATGCAAATTGAAATTCGGGAATTAACAGGCGGATGATTATGCAAACTTTGTACAGGTACAGAGCAGCCAGGCTGGTTCACCGGTGGAATTGAAACCTTTCAGATAGGACTATAGGGCTGGGCCTGCCAAGAAGTATTTATTCTGCTATATCAAAACTAAGCAATCTGTTAGCCAATAAAAGACTCTTTTTACAATTATATACATTTAGATTCTTTGACATACACACACACACAATACAGTAGCCAAAAAACGCTTCCAGAACAAAAATATTTACTTGCATATAGCAAAAACAGACTCTCCAACCATTTGTTGGAGTCAACGAGGCTCCCTGTAAAATGAAGGTCATTGTGGAGGCGCCCTCAACACAGAACGTTGACTGAGGTCATTTCTTGCTACGCCAAGCTTGTACTTAAACTTGCAACCACGTTAGAACTAACGCATGTGTTTCTGAACAAAACAACAAAATGGGATTCAACAGACAAATGTGAGGAGGCTTTTGGAAGAGTTCAGATGGCCCTTTCACAGTTCTGACATTCTGTCCCCATCCAGCATGCAATGTCTCACCATATGATGGGGGTGCCATGGTCTCACACATAATACCTTTGGGTGAAGAGAGTCCAATCGCTTTTCCGTGAAGGACTCTAAGGAGGGCAGAGAGTAATTATACGCAGAATGAGGGGGAAGCACTCGCCATCATTTTCCCGGAGTTAGAAAATTCTATCAAAACCTTTTTGGCAGAGTGTTTACACTCTTCACAGGCTATCGACCACTCACCTCCATTTTTGGACCCCGCACAGGTAATCCATTACTAGCCGCCGGCCGCATGCAACGATGGGCTCTGCAACAGTCTGCCCACCAACAGGATATGAGGTACAGGAAGTCTGAACTGAATGAGAATGCGGATGGACTTTCAAGACTCCCATTGCCTGTGGCATGCCCTGAACCAGCAGAAGCTGAGATTTTCTATTTCAAAGAAGTGGCAGCTGCTCCAGTGACCTCCTCAGTGCACGTGAAGAAACACATACACCTTGATCCTGTCATGTCAGAGGTTATGGACAACATCACTTCTAGAAGGGGAGAAGTGATTAAACAGAGTTTGAAGCCATATCTAATGAGGAGGAATGAGCTCACAGTTCAGTGCTGGTTTTTTTCCCCTTTGGGTGTTTATAGAGTAATTATTCCACCACCTCTGAGAGAACGTGGTCGATGAGCTCCAGACTGGGCATTTGTGGTGCGGTGCGAATGAAAGAGATTGCACATAACTACTTCTGGTGACCAGGATTGGATGCAGCTATTGAAGAAAAACCCAAAGCTTCTTCAGTCTGCCAGAAGCTGAGAAATGGCCCACAGCTGGAGCTGGCTGGAAGAACCATGGCAGAGAGTCCACATAGACTTCACTGGGCCAATTGAAGACCACATGTTCTTAGTTGTTGATGCTCACAGTAAATGGCCTGAGGTTGCCATCACGAAAAGTACTTCATCAGAGATAACCATCAAGGAGCTATCTTCAGCCAATTTGGACTACCACAACAATTAGTGAGTGATAATGGGCGACAGCTGGTATCTGATAAATTCAAAACCTTCGTGGAAGAAATGGGATCCAGCACATTAAGTCAGCACCACATCACCCAGCAACCAATGAGTCAGCTGAAAGGCTCGTACAGACCCTGAAGCTAGGTCTAAAATCTTCCCAGAGTAATGGTTCCTGGAACAGATCACAGTGCATTCCTGCTATTTTGAATAGTATGTTCAGGGAACCACTAGAACAGTCTAATGGTTGTAAAAATTAAAAAAAAACCGGACCTTCAAAGTAAAGGGTGAGGGAATTTTTTTTTTTTTTTGTATTTCCATTTGCATTAAGTTTGTCCCTCAAGGCTTGTGGTTGGGCATTATGCACATTACGTGTGTTGTGGTAGTTCAAACTCCACGTTCCTCAGTAAAAAGATGAAGTGTTCTCTCTCCTCTTGTGTGTTCATTCTTAGTTGTAGTTCCTTCAAAATAGTAAGTATATAACAGAAAGTCATAAATTATCTTTCAAATTCACATCGTTTCACTTCCAAAGCAGGCTATGTGTACACAGTAAAATGTCCAATGTTCATTCAAGTCCTAATAGAGTACATATGGGTAAAATATGAAGCAATACAGTATGTGTTGATTTAACCCAGAAGTTTGTACCCCCAACTTTGATAATCTTACAGGGGCGTACAGCAGTAAGTCACATCACACAGATTATTGGGTATGTATTACCGGCCTGCCTGTTCTTGCTATGGTGTGAACAAACACCAGAAGATCCTGTGGCTCTTCACCACCTGGGCTGCAGATACTTGATTTAAACCAGGGGCATCAAGCTTATGTCCTTCTGCAGTAGTTCCCAACCTCAGTCCTGCGGGACCCCTGTGTAGGATAGGTTTTCATTCCAACCACATATTCAATCCCAAAATGTTTAACAAGCTGTTAGTTTTTCCTAATTAGGTGCTATTCATGGCAAGATTAATTGTTTACACTTTTAAGCCACACCATGTCAGAAATATCTATGTATGCCATGAACACATGAAGAATAAAAATACTAGGTTCAAATTCTGCTTAGTGTGCTATGTAGCAAACAGTTACATAAAAAGAGGTAACAAAAAGTTTTAACTGATCAAAATACAGACTGAGCTGAATCAATACTGTATGGTCCCCCCCTATCCACCAGGGCACAACCTGAGGCTACAAAACAAACCTGAATGACAGGTTTGTACAGGCAACCGTGTATCCTTGCCCAAGCATACTTCTGGAGCCTCCTAGCTCCTCGATCCTTGCGCATTTAACAGATTGGAATGTCCTTAAAGGTGCTTGAACTCCACCGATTTCCAGTTCAGTCAAGGACCGAGGAGACAAGGATGGATAAAATAAACTATTGGAATGAGCCCAGAAGACATTTGTGTGCTCATTTGTGTGCCACAAGTGGAAGTTTTGCCGAGTGAGCCACCCAGCAGCTCCCTTTGAAATAAAATACATACCCCATACACTGAAATAAAATAATTTTAATCATAAAAATATATTTTTGCAGTTTTCCTGTTAAAACAAGTCCAATATTGAATATCAAACAGAAGTAATTGTATACTGTTGCTGGCATCAAATAAAGTTATTCACAGATTGCACTGTAATAGTCTGCCCTTGACCTATAGGCTATAAAACAAGGCCATTTATCGAAAATGGGTAGACTGCCAAAACACACATAAAGTAACACTAGAAATGGAGGAACTTTTAGTGAGCTTCGCAGTGATTTTAAAGAGAAATTTGGGGTTGTTTTTATCGTTGCCAATCAGCTTAGACAGGCAATGCAGATCTAGCATTAGAGAGGACTTGCTTGTAGACAGTAAGTCATTCCAGGCTAGACGGCAGACCTCAAGTCTGTTTTTTGCGCCACTTAGGTTCTAAGATCCCGGAGGCTTGTTTGAGCGCTCTGGTTTTTTTCCTGTACGGTTTTCACCAGGATCTAGTCTCCTCAGGCAACATTTTTGTTTTCTTTTGAGAGGTACAAACTGTTTCAAGGGCGGTCCTCAGCGCAATATTAAAATCATTCATCAACAGAGTTCGTCAGTAGGCAAATCGACGCTGCTGGAGTGCGTTAGGCAAATGGCGCTTCCTTGAAGCCACTGCAATTATAGAAGTGGCAAACGGGGAGAGGTGGATTCATTCATACGTCACGTGTTACGAAGTCGTACTTGCGCAAAGGATACGCTCGTGTTTCCTTGCTCAAGCATCCTTCGGGAGCTACTTAGCCCATTTGCTCCTCGCTCCTTCAAGGAGCATTAGACGGATTGGGATTAAAGACGGTGGACCTCAATTGACTTCCAGGCCAGGCAAAGAGGAGACAACACTCAAAGAATTTAGGCCTAATGTTTTTTTTTTAATGATTTATGCCAAACTATAAACTTCATGTGATGCATATTTATAAATCAAAAATGAATTAAACCAATAACAAGGTTTGTGCATTATAAATAAATTCAATGTGTTTTAAATACATAAATAATATTTATGCAATTATTATGAAGAATCCATATGTGAACCATTTCCATAGATTTAAACGATTTACATCAATTTGTTTCAGAATTAAGCGTATATATACCATTCTCATATTTTTTTACCGATTGAATCTAGTTTGTTTGAGAATTGGCAGATTTATATTCATGGTAATACACGTGCATAAATAACTTTTCAAAATATGTTTATTTAAATAAAATTGATGTGCATGCTTAAATTCCAATGAATGTCTTGAATCATTGTCCTGGGTGAAAGATGAATAAATCTAGCGATTGGAATGAGCCCCAGACATCGATTTCATCGAAGGATCCGTGCCATGGCGTGCAATTTGCAGAAAATCAAATCAACAAGACAAGGTGAGGCGTCTCCAAATACAGTTGACAGTCAAATAAAATCGTAGCAGAGATCCAAGGAATTCTAGCCAGCCAGCATGCGTTTAACTATACATAGTGCACTATATTGAAAAGACCAAACTCTAAGCACCAACAAGAATGTAGCGTACATTACATGGCAGTTTACTCAAACGTCTTCAAATAGCAAATTGCGGTAGAGATCCAGTGAATTGTAGCCGCCTAGGACACGTTAAACTATACATAAAAGACCAAACTCAACGCGGTTGCTACACGAGCCCAATTTAACAAATCAACCCTCTCGTCGTGTTGACCAATGAAACCACGGGGCGTAATTTGCGCTAAAGTCGTATGCGGAAAAAAATTACGAGTCTCACTGGCCGGCTAAACCGCTCCCTCTTCGCCTGCAGATGGCGCCCTAACCGCGCCACCAGACCACAGCAACATTAGCACCAAGCAGACCTGGGTCAAATACGTATTTTTTTGGATTTTCAAAACTTTGCTGATCTTGTCTGGTGTATTAGAACCAATGAAATACTCTCAAAAAAGTGCAAACCCTGCCTTCTGGTCATACGGCAGGCTCAATTTCACAAAGCAAGATCTATAGAGCACAGAATCCGAAACAAATAGGTATTTGACACCGAGGTCTGGCACCAAGTATTGTTTTTTAGTACGTCAAGATGGAGGTACAGGTTACTGTAGCAAAATGACCAAAGATGATACTGAATAATTCATAGTTAATTATGGAATAATGTGGCAAAATAATTGTGTAAGTTTTTCAATTTTTCTTACATATCATGAATTTTAATTGTATTTACTCTGCCAGCCACATAGTTATAATCTACTCATGTTTTTGTACAAATTACAAATACAAATCGCAGAATTTCAATAAATTTATTCAGTTATACACAATAATTTTATTGTTCATCTTTATTGAGAAGTAAAGTGTACTTCGAAGAATGAATCATATCCTTGTGGTTTTACAGACATGGATTTTTTTCATTGTCTTTCAGATGAAGAACTGAACACTGAATTGGCTAAATCCTAAAAACCTTCAGTAAAAAACAAGTAATAGATAAATGCAAATGGAAACGTAACTGCCTTTTCAGTCCTATGGTCTTTTCCCCATCTGGCAAAATGTAAAAAAAAAGTAACAATTTGGTATTTGCATTTCCCATTCCCGCAGCGCTCGGTTGAATTGTGTGTAATCTGGGGTTCCCAGTTGAAGACAAACACCGCGGATTGTGATCAGGGCCTCGAAGCTGGTGCGCTAGGCTAAGGAATGAACAGGGTCGCGCGTAGCAGAAACAGCGCCCGTCTGAGGGGGAACTAGCTGCCGTTGCGCTCACTTTTACCGTGCGAGTGGTAGCGTAACAGATGCCCCCACTATCCAGCCTTGACGGTTAGACTCCTCCCTCCAGGTCTGTTCGTGTGTTCGGGGGGGGCCTTTCACGTGCGGAGTTTCATTGCGCGCTTGGATTCGGAAAAGAACCGACGCTTCGGCTGCGATCCGGTACTTCTCATGTCACTCCTCACCTCTCATCGGGTCTGAGGCAAGGCAGTTTGGAGACTAGTTACCAGCAGGGGGAAAGCACTGTGTCAGGAGTGTCACTGAGGTGTGAAATGCACATGTCCCTCGGGTATGAAAATGTTTCCAGGCGGAGTACCACAGGGGATTGCCAGCAAGGCAACTGATGGCTTTACACGGAAGTTTCCCGTCTTCCACATGCAAAGTGAATGGTTTATACCAGGAACTGGTAGAATTTAAACCTCTCCGGACAGCAAATAACAGAAACTTCCACAGTTCAGTGGTGTATGCTGGAGTTTTCTGGTTCAGATTTATCTCTTTTTATGCAGTGTTGCGTAGTGACCAATATATACACCCCATGAGATTACACACAATGTCCCAAATAAAGTCTCCACACACCAGTGCTCTGGGTTAACATTTTATTTATAAAAAAATACAAAATATTTTTGTTTTTTTTTTGTTAAAAAAAAGCTTCCATAGGAAATGGAAATGAAATGTGCAATTCCATCTCTCATCTGCTTTCAATACATCATTTGTATTTTTTTCTTTTCTTTATCATTATTTAATATTAATATTTAAAAAAAAAACCTTCAAGTGGTGGGAGGGTTTGAGCAGAAAGGCAAGTTTGCATGTCCCCTGAAAAAGCATTTCTGTATGAAAGATGAGCAAAATTAAATATTAAATAAGTCTGTAGCAGCCAGACCCTGAAAGGGGGGGGGGGGGGGGCAGGTTTCCCTACATCTGCCAAACCTTGCAAGGTGTGGAGGGGGGGGGGGGGGTTACCCAATGGGTGTCCAGGCAATTTTGAGCTCAGCAATGTTTAGCAAAGCAAACTAACCAAGACACCCCTGCTTACAACAGTGTCACCCCTCTCCATGAAATGTCAGAGGTTGCAAGGGGGGCAAAAGCCCCTCTTTCAGGGGTAAAAATCTCAGTCTTTCACACAGAGACACGGAATGCAATTTGTACGGCGAAAATAGGGATTCTCGGGCCGAACGTCTTTGGGGGGCCTACAAGCATTTGGTTCTACTGCTCAACATTTTTATTCCGCTACCAGAAAGCACGCATGTGTGCTTATGACACGCCAACACCTGTGTCTGTTTAAAATAAGGTTCTCAAAGAAATAATAAAAAATAATAATAATAATAATAATAGTTCCCCCAATTAATCAGAAAGAGAAGATTCACACGCTACATCCTTTAGAAAGGATGATCGTACACACTCTTGCCTCTTCCCCTTTCTTGTCAAGTAACTGGTTTCTTGAAACAGGAAAGTACAAGAAGTGAGATCCCCGCCCACACACCCAAAAACCGAAATGTGGCGTGCTGCGCGCTGTGCATTCTGGGAGTGGTTACAGCACGCGGGCGGGGCAGGGCTTGGCCGGCAGCTCCAGGCTGCTCTCCCTCCTGCAGCAGGACGGCAGGTCGCTGGGACAGGCCTCTTCAATGGGGCCATGCAGCCCCTGAGTGGAGATCTGCTGAATGCGTTGCCTGGAGACAAGAAAAAAAAAAGGGGGGGCGGGGGTCACTGGAGGTCAGGGCCTGCAATGGCTTTCAAACCCACAGCTGTGTTCACCACGACAGAAACATTTAAATCCTTTGCTGCAAATGCAATCAGCAGTTTACATTTTTTATGTCAGATTCCCCACCCCCTCCCTTTGAATAATTGATAAAAAATTCTGGTGATGGAATGTTCTGGATGTCTAGTCGGTTGATGCATGATTTACCGATTTGTTCTTTTAAAATTTCTGCGTGAAGTCCAAAGCTAATTTATATACTGCACTGTGAATGACTTGAGAAGTTTTCTACTCTTTCAAAAGATTTAAAAAACCACACTACACCTTTCATGACCAAGATGCAGAAATCAGCTGCTCAGAAAAAGCTGGCAGCTTTACATTGATCCACATGTTTTTGTGTGTCATTGTGCACCTTCCCTGGAAACTAACTGCTACGAATCAGTAAAAGCCCGACAGAAAACGTAAGGTACTTGGGCACATACCAGGCACTCCGGGACATCACGTAGTGGATGTCGGGCTTCTGGAAGCCATTGAAGGTGGAGGACGCGGCGACAGTGTAGGCCCCCATGTTCTCAAACAGCAGCCACTCGCCGAGCGGCAGGTCCGGCAGGATGCACTGCTCCACAATGCGGTCCAGCCCGTCGCAGGTGGGACCCCAGATGCTGCAGGGGTAGGTGCGCTCGTCCGGCTTGGGTTTCTGCAATGAGACAGGGAGAGCTCACTTACGGGGTGCACATGAACACAACCCGCTACTACAAGAGAACAAGGTCACTTATGGGGACACACGAGAGAATACGGTCACTTATGGGGACACACGAGAGAATACGGTCACTTATGGGGACACACGAGAGAACACGATCACTTATGGGGACACACAAACACAACCTGGTGCACTACAACAGAAGGAGGACACTTAGAACACAAATATGACCTGGAGGACACTTAGAACACAAATAGGACCTGGCAGTACAGCAGGGCAAGGTCACTTACAGGGACACGACTGTACATGAACACATACTTGCACTAACAGGGAGACTTACAGGGACGCACAAACAAACAAGACCTGGCACTGCAATAGGGCCAGGTCACTTATGTAGACAGAGACAATAATGACTTGGCACCACAACTGAATTGGCTAAATCCTAAAAACCTTCAGTAAAAAACAAGTAATAGATAAATGCAAATGGAACAGGAAACGTAACTGCCTTTTCAGTCCTATGGTCTTTTCCCCATCTGGCAAAATGTTTAAAAAAAAGTAACAATTTGGTATTTGCATTTCCCATTCCCGCAGCGCTCGGTTGAATTGTGTGTAATCTGGGGTTCCCAGTTGAAGACAAACACCGCGGATTGTGATCAGGGCCTCGAAGCTGGTGCGCTAGGCTAAGGAATGAACAGGGTCGCGCGTAGCAGAAACAGCGCCCGTCTGAGGGGGAACTAGCTGCCGTTGCGCTCACTTTTACCGTGCGAGAGGTAGCGTAACATATGCCCCCACTATCCAGCCTTGACGGTTAGACTCCTCCCTCCAGGTCTGTTCGTGTGTTCGGGGGGGGGGCTTTCACGTGCGGAGTTTCATTGCGCGCTTGGATTCGGAAAAGAACCGACGCTTCGGCTGCGATCCGGTACTTCTCATGTCACTCCTCACCTCTCATCGGGTCTAGGCTGGAGACTAGTTACCAGCAGGGGGAAAGCACTGTGTCAGGAGTGTCACTGAGGTGTGAAATGCACATGTCCCTCGGGTATGAAAATGTTTCCAGGCGGAGTACCACAGGGGATTGCCAGCAAGGCAACTGATGGCTTTACACGGAAGTTTCCCGTCTTCCACATGCAAAGTGAATGGTTTATACCAGGAACTGGTAGAATTTAAACCTCTCCGGACAGCAAATAACAGAAACTTCCACAGTTCAGTGGTGTATGCTGGAGTTTTCTGGTTCAGATTTCTCTCTTTTTATGCAGTGTTGCGTAGTGACCAATATATACACCCCATGAGATTACACACAATGTCCCAAATAAAGTCTCCACACACCAGTGCTCTGGGTTAACATTTTATTTATAAAAAAATACAAAATATTTTTGTTTTTTTTTTGTTAAAAAAAAAGCTTCCATAGGAAATGGAAATGAAATGTGCAATTCCATCTCTCATCTGCTTTCAATACATCATTTGTATTTTTTTCTTTTCTTTATCATTATTTAATATTAATATTTAAAAAAAACCTTCAAGTGGTGGGAGGGTTTGAGCAGAAAGGCAAGTTTGCATGTCCCCTGAAAAAGCATTTCTGTATGAAAGATGAGCAAAATTAAATATTAAATAAGTCTGTAGCAGCCAGACCCTGAAAGGGGGGGGGGGGGGGCAGGTTTCCCTACATCTGCCAAACCTTGCAAGGTGTGGAGGGGGGGGGGGGGGTTACCCAATGGGTGTCCAGGCAATTTTGAGCTCAGCAATGTTTAGCAAAGCAAACTAACCAAGACACCCCTGCTTACAACAGTGTCACCCCTCTCCATGAAATGTCAGAGGTTGCAAGGGGGGCAAAAGCCCCTCTTTCAGGGGTAAAAATCTCAGTCTTTCACACAGAGACACGGAATGCAATTTGTACGGCGAAAATAGGGATTCTCGGGCCGAACGTCTTTGGGGGGCCTACAAGCATTTGGTTCTACTGCTCAACATTTTTATTCCGCTACCAGAAAGCACGCATGTGTGCTTATGACACGCCAACACCTGTGTCTGTTTAAAATAAGGTTCTCAAAGAAATATAATAAAAAATAATAATAATAATAATAGTTCCCCCAATTAATCAGAAAGAGAAGATTCACACGCTACATCCTTTAGAAAGGATGATCGTACACACTCTTGCCTCTTCTCCTTTCTTGTCAAGTAACTGGTTTCTTGAAACAGGAAAGTACAAGAAGTGAGATCCCCGCCCACACACCCAAAAACCGAAATGTGGCGTGCTGCGCGCTGTGCATTCTGGGAGTGGTTACAGCACGCGGGCGGGGCAGGGCTTGGCCGGCAGCTCCAGGCTGCTCTCCCTCCTGCAGCAGGACGGCAGGTCGCTGGGACAGGCCTCTTCAATGGGGCCATGCAGCCCCTGAGTGGAGATCTGCTGAATGCGTTGCCTGGAGACAAGAAAAAAAAGGGGGGGGCGGGGGTCACTGGAGGTCAGGGCCTGCAATGGCTTTCAAACCCACAGCTGTGTTCACCACGACAGAAACATTTCAATCCTTTGCTGCAAATGCAATCAGCATTTTACATTTTTTATGTCAGATTCCCCACCCCCTCCCTTTGAGTAATTGATAAAAAATTCTGGTGATGGAATTTTCTGGATGTCTAGTCGGTTGAAGCATGATTTACCGATTTGTTCTTTTAAAATGTCTGTGTGAAGTCTAAAGCTAATTTATATACTGCACTGTGAATGACTGAGAAGTTTTCTGCTCTTTCAAAAGATTTAAAAAAACCACACTACACCTTTCATGACCAAGATGCAGAAATCAGCTGCTCAGAAAAAGCTGGCAGCTTTACATTGATCCACATGTTTGTGTGTGTCATTGTGCACCTTCCCTGGAAACTAACTGCTACGAATCAGCAAAAGCCCGACAGAAAACGTAAGGTACTTGGGCACATACCAGGCACTCCGGGACATCACGTAGTGGATGTCGGGCTTCTGGAAGCCGTTGAAGGTGGAGGACGCGGCGACAGTGTAGGCCCCCATGTTCTCAAACAGCAGCCACTCGCCAAGCGGCAGGTCCGGCAGGATGCACTGCTCCACAATGCGGTCCAGCCCGTCGCAGGTGGGACCCCAGATGCTGCAGGGGTGGGTGCGCTCGTCCGGCTTGGGTTTCTGCAATGAGACAGGGAGAGCTCACTTACAGGGTGCACATGAACACAACCTGGTACTACAAGAGAGCAAGGTCACTTATGGGGACACACACGAGAGAACAAGGTCACTTATGGAGACACACGAGAGAATAAGGTCACTTATGGGGACACACGAGAGAACACGATCACTTATGGGGACACACAAACACAACCTGGTGCACTACAACAGAAGGAGGACACTTATGAAGACACAAATATGGCCTGGCAGTACAGCAGGGCAAGGTCACTTACAGGGACACGACTGTACATAAACACATACTTGGACTAACAGGGAGACTTACAGGGACGCACAAACAAACAAGACCTGGCACTGCAATAGGGCCAGGTCACTAAAGTAGACAGAGACAATAATGACTTGGCACCACAACTCGGCAGTGTTGCCAGGACAACAAGAGCACCATGCCAGGAGACAGGCTACACACACACACACACACACACACACACACACACACACACACCTTGTGCAGAGTTGGCAGGACGTGGGCGTGGTCGTACAGGATGCAGTTGAAAGAGCCGTAGACCCCGTCATTCACATAGTACATCAGGGTCCTGTCATTGGCCCCATCGTCTTCATCTGTGAGAATAAGGGGGGGGGGGGGGGGGGGGTTGTGGGATTAGAGCTGTGCGAGGCAAAACAGGTGCCATCTGACAGGTGACCTCATATCCGACAAGACATGTTGTGCCTTCAGAGCATACGCAGCTCAGCCAGACTGGCTAAAGAGCTTACTGGGGGGAACACGTGGCTCGTTACCATTTATATGATCCCCGCCTCCCCCCCCCCCTTTGCTACACTTACCATCAGAGGCCGATTGCTCCTTCATCACCACCTTCTTGGCGATGATGTTGACCGCCAGCGTGTAGGCCGAACACACATAGTAGCGGCCCGGTTCGGCGATCACTCTGACCCCAGAGTCGGCCGGAAAGTACTTGTCCAGCGCTGGGTTTATGACAGCCGTGATCTGCGGAACGAGGACGTGCAGGTCAGATCAGCCAAGATCAAAAGCCACCTGCTCTTCAAGCTCACCGAACAAAGCAAGGATGTTCCCACAACCTCCATTCACACAATGGATACTCTTAGTCTGGCCCAGAAGGTCAGCAGCACTACTGGCCTCCAGGGCCAGATTTGTGAAAGGCTAATCTACACACAAATTTCTACTCCAGGTCTTCTCCAGCGAGTACAGGTTAAAACACGACTACGCCCGCACCAGCCTCCAGGCCGACAAGACTTGAGGTCATCGACATAAGCTGCTTCATAGCTGAGAGCAAACGGGGAAATTATTACCTCCTCAAACTTCAGCTTGGTGTCGTCGGACCCAGGGAATCCCCCGCCAATGTCCAGGAGGGTCATGTTGTAGCCCAGCTCAGCCTGCAAAACAGCCAGAGGTCAGTCGTGAGAACATATCCTTTTCGCCGGTGGTTCACAAACCTCTGCTCAGCTACCCACAGCCAGACCAAACCTCTCTTTGGACACTCCCAGGTGGGTCCAGGGGTTTGATGTGTTCCATCTCCAGCACACGCGATGCAGCTAATGAAGGGCTTGACTTAGTTTGTATCAGGTGTGCTTGAGGTGGAACACATCAAATACCTGGATCTACCTGGGGGTGTCCAAAGAGGTTTGGTTTAAACCCCAACTTTAAGTAATCCAGACTCCTCCTACTACACACACACACACACACACACACACACACACACACACACACACACACACACACACACACACACACACACACACACACACACACACACACACACACACACACACACACACACACACACACACACACACACACACACACACACACACACACACACACACACACACACACACACACACACACACACACACACGAGAAGCTTTTGTCAGCTCTGACAGGAATCTCAAGTCCAGACCATGAAAGGTCACCACATCTGCTGATTTTTGGTGCATTTCTCTCGCACACCTCACCTCCAGGGTCAGAATTTGAGATCTAGCCAAGGGGGATTATAGTCAAAATGGGTAGTTTTTACAACACTTGATGACAGCTCAAGCTCCAACTGCCGGCTGAGTGGAGTGTTTCACACAGTGCCGGGCGCTCACCCCCATGTCGAAGACGCAGCGGGCGTCTGAGATGGCCTGGCTGTAGGTCTCGGGGTCGGTGCAGCCGCTGCCCACGTGGAAGCTGACCCCGATGATGTCGAGGCCCAGCTCCCGCGCGCGCTCCAGGAGTAGCCGGCTGCTCTTCAGCGTCGCCCCAAACTTCACGCTCAGCCGGCACACTGCCTTCGAGTCGTCCGTGGCGATGCGGAGCACCAGCCTGAGGAAGAGGAGGAGGAAGGACAAGGGAGAGGGATGGGTTAAGGGTGAGATTTTCCATGGCAGATGCACAGACAAGGAAAATTAAGTATGTAATACACCATGTATCCCTCCATATATCAACCCAACTATCCATCCAACAAATCCATCCACCCAGCTTTTCAAGTGGCCCACCTACAACTGACAATTTATTTAATTTTTATTTTAAAGAAGGTGAAGCAGAAAAGAGGGCGAAAAAAAATACACAGCAGTCACTCACTTGGCGTTTTCATGGCAACGGGCGACCTTCATGAGCTCCACCTCACTGTCGAAGGTCATCATCTGGACCCCGTGGGCAGAGGCGTACTTGATCTGGGACACCTGCTTGCAGGGGTTGGCATAGATGATCCTGCTGGGGTCCACCCCGAGAGACTGCACCAGCTGGATCTCATTCTGACAAGGGGGAGAAATGTGATACAGCAATATTTAATCTCATGCCTTCTACTTAGCCAATTAAGTCAAGGTCATTTACGGAACACAAGCATGCAAACACTGATGCTCCTGCAGCAGCTCCTGGTGCTTCTGGTGTAGGGCAGTACCTTGCTGGCGCAGTCGAACCCCGTCCCCAGGGAGGCGAGCGTCATGACAACGGTGCGGCTGTCGTTGCACTTGACGGCGTAGAAGGGCGTGACGCGGGGCAGGGCACGCACCCACCTCAGGTGCTTCTTCAGGACGTCCCCCAAGTCCGCCACGTAGAAGGCGTCTTTGTCGTCCTGGGGAAACGACAAGAGGTCGGGACGTCAGGGAGACCCAGAACGAGCCGTTAAAAACAACCATTTACCAAAAACCCCCAACAGCGAGATGACACGCCAAACCCCGAATCTCAAATCTTGGTCGAGGACATCTGCAAGTGTCGGTTGGCTTCACGAGCTTAACTCTAAGTGACTGAATGGCCAACGAGTCCACACTTGGCCTAGTCCTTGTTCCCTAGGCCTAGTCCTTGTTCCCTAGGCCTGAACTGCCCGCCGCTTTCAAGTGCAGCCACCGCAGTCCTCCAGGGAACAGTTTGAGATCTCTGAGCACGCGCTCACTCACCGACATGGATGACTCGTTGATCCTCTGCTCAACAACATCACGGGCACAGAACCCCTCCTCCAGGAAAGTGAAGTCAAAGTCCGCTGGAGTGTAAGAGCTCATGGTCTCGCAGGTCCTTTTATTTCTTTTTAAGAAACTGGTTTCAAAAGTATCTGCAGAGACAAAGGGAAAATGTTGCAAGAATATAAATTTTTAAAAAAACAACTATGATAATTGGAAAGCTCTTGAAGGCCTTATCAATTAAGGATGACTAAAAGATGGACAACTTCCTTGACTAAAGACCTGTTCCTCCACGACTATCAGCACCCCAGTCTGTATCAGGGACTTAACTGCCAGTCAGTTGTGTGGGCCTATGTAAATGCAGAAACGTGCGGTAAACCGTGAAAGGGAATACGTACGCGAATGAGAAAGAGCCGGAGTTATGCAAACTCAATCAGGTGCAGAGCAGCCAAGGCGGTTCGCCGGTGAAGTTGAAACCCTTCAGATAAGACTCGAGGCCTGGGCCCACAGAGAAGCCAGTTTGCGCTTTCCTCAAGCGTGTGTTCTGCAGAAGGAGGGGAAACGGGAGAGGAAACACACACACATTAAAATGAAGGGTTTACAACTTGCCACACAATCCAAGTGTATCGCTGAAATACTACCATCTTCAGGAGACCCAGAATTCCTAGCTACACCCCTGCTGTTGCCACTTTTATATGGGACATGAAGCCCTCAGTAATATGACTCTGGTTCTTTTGCTTTTCAACCTGAGATTCAATTGACCAGCATTTGAAAGACAGACAAGCTATAGTTCGCTTCTTTTTTTTTTTGGTTTGTTTTTGCAGCTAATAGCACTACAGCACAGCCATCTTGGGACAAGCCAGGTTGTGACATCATTAGGTTGGTTTGTCTCAGCTGCTGAAGCTATTCCCATTACTGGACGGCTGGCTTACATTGAGCTCAATGATGGCTCGTAAGGGGGGGGGGGGGGGGGGGCAGGAGTGCTTTTGTATGCCCTGGGAATACCCAAATGATTATTCCTGAACAAAACGCCATACTTTTTTACCATTTGCGACTACTACACTGCTGGCTGACTGCTCTGAAATGGAGTCCACCTGTGGGACGGGAGCAAGGGGTCTGCGGTTAGCATTTACCCAAGACCCCCTCCTCCACATAACCCTACTTAGCTCTTTATGATGTAACATCGCAGATATGTGATTAGAATGTTGTTGACTGAACATTCTAATGCTGATGCAACAGTCACTACTGGTGACTGAAAGCAATGGAGTTTTGGAACACTGACTTCCTGAAGTTTGAAAAAGCAGTCCAAAAAGTATATAGAAATAATGAAGTGGCCACTGCAGTTAACAATGCTCACCGCAGACCTGTAGGGCCACATCTAAAGTAAAAAAGCAAAAGAAATAGAGTCGTATGACAGAGTACTTCGCGACCCCTTTAAACTTGTTGGGATAGTGTTGGGTCAACACTCAAGATTGTTTTCTCAAATATGTAGCCTTGTAATGTACACAGGACCAGGGTAACGCATAGGCACATGCCTATGGGGGTCGTGTCCGAGAAAGCACATTATATATATATATATATATATATATATATAGCTTCTGGTTCAGATAATATAATGTAATATTAGTATATCTTCGCCTTCTTTGTTTAGTGGTTTACAAAATTGCCTGTGCCTATGTCACAATATAGTTCTAATCTGGGCCTGAATGCAAATACATGTTGCTGTTCTACGAGTATTATTGATGGAAATATTACAAATTATAAAGCAAGAAATGTACAGTTCATGCCGAGAATGTGAACGGGCTAACAGAAAACATTAACACTAAAGAGTCAGAAACAGGGCTAGTAAAGTTATGATTGGGATAATGGGACATTTTGCCTGCTATCCCAGCTGCCTTCTTAAGAACCCACCCCTACTTTCGTAATTTGTGTGACATAAAATACAGGCAAATTCAGGGCTGCCCAACCCCAACTCCTGGAGATAGGCTGTCCTATAGATTTTCGTTTCAACCCTTATCTAGCACACCCCATTCTACCAATTAGAAAGCTCGACGAGATCTCTCGCTGTTGAATGACGTGTGCTTTGTTCGTGTCGAGTTGAAAACCCACAGGGACATGCAGCCCGGGCCTAGTGCAGGCTGCTTAACGGTCTTGAGTAAAATGTCTTCCTTTCAGAGCCGGCAAACCGGGACCCGCCTCCAAGAGGGGGAGCGACAAAGTACAGCCAATAAGACCGCAAGGGATTGTATGACTTCGGTTGACGTAAACGACGGCCAATCGGAGAGTCGCACGCGAGGTCGGCCCTCCAGAGCTAAACCAATAAAACGTATCGCCCCGAACTGCAGTGTGGTGATGAAAGGTTCCATTCGAATCTTGGCAAAATTCCAGAGCACTCATGCGGTTCTAGCTCCACGTTTACCGACAGCTAGATGGCTTACCGCTCATCATATGCGCTACACGATTAAACACGCGTGTATAATGTCAATAATTAACCGTGTAATGCTCTTCACTAATACTGAATGAACGACCCTCCGAATGTCGTCGCCCAGCCTTACTTGGCTGCCCATTTTGTCGACTTTTCCTTCTGTTTTCTGTCAGATCGATACGATTTCCTACGACCAACGCAGTTCTGTATTAAATAAAACATTTCCAAATAACGAACCTTTGTATGTAACGTTAAATTATCCCAGGACCGCATCGTTAACGTTAATCAGACCTTGTCTGGATGAGTTTTATATTCGTCTGCCAATACCATGCGCGAACAAAGAAGCCACGTTGATTTTTTTTTATTGCAGCTAGTAATAGCCTACGTTAGTTCGCTCGCTTGTCGCCAATCGGAACATATTTCAGAGACAGACCTGCATAGCAATTCACTAATACGTACGATAAATAATCTAAAATAGTAGTAGACTGAAAAACGCTGGGTTAATCGATTGGCTATTAGCAATGACTACAGTAATGTGTAACACAAAATCCACCAGAATGAAGCAATCTCCGTACACGAGTTTTATCGTCGAGTTTTATATCGTCGATTCAGTAAAATAAATCATAAAAATCACTCACCTTAAAAAGCATTTACAAAGAGTGTGTCCATTAGACGGGGAACCTGGAAATAAAATGTATTGTGCCGCCCTGACCAGCTAACCGCGCGTGTCTTCACACCGTACTATTCGCCTTCCTAGCTGGGACTGAGTCAGAGGCCGGCTTCGTGGTAGGAACTGTATTTATAGGTTTGTCGTCTCCAAGGCAACACTCCAGCTGAAACCGGCCCTGAAATTCACGCCGACCGGTTTACTCTTGCTGTAGACACCACGCGCCCAGGCGATGGGGGAAGAAAGAGATGGAGAAGAGCAAGAGTGTACCCCGCCAATACACCCAGGGTATCCTGCTGACGACTGGACACATTTCCAGAAATCTTGTTGTCTAAGACAGATCAAAAACTGAGGAGTTTACTGGGCCCACTCCAAAACCTAATGTATGATTCATCAGTGTGGTTTAAAGTAGGCTATTCTTAAAACTTGATTAAACTTTACATGAACCAACAGTGATTGAAGATCTGGGATTTTAGCGAGACAGAACAATAGATTTGAATATCCAAAATTATATTTAAACTAATGCATTTCAGTGCTGTAGTTGCATCAAAATACATCTTTCAGAATTTGTGAAAAACAGTAGCTAATCTGGAAAAAAAAGTCACAAATGACTTCTTAGTGATGAATCTATCTGGCTGGCTTTTTCTTTTCTTTTTTGTACTGTTATAAATATAGCTCTTATAAATATATAAGTATAGAACCCAATGGCAAATTTAGTGTTACACACATTTGCAAAGGTACAACATGTATTTATAACTAATAAAACACAACAAAGGAGAAATTAATTATATTCTGTTTCATATAAGGATGTGCTACTCTTTTTATCATGAAGCTCCCATGTTTCCACCAGATATGCTGGTGCACTGCAGTCCATATAGGTGTTAACAGCTTCATGCAGTAATTTCAAGTTTAGTTTTCCATGGTGACTAACAGTGCCCATGCCCAGCGTGAGCTTGTTTCACTCTTAGAAATAAATTCCCAACAACTGCAACACAGTTTTTATGGTGGGAGTTGAATTGAAATATGTTGGCAGATTCGTTGTCCTTTTTGTGCTGCAGATGAATAACTATAATCATGACTAACTGTCGTCATTAGTGACCACTCTATTAATAATAGAGTAGGGCTACTAACCCCGACGTCCTGATTAAATCTCCTGAAAAATCTACACCTGGCTGCCAAATCATCCTCCTTATATCTGAGTGGCTATGCAATCCCTTGGCATTACCCAGTTCAACATGAGAATTAAAACTCAATATAAGGAATGTGAAAAAATGAAGACCCTTAGTTTGAAATGACGAGTCCAGTACACCAGGGGGGTGTGTATCCCCTTGCTGATCCAAGACAGGTCTTGGTCACCAGAAATGGACACTGAAATGTTGGGTCTCACTGGGGTGAAAGGTCATTAAGCCTGTCAGAACAGAGGCCCCTCAGAAACACCCTGACAGACGTGCAGAGTGGAGGGGAGGAAGAGGAGGGGAGACGAAAGTAGTGTAGGACTGCTGATCTAGGATCAGTTTTGTCGGTCTCCACATAATAATGACGGTTAGGATGTGGCGGGGAAAAACGTGGTCCCAGATCAGCACTCCTACTCTGAGCCTTTCTGTGAAAGCTTTATATGATTTTCAGGCCAACCTTATTGAATAAATGGCTAACTGCACAATGGTGTTACACTGACAAGACAGGTTTTGGTATGATTGAGTAGCTGTGTTAATAGGCCTGATAATTTCATGATAAATATGACCATAGACATAATAGAATGGCTTGTTACATTGTTATAAGGCTAAGACAGTCAGCAGTGTACATATATATATATATACCACACCACCACCTATATGTAGCATTGGTTTACGAACAGCTGTGTAAATGGAAAATGTGCAAAGATAAAATCTATGTGAGTCGCCATCGATGAGGATGTCAACTAAGCAAATAAACTGAGTAAGACAAAAATGCACGAACAACACTGCACGTTAAAGAGAAACTAAATGAATGTTAAACATTGAGCCGTGTTTTTATTGGAAGTGGATTCTTCTGTCTCGCGTCCCTCGTTGGTCAGCTTGTAAGCACGCACGGCCGACCTTTTACTACCGTTTCCCCTCAGCGATGGCCTCACTAATTGGTGACGAACCAGATGTTCTCAAACCGAGGCTGTTGAGACACAGTTACGGGAAAGGGACCTGAGGAAACCCGTAGCGAGCGCTTCTCTCCACCAGAGAGGAGCGGAAGTTAACAAACAGCCCCTTTTTTTTTCGACGGCGTCTGCGTGCGCACCCCGTGTGCGCTGCTCAATCGTAAATCAGTCCCTACGTGACGCGCCCCAAAAATACCCTCCCCCTCCCCCCCCCCCCCCTCGCGGTTTCCTGTCCAGCTGATTGTGGGCAGGTGCGTTTCCTTTGGAGGGTAGGCCGGGACAGGCTATGGTGCAACGGGACTCGCCTTTCTTCGCCGACGCCTTCGCGGCGCGTTTTTCCCCGGGCAGATCAAGGGGTAAAACTACGGCGGTAAAAGAATGTAAAACGCGGATGTGAGCGTGTGGCGGTACGAGCGCGGCGTTACCGGGGGAGACGGGGGGAGAGAAATGTTTGAGGGATGCCCCAACAGTCACTGCAGGAGTTTAGGGGTGGAAGCCCAGCGAGGAATGTCGATTACACCTTCAAGGAACTGCTGATTGTAGAATGCGGATAGTTGTAGATTACAGAGTTCGCCAGAGCCCCTGGGACAGTTGCCCCCCATACACACACACACACACACACACACACACACACCACCCACTCCCCCGTTCGTTGATAAACTAACAGGCCTTGAGTAAACGGAGGTATTTAGCCACTGTGTCAGTACACAGGTACAGGGGTGGGTGACCCCAGTTTGACAGAGCCTGAAATTCTGCGAATAAAAGGACAGCGTGGAACGACTGGAACGAGAGCGATCGGGAGGAGAGCGATCTGAGCAGCAGTGAGGTCAGGAGAGGGAGGCCTGTTCAGGCCTGAATCAGTTGGAAGAAAGTCAGTGTCCAGACCAGTGGCGTGCACAGACATTTCGTTTCTCTTGTAAAGCACTTTGAGCTGCATTTTATGATATGAAAGGTGCTATATAAATAAAGTTTATTATTATGATTATGATTATGATTATGATTATGATTATTATTATTATTATCATTATTATTATTATTATTATTTTGAAGGGCAGGGGTTCAAGCCAAGAAATCCCCCCACACACCCAAACATTGGCACACTACATCAGGATATTGTGTGATGACTCACTCTAATGTTTATTTATTTGGTCCGGAGGGGCATTTCAGCCAAGGAGGACAAAGGGGCAGCAGCTCAAGCCACTGTAGCCACCACCCCCTCTGCACGTCTCTGGTTCAGACCGCTACAAGGCACAGCGCAAAGGCAGGCCTGGCGTCATCTCGCTGATACGAGGACGGCCCCTGCTTTTGCCACCGGGGCGGCAGCTGACATGGCTGCTGAGTCACCCCGGTTAGGTCCGTGTCGGATTACAAGGGGAAAAAAGGCACAAGGCCGTGAACGGTAAACAATCAGTATTCCTTATTCTGCAGAAGGGGGGGACTCCTGTTCACACAACAAGTCGCGCAGATGGGCGTGCACGCTCTGAGAATTTATAACATCAATATCACATCACTTGGTGTTTACATTCGGCTTGGCGAATCACCGTTTGTTATGTTCACTGTTCTCTGGAATAAGGTTAACTGGGTTATATTTACTGAGAGAGGGAAGGGGGGGGGGAGAGAGAGAGAGAGAGAGAGAGAGAGCCACCAGGCCCCATCCCATCCAAACTACAAGGTGAATCAGTAATTAGGAAATATGGATAAAATTGATTGGTTGTGTTTGTAAAAAATACACATATAAGAAAAAAATAAGATTATAAGCTACATTACAAGGCTAAAACACATGTTAAGACAGACTTTTTTGCAGTGAAATCAGCAGATCAATTAGTCATCAGGAGGACATAGTCCAGACTAGGAATACATGGATAATGGGTCCTCACAAAGCATGCCTTCTGTCAGGTGATGAGCGTGAAGGGTGGCTAAGTTTCTTCCAGGTCGGGAAATGTTTTTAAAGTTACACAGAGACTCAACACAATTAATCTGTTGAAGTTTAGTAAGAAAACAACGAGGTGGGAATTTGAGGTTTTCTAAAAAAGGGATTAGGGAAGTGAATCACAAAAAATTTCCCAGATGTCCCAGTTGTGTTGTTCATGTTGCCGTACGGAGTTTCTAGGAATGTGCCTAGCCTGGACTTGAACACCCAGGGGTGGCTGTTCTTCCACGAAATTACCTGGAAAGCCCTTCTACGCACAACGGAGAAATAAAACGAGCGACTTCCAGAGATTACTCACAGAGCTGGCATTTTATCTCTACGTTGTGCGTAGAACAGCGTTCCAGTTAACGTAGCGTAACAGAAGAAGAGTCTCTATGAGAGTTCAAGTCCGGGCTTGACACGCGCTGCGCTCGAACGACACAATGGGATGGACTGAACAGTCTGTTCCCAGCCTTACGTCTTCGCGCGCTGTTTTGACGTGGAGGCGTGAGCGGTCTTGTGAGACTGCGAACCGTCCGTGGACTAAATGCTGTTAAAATGGCTCCACGGACACGTGTACACGTGCAAGCGCACGCAAGCACGCACGCACACACCCGTGCACACGCGAACACTTGAGCTGACCCAGACAGGACAAGGGCTACGTGCAGGTCGTGTGTGCGGGTATGTGTGCGTGTGTGTGTCTGTGTGCCGGTAAGTCAGCAGAGTTTCTGCCCTAGCTCTTGATTTCCAGAAGTCATCTGCCATCGGGATGTAATCCTGGTGTGACAGCAGGTGCTTAGGAAAAGCAGCCGAACAAGCCTGGAGATTAAGCACATGGAGGCCAGGGCTGTAAACACTTCCACTGCCCCACCATCTTATTTATTATTTCTCTCAGTAGAAAAAAAAAGTTTATTTATTTATTTATTTATTTATTTTTGTTATTATAATTATTATTCGGTTATGTTTGTTTGTTTGTTTGTTTGTTTGTTTGTTTTGCACAAAGTGAAATAGTCCTACCACAAGTCTTGGAATAAGTCTTTAAAATGAATTAAGTCTTTTTGTTTTATTTAGATGTAGCAGAAATGCATACAATGCAAAGATTTTAATTCTATAAATAAGGCTAAATTGCTTGTTAAGGCCGAATTGTCTATTGGTAGTTGCAGCGCTATGTTACTGTATTGTAAGTGTTATTTTCAGTTGTGTGAGTTTGGCTATGGAAATTCACAGCACAAAGTGATTATGGGTAAAAATATTTTAAAAATAAAAAAACAAGCTAAGAGAACATATGTAGGCTGTGCATTTTTTTTTAAATGTACCCCTATTTTCTCTTAATTCAGGATGCTCAACAGGGCTGTGCGCAGAATTCTTGGGGGGGCGAGGGGGGCATGCTCGAAATAAAAATGGCACCTTACACTTTAGATAAGGAAAACAAAATGGCCACAAGGGCACAGGGGGTATACGCTTCAGCATACGTCGGTGTTTGTCTATGCACTTTACCGATACTCAGCCGTGTTCCAGTCAAGGTACCGGCCTGAGGAGGAGAGCGCTGGGTAAGTACACACTCTCCCCCCCCGGACACACACACACACACGTGCGTGACGTCAGCTGCCGGGTCACCTGACCCCTGCCGTGCACCAGTTAACCTCAAGGAGACTCTGACCCTGAGGAGGGCGATTCACGCTCAGCCCTCGATGGGCAGGCGTAGGACCGAAAAAAAACTTCCATTGAGAGGAGGAAAAAAAAGCCACGCTTGGCACCATTCCCCTCGTATAAAACCAAAACGGCGGCGTCTGACGGCAGTGATCGAATACGCATGCAGCCATTCTGGCTCAGGGCTCTCCAGTTTCCGCAAACTTCCGTGGTTCTGACTTGACCGCCTCTGTAATGATTTTCCCACACCAGGTCATTCAGGCTTTAATCAAGCAGGGTTCCCCCCTCCCCCCCCCCCTCCATTTTAATACCCTGCAAATCAGCAGCATGAGGTCATCTAAAAAGTTTTTTTTTTAAACTAAATTAAAACGCACTTTAAAGGAATAAAAAAACCACATCACTCCTTTAAATAAATAGTGTAGCAGTGAAAGCAGAAGGAGGGAGGGAGGGAGGGAGGGGCAGAAGTCTACACTAGGGGGGAACACTGAGGAGTTCTGGGGTCACAGAGACGGAAGATTTCGGAGTACCGTTTTTCTTTCCGGGGAGCAGAAAGATAGCAGGGTCCTGGTTTTTGGACATTTTACCCACGTGCCCCCTTCCTCTGTGTGCAGTGCCCTTGGTCCTGGAAGAGAGGAAGAGAGACAAAATCTGAGGTGGCCCTGAGTGCCCCCCCAACCCCCCCCCCCGTGTGGTTTGGAGGCTGTTATCGTTCACTCTGACCCCTTATCAAGGCCTTGTACTGAGGTGATAATTGTTAGGGCACATTGCAAGGGCAACACCAGGCCCACTGCCATGTAAGACACAGAACTGTGTGTGTGTGTGTGCGTGTGTCTTCATATGTGTGTGTGTGTGCATGTGAGTGTGTGTGTGAGTGTGTGTGTGTGTGCATGTGAGTGTGTGTGTGTGCGTGTGAGTGTGTGAGTATGTGTGAGTGCATGTGTGTGAGTGTGTGTGTGTGCGTGTGAGTGTGTGTGTGTGTGTGTGAGCGAGCACATGTTTTATGCACCACATTTTACATACAACTTTTCACAGCACACCCTGTCCCTCAGTCTCCACAAAAGTAAGGCAAAGGTGGCAGCTGCTAAAGAACTCCCCGGATGTGGAATCTGCAGCCCTGATCCTGCTGAGCCACACTGCCTCCGCCAGTTTCTCTCCTCACCTTGAATACAGCAACCAGTTCAGACCCCACAAACTAAGTGAGTTGGGCTACTTGCAGAATCAGTCGCTGTAAGTGATCAAGTAAATGCTGAGATAACAATGAAAACCAGCAGACCCTCCGGTTCTCCAGAATAAGAGGTGAGCCGGGCAGTGGGGTGGGGCGGGGGGAGCGTTGGTGTTGGACAGCAGGCTCAGAAGGACCTTAGGACTCGGGGTAGGTGCCCCCACGACTGGCTGGAGCGGAGAAACAGGACACAAAATTTGGGAGATTAGGAAGGAGCGATGGGTCGATGGGCAGGGACACGGAGTGGACATGAGGGAGACCGGCGGCGTATTTACCACGCCAGGTGGTTCCCGTGGAAGTGTAGCGACTAGGACGAGGGACAGAGAATCTGCACGAGCAAGAGAGAGAGAGAGAGACAGGAAACCCCGCCCACTCGTCAGAGCCTGCCTGTAGAAACGGGGTCACAGCTGTCGGTGGATGACAGTAAGGAAAGTTCACCGCCCTACCGTACACTGTGCCTGCATTGCATTTTCCAGCTCTCCGTCTAGACCTTTACTGATTATAGGCTTCCCACCCTCTCTGTCTCTCTCCCTCTTTCTCTCTATCTTTTTCTTTCTCTCTCTCTGTCTTTCTCTTCCTTGTCTCTGTTCCCTTTTGCACAGTTGTTGTCCGTGAGACCTTTTGTGTTGTATTGCTTTCTATATGGACCTTGCTGTGTGCCCGTCTTGAATCGTCTATAATGTGACTGCATGCTGTAGCATTAAGATTTACCTTCACTGGAACTAAGGGGCTTAGCCCAAACCATGAAAAACAGCCCCAGACCAAGGGGTGTCCAGATACTTTTGGTCACATAGTGTATGTACAGTATGGCTTATAAATAAAAAAAAGAAACATCGTCAACTTCTGCTACAATATTAGAAAATGGATGAAACGAACTATAACAAAAAAGATGTTTGAAGTTTGCATGTACGTGCATGTTGGTATGAGTACGCCGTGTGCTCATGTACGTGCGAATGTATGCATTTTTGTGCCTGCAAATTCAGTCAAATGCAGTACCTTGTCTAGGCGGTTCTCAGTTTTTTTGTCAGTCCTTCTGATCAGGTAGTTTTCTACACTGTACTGTTTTTAGGATCAGATAACAGTTCATTTTACTTTGTGATTTCGTTTGAGATTCCCAATAATAGGGTTGCCACCGTGACCCTGACCTGGATTACGCGTTTAGAGAATGGAACAATGGATGGATTCCCAATGAATGTTGCTCTGATCATGAGCCTGTGAGATGTTTGTAAGCGGTTTTTGTGTGAACTAAGGCTGAAGACCTGTTCAATACCCGGTATCACCGTGCTTGTGAGTGCTGTGAGTAGAGGTCACTTTGTTTTAAGTGCCTCCAAAATTTGATTAACCTTTTTTTTTGTATTTTGATAAGCAACGGGTATTGGCCTAATTCTGTCCTGCATCCCTTCTTTGTTGTGTGTCTGTGCACTTATATGACAGGTTTACAGTTGTTTCTGCATGCAGACTGTCAGCTGGATGTTTGGCTCATTTGCCGAATTCTTGACTGATAACTGATGAGTGTACTGCGCTCTCTGTCTCTCTCTCTCTCTCTCTCTCTCTCTCTCTCTCTCTCTCTCTCTCTCTCTCTCTCCAGGTGTGACCTTTGCCGTGAGGGTCACCCGTCACAGTCTCTTTCTTTCACCATCTGGCGGCTGACGTCTTTACCCGGCAGCGTCTCCACGGCAACCCCGCGGTGCTCCGTCCGCTGCTGCGCTGTGACGTGGCGGGGCGGGGCAGGGTGGGGAGCGACGGAGCAGGGCGGTTTGAACACGTTTGCCGCCTAATAACTTAACAGACTTATCCTCAATACCACCCCCCCCCCCCCCCCTTGTGGTGACATCATCGTGGTAGACACTGCAACAGGATTTCTGGATGTACAGTATTGGATGCATCATCATCCCATCAGCCAGATTGTCAGAAATACAGTTAGACTGCCCTCACTGAGGCTAACAAATGTGTTTACCTTTTCTGTTAAAAAAAAAGAATAGAATACATTTTCATACAGTGGATACGGATAGTTGGACTGGGCGTATTCCTGCATTTCGCCCAATGCATTCTGGGATAGGCCCCAGCCCTCGCCCCGCGACCCTGACCCCAAGTAAACGGTTTCAAAACGAACGGATGGATGGATGGATGTAGGGAGGGCCGTATCTATGAATTATGAGGCCCAGGACAAATGATATTGGGAGGAACCCCCCCCCCCCCCCCCCCCATCTGCGGCTCCGGATATTAGGTCTGCTGCACATTTGAAGCATTTGAGCTCAGGCAAGGAGTCAGGATTCTGGAGACGGGAGACAGGGAAGCACCTGGCTGTCAGGACAAGGCCGTCAACCTCCTCCTACCCCGCCCCCCCACCCCTCCCCTCCCCCCAGGAAGTCGGTGAGAAAGGGAGAGGAGACACATTTACAAAACAGGATAAAACCTGATGTGGACGTAGAGCTGGGGAGGAGGAGGAGGGCTGGCTGGAAACACCTGACTGGGGGGGGGGGGCAGAGCTTTACATCCGTCGGAAAACGTGGTCAGCGAGTGTGCTGTACCCCGTTTAATTCAGAAACAGGGTGTACGTCCCACTCTGAAGAGAAAACCTGAGAGGGAGCACACTGTAGGTCCGGCCTGGGACGCTGTCCCTCCCTTTAATGCCCTATCCCCCCACTGTCTCTCTCTCTCTCTATCGCTCTCTATCTCTCTTTCTCTCTCTCTCTCTTTCAAATTCACATAAGCTTCATTGGCATGACCCCATATCAGCGGTATTGCGAAGACAAAACGAAACAACAACGGTAGCAACAGCAGCAGCTACACAAACAAAAAACAATATACAACAAAAATTACGATAAGGTGCTTGGACCATCTCTCTCGCACACACACGCACACACGCGCACACACAGTCCGGAAGTTTGGTTCAGAATAACTGTCCAGCAGTCACCCCCCCCCCCCCACACTCTCCCTCTCCCTCACGCCTTTCTCACACACAGGCCTGTTGTACAGTGAGGCCAGATGTTTAGGTGGCAGGGGTCCACGGGTAATATTCTCAGTGGGAAGGGGAAGTAAGCGTTTAAAATTCTCTCCTCCTCAGCGGGTTCCTGGGGGAGGGGGGGCTTGGGGGGGGGGTTGTGTGAGGGGGGGGCGGGGGTGTTTGGCTGCCGTCCCGTCCCGTCCTGTCCCGGCCCGGGAACGCCGAACCTGAAGCGGGCCAGGGCGTTATGCTCCCCGCATTATCCTGAAACAGACAAAGCCCTCCTGCATTAAGCCCCCCCTCCCCAGCCCCCCACCTCCCTTTCCCACCCCCACGCTGGGCTGTGTTATGCAACCGTGACGTGAGAGCGTGCCTTTGTGTGCAAACGCAGTGACTCAGCACTTCCTGGGTCAGTGGATCAGGGCGGCACGGGCACGGGGGGTTTTTTTTCGGTTTTTTTTTTTAGGGAAAGGCGCTCGTCGATCCCCGCTGTGATTCACGCGCACGAGAGGCTCCGTCTCAGCTTGCTCACGCGCCCGCGCCCCTCAGGACAGTCCCGGCAGAGAAACGTGCCCGCTCGGTCTGATCCAAACCACACTCCCCCCCCCCCCCCCCCCCCCCCCCCACCAAAACCCAGGAACGTCCTGTAGTTTCAGACACACCTGTGCTAGAAAGACACACACATAGACCATATGCACCTGTACCAACACACTCACACACAGACACACACACACTCACATGCTCACAGCATATACACCTGTACACACATTACACACACACGCACGCTCACGCTCACATATGCATGCACACACACGCAGGCACATACACACACAAGCAAGGCACAGACAACTGCAATCGCACCACCAAGACCCAGACAACCAGACATAAACCTCAGGCCTACTTGTTAGGACTAGGTCAGGAACACACACAGCTTCAGTCTCACCAGCGACCACAACGGCAACACAGCCTAGCCATATTATACACCTGACACAAGCACATCTACACTAACCGTCCACCTCACACAAGCACATCTACACTAACCGTTCACCTCACACAAGCACATCTACACTAACCGTTCACCTCACACAGAACACATCTACACTGACCGTTCACCTCACACAGAACACATCTACACTGACCTTTCACCTCACACAGAACACATCTACACTGACCGTTCACCTCACACAGAGCACATCTACACTGACCGTTCACCTCACACAGAGCACATCTACACTGACCGTTCACCTCACACAGAACACATCTACACTGACCATTCACCTCACACAGAGCACATCTACACTGACCATTCACCTCACACAGAGCACATTTACACTGACCGTTCACCTCACACAGAACACATCTACACTGACCATTCACCTCACACAGAGCACATCTACACTGACCGTTCACCTCACACAGAGCACATCCACACTGACCGTTCACCTCACTCAGAGCACATCCACACTGAACATTCACCTCACACAGAACACATCTACACTGACCTTTCACCTCACACAGAACACATCTACACTGACCGTTCACCTCACACAGAGCACATCCACACTGACCGTTCACCTCACTCAGAGCACATCCACACTGACCGTTCAGCGACCACAGTGACTGCACCTCACACAGAGCACATCTACACTGACCATTCACCTCACACAGAGCACATCTACACTCACCATTCACCTCACACAGAACACATCTACACTGACCGGTCACCTCACACAGAGCACATCCACACTGACCGTTCAGCAACCACAGCTCACACAGTGATTGCAGGTCACACAGAAGTAATCTACACTGACCTTTCAGTGACCACAGCGACTGAAGCTCACACAGAAGTCGTCTACGCTGAGCTTTCAGCCCATCAAAGGGTCCTGACCACTGAAACCAGGCATAAAGGGCACCAAAAAAAAAAACAGTCTACTAGCGTCGTCCTGAACCACCGCAAAACTGGATTCTGTGATCCAACAAGGACACGTCTACACTAGCCCTTTAACCATCAGACAGACAGGCAGACAGGCAGACAGGCAGGCAGGCAGGACATCAAGAAAATGTCACCCTTTCGCACGTGGAAGTTCATCTGCTGCCTGAAGGCCTCGGTGGAGGAGGAGAGATGTAGACTTTTCGCGGAGAAAGAGAGAAAGAGAGAGAGAGAGGCATAAACAGAGACAGAGAGAGAGAGAGAGAGAGGCAGAAACAGAAACAGAGACAGAGAGAGAGAGAAAGTAAGTGCATAAACATACAATTTTATTCCACATGTGTGTGTGGTTTTAAAAAGTTTTGTTTTTTTTGCATTTTTACGATCTGTTAATGGTTTTTTCTCGCGGTTGAACTGTCTGCACTCGTCGAGACAAGCGTTCGGCCGCGGTCGTGGTGAGATCATTCCCTCCGTCTGCAGGGTCGGGAGAGCCCGGCGCGAACTATCCCCCCCCCCCCCTTTCTCCCTTCATCCTTCTGCAAGATGACGATGAACCGAGACCGAGAAAGAGGGCCAGGGTGGGGCGGGGCGGGGTGGGGTAGGGTGGGGTGGTGGGGGGTTGGTTTTGGCACCGCTACAGGAAGCCATCATATGAATGCGTCGTAATATGCAAATTACATTCCAGGACATGTGGAATCCATGTAAGAATGCACTGCCGACATCAGAAACATGGATGCTTCTGCTACATTTGCATAGAGTACTGAAGAATAATGCAAATGCTGTACAGTGCAGCGTGGAGTAGGCCAAATTTTAAAACTTATGCCCAAACGCACATGAAGTTACACATGCAAAAGAGGTGAAGTTAAATATATGTATATACTAGACAGAAGTGTATTTCCAGATCTTAGGAGGTTATAATTATATTTTCTGCCACATATTTTTACGCAAATTGAAGTGCCGTTGCATCTATTTGGTAATTCATATATGACCGTATATTGATGGGTTATATACAGTGGTGGACACAACTACATTACTTGAGTCAAAGTATAGATAACCCTGGTCAAATATTACTCCACTACAAGCGAAAGTTGTTCAGTCAAATTTTTACTTGAGTTGGAGTACTGGAGTACTTGCTTTTAAAAATACTTAAGTATTCAAAAGTACATTTTATTTTTAATGCCAACGCACTGTTGTATTGTTTCTATGATGCATTTACAGAAGCTAATTTACAGATGCATTTTTACTGTTATTAGATAGCAACACATGATAGACAGGGGTTAAATTGGGATTTGGGAGGTGGGTGGACCCTGAGTTCCGGTGGGAGGTGGGTGAAAAAAGGTACAAACCAATGAATGTCTCAGCTCAAAATAGTTGTATCTTTCATGTATTGTGCACATAATTGTAAAAGTAATAATTTAAAAAGAATGTATACTATTTATGCAAGCTTTTACATAATATTTTTCAAGTTTATTGTGTGTCATTAATGCTGAGAATTTTTTTTACCCACAAAAATAATCGGTCATCCTCCTCTTGTCCTCACTTTTTCCTCCTTTATCCATCTTTCTTAAACTGGTAAGGCACAAAACTTTCCTTTAAACTAATCATTGATCTCAAACTGTTTTAATTCATTTTCAGTTATTAACAAGCATGCAAACATCTGACTAATCAAATGGAAAGGGACACAGCTTCTTCGCATTGTGTTAGGGAGATTAAATGATAAATGTGACTGAGAAAAATCCGTTTTAATCGCTAAGCAGTGGCGGAATCTTCCCCTGATTTTCCTTGAGTATCAATACAATTAATCCACAAAATGGGCTACTCAATACTATCATATATAGCCAGCTCTCCCAAATAGGCAGCTTCAGTGAGTAGCCTAGGCCGTATAGCCTACATTAATTTTCATTTGCAGTACGAAATTGTGCACATTTTTAATCTAGGCAAGATTGTAAACACAATTGAAGTGCGGTTTTTGTTTTTGCTGGTTATTCTGAGAGCTAACATAGTAGATAACAGACTGGTGTATCTTGTTTGTTAACTGTAGACTACTTGGTGTTTAAAACAGATTTTTAACAGATAAATTGAATTTATGATTTAATCCCCCTAACAGTATGAAGACGCTGTGTGTTAGGCTACTTGTCATTAGATTAATCCAATCGTTGGCACGCTTGATTATAAAGGAAAATTACTAATGAAAACAGGTTGAGATCAATGATTAGTTTAAAGTAGCCTAAAGTTTTGCGCCCCACCAATTTTCAGCTCACCAGTCGCCACTGAATAAAACGTTATGTATGTGGGAAATATTAAATCCTAGTTTATCTGCTGACCACCAACCTGCTGATTTTGCTTAAGCAATCAAAGTTGCCGTTAATAATAGCCGGCGTTCGTAGGGGCCTTGAAAATCATAGAGCGTACACAGGAACTGGAGAGGGTAGGAGTGGCCAGTCAGTGAAGCCTAAGAAGTATCGGGAAACATACTGCACATGTTCACAGCTGTTGAGGGCAAAAGAGCTTGCAGCTCATTGAATTCAATGCAGAAATCATGTGATTTAACAACCAAAAAAAAACCTCATTGGTCCAGACGTCTTAGGAAAATATTTTTTTGAATGTGATTTTATTACATAATGTATTACATATGTAACTTTATTACATAATGCATATTTTTCAATCTGCTTTTATTATGAAACGTAACAATCCTTAATCGAGTATCAAAATACCGTCAGGGAAGATTATTTTGCCTTCAAAAGTCTGATATTCCCCATTCACTTTAATGGGGAGCTCAATGTTTTGCACTCAACAATGAGGACATGCGCAGTGCAAGCTTACTTCCGGGGCTGCACGGCTTAGGTTGGCTGAGGGCGTGCTTTCTTGTCTAGTTAAATATGCATGTCTGTGTTGAAAACAATCAGAGGCAGAAGCAGGATGAGGATCCAGACTACAGCGACCGCATTGAACTTTATTACAGTATTACACTGGAGGACACATTTCTGAAGATATCGAATCTCAGGTTACATGATTCAGGAAAACACGTTTGTGGTGTGAAGGCTATAGTCATCGACTTCATGCCAGTGTCAATCTTTCTGTGGCTGGTAAGGCTTTAATATCTATGCCACGTTTTGCAAACCACCTGACAAATAATCATTTCCTTCGTTTTTTTTCTCTGAGCTGTACTTACTTGAATTTGGAAGCATAGGACTTCAGCAATGACACCATAATTGATGTTAAATATATGAGTCTTGAGTCCTTTATGAGAATCACTTGAGCAGTGCTTTGCACCCAGTGAGTCATGAGTCTGAAGCCTGTTCGTATTAACACCAAATATATTATACGTAAGTCATTCTGGATATGAGCATCTGCCAATTGCCTACAATAAATATACACTGGAGAGAAACAAACTGACATCTACCACATAGCAGCAAAGAGCTCAGATGAGAATGTCTGTAAGAATCAGGACTAAAGACCTGCTGCAGCTTCACTCATGTACTGCATGTGCAGTTATACAGGAGTGTCGGTTCAGTGATGCTGATTTAGAGTTGGAAAATGAATGTTGTTGATCTGTTTTATTTATTTGTTTCTACAGGTTCAAGGCCTGTCGCTCATTCACATTACAGCGATAGTAATCTCAGTATTTTTGCTCACGTTGTTGCTGTGGGACTAAAACAGCACGTTCTACCCCTTTTGCCAAGGTACCCAGATGTTTTAAAACTGAATTTCTACAAGCTGAGTTTTTATGAACTGGACTCTTAAAAACAGAATTTGTGGCATTGGTAAAATGGAACACAGGTTTTTTTAGATCGGAATGTTGGGAGGTTAACTTTTTGAGATGTGAATTCAAAATTATAATATTCAATGTGAATAAATAAAAATATTTAGTTCACAGTTGAAAGTCAAATATATTGATTTCACAGTTAAATAATTAAAATCTGTGAAATTTGATGAGTTCTTAAAATCTTTTTGAACTTTATTTTCTTCCATACGTTACAGGTGCGGGAGTAGGTGCTTTGACGCACATTCCAGCAATCATCCACGGTCACCAAGCTTGTTGGTTTTATGTGATTTATTAAACAAAAAATTAAACAACAAACCACACGTTCTACCATTTCTACACAAAATAAGACAGAATAAAATTAAAATAAAAGCCCTAACAAACTTATAAAACATAAATCTGACTAAACTAATTATAAACCAGAAAAAAAAATCATGCAAAATGGCTCCTACACTGCCACTACCCCTCTCCCTCCCAATCCTCATCCTCACCCCAATCTTTATCTTTATCGCCATCCTCACCCCCATCCCCCCGCCCGTCCCCACCCCCATCCCCCTCCCCATCCTCACTCTTATCCCCATCCTCACCCCCATCTTCATCCTTACCCCCATTCTCCTTCTTACCCCCCTCCCGACCCCCATGCCCCCCCCCCTCCCCATCCTCATCCCCATCCCCATCCCCATTCCCATCCTCACGCCCTTTCTCACTCGCCTCTCCACCCCCATCCCGCTCCCCATCCCCATTCCCATCCTCACGCCCCTCCCCATCCGCATCCCCAGCCCCTCGGCCTGCAGCCCCATCGTGGCATCCTGGCCCTGTGTCTCCACGGACCGAGGGGAGGGCTCTACTGAGGCATCATTCCTGTCTTCCAGCTCCATTTCGTTTTGGGCCTGTGCCAAGGGCTGTCTCTGTGGGTCTGTCCCTCCCAGCTGTGGCTCCCTGTGCCTGATCAACAAATTAAGGACCTAATTAGGAGCCTATTGACTCAACACAGTTTTTAATTTGATCAGTGAAGAAAACCGCTACTTCTTTTTATGTAACTGATTGCAATACAGCACAATAAGCACAATGTGAACATGGGACACGGCATACATAGCTATTTGAGATATGATGTGGTTTAAGAGGATAAATACAGTAATCCCTCTCAACACAAAAATAAATTAAGAAAAAGGAACAGGATAAAATTCTGGGATTGCGCTTGTGGTTGGAACATACACCAGCATACATAGGGGGTCCCCAGGACAAAGGTTGAGAACCACTGGTTTAGATGATGTAAACACCATTCACATCCATGCCCCCACCCCCCCCCCCCCCCACCCCCAATCACAAGTGAATACATTTGGCCAGTGTAACTGGTGATAATGAAAACCTGTATAGATACCAGCCCTGCAGGAATGTAATTGCTTACCCCTGCATTCAAGGGGCCTTCCAGGCGTAGTATGCAATGGCACCAACAGCAAGAGCACCAAGAACAGCTCCAACAATAGCAAAAGCAATCTGCAGTGGGGTCATGCTGGAACCTGAACCAAAGGCATTTCAGTCAGATACCACAAAACACACTTTGGACAGAAAAAAAAAAAAAAAAAAAAAAAAAAAAAAACTACCATTTACAAAAAAGGGGAAAATCTACCTCCTCACTGAGACCAGGGAAGGTAGTAGCTCTGATGGTCTCTATCTTTTAAGTTTCCCACATTGGGAGCTGCAGTTGCTTTAGTCTATATAGTTAAATATTACTTTATTTTATTTTATTGTTTTTTTTTTTTTTTTTACACTGTAAGCCTGGTCATGCGATTGTGCTATACTTAAATTACACCTTTAAAACACAAAGATAAGGTGTCATTGATACTTATCCCAAAATTGAACACAGAATTGAATCAAGGGAACCTTTTTGCATTTATTGTCTGGTAGAAACAAAATATAAGGCTTGATGCAAAAAATGTATAAAAAATCCAAAGGTTTACCAGATAACTCGGTCCTGTTGGTGTTGTTCCTCTCTGGCACTTCAGGTGTGGACAGGTCACCTGTGAAACATTGAATCTGCTGCAGTCCATTGATAGTGTCTCACTTCAGTTGAGTACAGTGGCAGAGGCATTGTAGGCATGCATACTGTTGACCTTTCCCAGAAAAAAGATCTGCACTTTTGGTTACTCTATGCTGCTCTGCATAAGAGCAACTGCTTTGCTCTGTTGCACATGACTCTTCCCCTTGACTAAATGTTCATCACCTGATATTCTAAAGCGGGCAACTAGTGCATCACTCTGGCACCAGATTTATGCACAATTCTCACTGCCCCCAACCCCCCGCAGTCTGCGATAAAAAGCAAATCTATTAAATTCATCTGTTTACAGTTATAACAGGAGAAAAATGTCAAGATTGTTGTTTATTTAAGCACTGTTTATGAAAAATTAACAAGCACTGTCTGGTTCTTGTACCAGTCCTCCGTATTGGCATACCCACCGCAGTTTTGATACAGCACAAAGGTTGTGAGAACAAATCACACGTCTTTTTTATATTGTTCACCCTTTGTGAAGCATAGATGTGAGTGTATTACCTTCATAGCGCTTGGTTTCCTCAGGATGGACCTCATTTTCCATGGAAATGCCTGCAACAGTTAGAATATGATCAGTTAAGTTCTTTGGCATTTCAGCTGTAGGTCAACATAGACCTGGTGGTTCTAGGTGTCTTCTTTTTCAGTGCCACATCATGAATTGAACTTTTTTTCTTATGTTGCTGTTGGAATGTGCCAATTGTAGAATGGATTTTATTTTAAATGCAACATTATGAAAATGACTCTGTGGCATTTTGTTTTATACACAAAACAGAAATGAAGTGTTGAAACATTTTGCCATAAATTTGCAGAATAGGAAATGTGTTGCATGTATTATTCTTTTGCTATTGCGTGGATGTGTGTATCATTTTAGTGAATGTAAATTGCTTTCACTTACTACTTTGATCTTTTACAGGGATTTCAGGAAGCACTGGGAGAAAGAGAAAAAAGACAGGACATTATACTGAGAATATTGGGAATATGTGCCATTTCTAAGGGGAATCTGGGCTGTATATGCAGATAATTTTGGTAATTGTGAGAGAAAAAAACAAACAAAGGCTGGGATTTAATGAACAGTTGTTCCTAATGACCAATAACTGCCAATTAAAAATAATTTATACCTTTTCTTCATAAACTCAGAAAGGGCAAGTTTCTTTTGATTGTTAAAAAAAACATTAACGACAATTAATTGAATTTTATTGAAGTTAATTGAATCCCAACTAAAAATAAAAAATAAAAAAAACAATAAAGACACATTTGCCAATAAGAAATGTTTTCATTACCAGCAGTCCTTAACACAGGAGTTCCAGTAACAAGTATAGAAATGAAATGAAATAAAATGAAATTAAATGGCTTCTCAGCCCATTCTTACGAGCAGCCAGCATCAGACTTGTAGGCTTGTATCTTACCATCCAGTTCAAATGGACCTTCTTCATTGCAGAAGCATGTTAATTGTGCCTCACATTCCAGCTTGATGCGGGTTCCACTGATTCTACAGTGTTCTGTTTGCTGGATGGAGCTGCAAACAGCGTTTTCTGAGTCCCTCTTTTTAAAGCACTCAGTGACATTGCAGGGCAATTCCTTTATACAGTACACAGCTTCTGCACCTGAAATAAAACAAGTAAAACAAGTTCACGCGCGCACGCACGCACGCACGCACGCACGCACGCACGCACGCACGCACGCACGCACGCACACACACACTTAAGGCTAATTTTTTTTTACTTTTGGGGATACACATTGCTGGACCACCTGGTCTCGTCTAGTCAAACATCAAGCCTCTTTTACACTGAATCTGAGAACGGATTAAAAATTGAAGAAAACATTTCATCTGACTGAAATGAGAAAATGTTCTTATATGGTTTCAATATAAGTCCAGCCACTGAATATTACTTAAAGATAAAATCAAACATTACCGATGCATGGAAGATGAATCACCACGAAAAATCCCCAAAGGAGCATGTTTCTGTTATACAAGAGAAAATCAGCACATAATTAGTCGAGTGAAAGCACAAGGTTGTGGCAACAACCTGGATATGTTCTGGCATCCATTTTGTTTTCGTTTAGTTTACAAGTCCATACCAGTTGTGTAAATGTGTTTGTTCCCATTCACATTAAATGTAAAGGTACAGATATCTCGGCATTTGTAGACCTGCTTCTTAGCAACATAGTTTCTGCAGCCTAAGTGTCTTCACTGCCACATCCACATGCTGCAGTAACTCCTAGCTACACAGCTAGCTAACATGGCTCCGTAGTGAGGATTCTTTTTCCATTTTTTGGGGGGGGGGCTTAAACTCCTAGGCACATTAAGTATATACATTAGCTTTCTGTTAAATCCAGAATAACAACACACCCATTACACCAATATGCTATGCCTAAAACTGGACACAAAAGTAACAGCTTGTCGGCCTTTGCAATCTGTAAAACTCTTCTCGAAGCTTCCTGTTTTCTCGGAGCTTCCCGTTCTTGAAGCTTCCCTTGTGAACGCATGCATTGTACATCGCAACGGAAGCACACATTCCTGTGAATCTTTGTTTCAAATGAACAACACATTTCAGGGATTCAGAAATCTGGAGCCAGCCAAAAAGTGAAAGTGTTTTTAGTTTTATTTTCAGACCTGTACTCCAGCATGTGTTCAGGCTTCATCCTCAGCGGTGTGTAATTCTGGGAGGAGGACAGCGTCATTGATTGCGGACCGGATGGAACGTCAGACGAGGCGGGGCAGTGGGGCGTCACAAAGGTCCCAGTTCCGCATCCCAGCCAGAGCTTTTCCGGGCGGAGCCTGCATGTTCTCCTTGGGTCTGCATGGGCTTCCTCTGAGTGTTCCAGTTTCCTCCCACAGCCAGATGACTTGTAGATTATGCCTCCCATACACTAGATGACTTTAAGACGATTAAAGTCTGACACACTCACTCACATTTAACAACAATCTGTCCAATTCAATGGTTTTCACTCCTAGAGGTGCACACATCTTAAGATTCTGCAAAGACTGGGAATCATGCAGTTTTACACATTGTAAAATTCCAACAGGATTCCTTTGGGAGATATTTTTCATGTTAGCCCTCCTCTTTCTGTCGGAAACTCAGATAGAGAAGAAAAATAGATGAACTCAGATGAAAAAGAGGAAGACATTAATGTGTAAACTAAATATAGACTAGTCAATCTGTGAGAAAATTTCACCCAACCCAGGACTAATTGCAACAGAAATGATTTTTGTTGTATTCAGCTCATGAAACCTTCCCATTTAACATACCAAAACTCCATGAAAATCCAAGTGGGGGAACATTGTCAAAATTGGAATCATTTGTGCATAGGTCAAAGACCGGAAAACTGTACATTTTACTGATACACAAAAGTTTATCATTTGTTCTGGTCATATTAAACATGTACATGACAAACAAATTTGAGCTCCAAATCATGTTTATTGGATGTTTCCTGTATTATAAGGAAAGCTGAAATCTGAAATACATATTTATTTGTATAAATCTGCAGTTTAAATCAGTGTCGATAGCGTTGTGCCCATTGACTCAGAGTGGGTACGTGCCCACCCAACATAACATGACCAACAAAAACAAACAATATTTTAAACATAGAATTGTGGCTAATATGTTCTAACGTTACAATTAATGGAAAGGGATTAGTTTTCATGCATACATCTTGTCCCCTCAGACAGCCATCGCATCCCATAATTTTATAACTCCGCAGTTCACATGTCATTCATGAGTCTCGCATTGGCACAGGCAGCTGTCAGTGGCTTCGGCAAGGCACAGCGCAAGTTGTAGCTCAAACATGCAGACGAGTGGACAGGTAACAAGTAAGTGTTCTCCATTTGTTATCCGACAGTTTTATAGAGAGATTTTAAAGATTATGGATAAATTGGGTAATTATTAACTGATAGTATGATAAACAGTCATTAGTTGACTGCAATTTATCATCTGTTACCAGTCATTATCTGTTACCATTCTAAGTAGGCTAATTAGCTTACGTGTGGACAGGCTAGGTACTATCTTGGCAACATTGTAATTTGGCTCAATACAGTCTGTGTCATTAATAACAATCCAATATATCGTTAATAGTAGCTTATGTGTGTGTGTGTGTGTGTGCGCGCGCGCACGTGCGCACAGTGTAACCTGAGCAAGCCATAATTGTATATTAGCGAAAGGGTCAACTGTAGGCTATGCTATATTTTTTCAAAATTTGTTTCACATTTACGCAGGAAGACAGCTCCACCATAAAGGTTTTTGAGGGGCAAATCCTTTGCTAGCTATGTACTTCATTAATAAACCCACAGCAAAACCACTATTTTCTGTTTTTTGTCTTTGAAGACTCTGTTCGTGGGTGGTTTGGCCATTGATGTGGAAGCAGAGGTAGAGAAGAACTCATCTTCTGTTCCCTGCCCAAATTCTCCATGAGTTTTTCTCCAACCCTTTTGTCTGCAATGTTAAAAGGCTTTAATTTCTGTCTAATTAACATCTAGGTGTGTTCAGTAGGGATGAGACTAACTCTACATGCGCAAACACATCTAATAGCACAGGGAACTGTACAATTTAGTTTGATAAAGTATGTACATTACCAAGGTGTGACATATAACACCTTCAGTCTGTCTTTCTTTTACCTTATTGGTTGACACTAGTAGACAGTTTCCATCCAATCAAGCTTTGGAGCTCTCTGTTGTTGTCATGGACCTGGAGTTGGAGGGACTCCCCCTTCCACGTACAAACACACACACACACACACACACACACACGTGTTTTATTTCCTTAGCTCATTCTCAGTTACTCACCAGTTGTCACCTCATCCCCCCTGTCCCCCATGTGAATTTTGAGTTTCAGAATTGCCCCTGTGAATCTCTCCCTTTCCTTCTCTTCTCTCACGAGCAATGGAAACGGTGCATTAGACACACATGAACAGAGGAGAGAACACGTTATCCTTTTCCTAGAAACTCGCCCCTCCTTCCAATCCACACTCCTCCAAAAAAGACACCCCCGCCCCCCCCCCCTGCTGGGTGCACACGAGCCCTCAGCCCATTCAACCCTGCAGTGGGAAAGGATTATTATTGTCAAAGCAACTCATCTAATCGAGCCGCAGTGCTCAGCAGTAGCAAAGCATGCTGGGTAAGCCCACTGACCTCACTGTGGGAGCTGTTCTCGAGAGTCCTCCGCAGACGCAGACACACACGCACACGTGTGACGCAAAGAAACCCCCCAAAAAAGTAAAAAAAAAAAGCTTGTGAACATAAAACCGGTGTTTGTCAAGGGAATTAGAGAGCACCATGGGAATACTTCCCTCCTTTCAGAGGCTCAAGCCGGTCTCTGTGCCAACCCCCCTCCCCCCCCACCCCAGGACATTTCGGCAGTCATGTACTTCAGTTAACAAATCGATTGCCTAAAGCGGAGGCCTGCGTCCCTGCACCAGGAGAGATGCAGGGAGTGCACCAGGAGAGCTACAGGGAGTGCACCAGGAGGGCTACAGGGAGTGCACCAGGAGAGCTACAGGGAGTGCACCAGGAGAGATGCAGGGAGTGCACTAGGAGAGATGCAGGGAGTGCACCAGGAGGGATGCAGGGAGTGCACTAGGAGGGATGCAGGGAGTGCACCAGGAGAGATGCAGGAAGTGCAACAAGAGGGCTGCAGGGAGTGCACTAGGAGGGATGCAGGGAGTGCACCAGGAGAGATGCAGGGAGTGCACTTGGTTTCTTCTTTCCGTTCCTCTGAACCAGCGGGCGACTGAGAGCGAGGACGCGAGAGGAGCCGACAGCCCAGTCCGCCGCTGTGACAGCTCAACTCAAGTGTGGCGTAAGAGCAGAAACTCCGGAGGACTCCAGGAACAGGGCCGCGGAGTTCACCGGGCTAAGGAGTTCACACGCCAGGGCTGCAGGGCCTCAGCCAGCTGTCGACAGAAAGGAAAGAACAGGAAAAACCCCCCGGCACCGAGCACCGTCCACCAAGACCGGCGGTTCGGGACCCCCTGCCCCCCTTCCCCTGCTCCAGGGGCCGCTCCTCCGTCCCGCCTCGGTTCCGGAGGAAAGAAAGCGTAAAAGGTCTGGTTTTTTTGGGCGGAAGGCCAATCCCCCACATGAATCGGCGGCGGAAACCCGGGAGCCGGCGTGAGGCCTGGGCTCTGGCGTCTTTTCTTTCCGGAGCTTTCTGTTGCGCGCCCCCCCCCCCCCCCCCTCGCCCCCCACCTCGGACGTCGGTTTGTTGAAAGTGTGTCATGTTTTCTTCCAACAGGGGAGAAACCCGGGGGGGGGGGGGGAGGTGAGGGTGGGGGGTGGGGGGGGTCTATAATGGCCACCCGCGTTTGACCCACTTCCTGAGACACCGTTCCGCCGTCTCCATGGCGACGGTGGCGGCGAAACGGACACCGCCGGAACGGATCCGGGCCCAAGAGGTGGCCGACCGCCAGTAGCATGAAAGCAAGGTAATGGTGTCCACCGCACTATCCAGCCAATCGCTACCCGAGTGTTTTTTTTTTCCCCCAAAATGGCTATTTATTTACTTCGAGCCTCAGAAGCACAATTAAAGGCGTCAGGCTGAAAGAACCCGAACCTGTGACTAATGTTCACGGGACCTTACTGAAGTGTATTCTGGGAAGTGACGGATTTTCTCAGGGTTCACAGGACTATGGGCTTCTCTTATGTAAGTGACTCGTGGCCCCCACTTTCCCGCCTTTTTCCTCATTCTCTCTCTCTCTCCCTCTGTTACCCACACACACGCAATGGGGGGGAAAAAGTAGGCCAGACTGGAACAGCTTCTGGAACAGCTTCTGAGTGAAACAAGCCCCTGATTTTAGTCTCTCTCTCTCTCACTCACGCTCACACACACGCACGCTCACACACACACACACACACACACACGCGCACACACACACACACACACACACACACACACACACACACACACGCTCACACACACGCACACACACACACAGTGTGGCTAAGACCAGACACAAAAGAGCCGAAGGGCCCAGCCAGTCCTGAGACCGCTTTCCCAGGCCCCTCCCCCTTGGCAAGCTCAGACGCAGTCTAATTTCTTTCGGGGTTAAGATCAAAGTGGCGGAGGAAGAAAGGAAAGAAGGGGGGGGGAGAGAAAAGAAGAAAGAAAAAAAAACTAGTGCGTCATAAAAATCGGTCTGCCCCTCTGCGGCTCTACCCGTCCCGTCCTGACTGGCTTATGTCAGCCATTGTTGTCAGGAGAGCCCTTCAGACGAGCCCAATCTTGCCCCCCCCCCCCCCCCCCGGGGGCGACGGGACCCGCAAAGCCAGCACATACTACAGGCACCCCCTGCCTCTTTTACAAAAGAGAGGGGTGGGGGGTAGGGTTTGGGCTGGGGGCGGGGACGGGGGGGGGGGGGTGTAGATGATTGAAACGGCAGTAAAAGTCAACGGCAAAAAAAGAAAGGAGGGAGGGAGAGGGAAGGGGATAGACCGGTATAGAGAGAGAGGGAGGGAGGGAGAGAGGGGGATTGAGGTGTAGCATAGTATACTGGGAAAGGAGCTGGTCTTGCAACCTAAAAATTTGCAGGTTTGATTCCTGGGCGAGACACTGCCATTGTACCCTTGGGCAAGGTGCTCTAACCTGCGTTGCTTCAGGATATATCCAGCTGTAGAAATGGATGCAATGTAAATGCTATGTAAAAAGCTGTGCGAGTCGCTCTGAATAAGAGCGTCTGCCAAATGGCTGAAATACAATGAATGAAAGAGGTGCTGGAAAGAAGTGGTTGGCGTTTCACTGGTCCACCATGAGTGCTCTTACCCGAGAGGGAAAAGAGAAAGGAAGGATCGAATCGCTCTCCTTCAGACCAAATGTGAATCTGGGGTGTCTATGAAGCTCACTGGTTTATTACACCTTTATCCACCACGCCCCCCCCCATCCCCACTCACCACCACCACCAAGTGACTACAAAAAAGTAAAACGCCCCTCAAAAAGCTATAAACCTTTCCAGAGTGTGTGTGTGTGGGGGGGGGGAGGAAGGGGGGAGAAAGGTCTTTGAGGAATGAAGTTTCCAGTTTCCATGTGGCATGAATCATCCTCCTTTTATCCACTTCCTTAAGTACTTCTCAGCTTTCCTCTTCAGAACCCCGAAGAACAAAAAAAAAAAAGAAAAAAAAAACTGTGCCGTGGGCATAATTTAAACACACAGTGCTGATGGCCTCCAATGTGCGGCTGTTTTCACTACGAAACATTTCTTACAGGAGCCCCAGGGAACCAACTGCAACTAAATACTAGATACGAGACACTCTCAATGCCACACAATCCGGATGGTGGAATTTGTGAGCAATACAGATTCTGTGAGAGCTTTCCCTAACACAAACAGCAGCATGTAGCATCGACAACGGCAAACCACACAAACCAAACAATAGGGCATACAAAAGATGCAACTTGAAAATAAAGTGCATACAAGTGAAAAGTGACAGGTGGAGAGGTCAGAGTTCACAGAACATGATGCCTGGGAGGGTGGGGACTAGGCCTGTCGCCTGTCGGTGAACGTAGGCCTGGGGGGGGGGGGGACTGTCATTAAACTCCTTAAAAGGTGTGAGGTCACAAATGTGTGACCAGAATGTTCTTAACTGAACATTCTAATGGTGGTGTCACAATCACTACTGGTGACGGAAAGCAATGGAGTTCTAGAACAGTCATTCAATGCTGAAAAAAAAAAAAAAAAACATTCCACAAAAAACCTTAAATTGATCAGTCCGGCCCACATAGGGTTTTATGCAGTAAGTCAAAGGCCAGGCATTTGTTAAGGTGATGAGCTGTATATAAGGAATCTGATGTTATTTTCTTTGCCTGCTTGGTGATGCGTTTGCGGTAGACGACGGGAGGTTACACCAGGTACTTTTTGGATGCCCTGGTTTATTTCGTTTGAGGTATTTCCTTGCCGTTCTGTACCAAAATGATGATCTGAGATTTTTGTGATGCTTTCTATTATGGATGTGTAGAACTTGTGTAGGAGGAGCTGTCAGTTTACCCTGCAATTCCTTAGCCGTCTCAGAAAGAACAGCCTTTGCCGGGCCTATTTGTGGAGCTGCTTAATGTCAGTGTGTTCACTGCGATTCACCAAGCTATCAAGCGTACCTTCCCACAAAAAAAAAACAAAAAGCCTTACTGTATTCAATGTGGGGTTTGAAGACTGCACAGGAAACCAGGCCGGTTGTCCATCCTTCAGGGTGCAGGCCTTGCTGAGCCACCTGTCACATGCAACGTGTGGCTTCGACCACAAATAGTACAGCACCGCCGAGAAACCGCCTGACTCTGCGTTTCCAAGCCAGCCTAACAACCGCCCTGGAGAATTCGCCCGAGAGCGGTGGACCTAGCGACGGTTTCTGGAAAAGGACAGACGATCCGTTTTCCCCATTCACTGCGATCCCCCAGAATCAACCCCGTCGTCCCGCCAGAATTTCAATCGCCTTTCTCCCTTCGGCTCGGAGCCAAAGTACAGCAGAGTAGTGAATCTAGAAACCGAAAGCAGAGCACAGCCCGAGAACGTTGTTACAATCTCTCTGACCTCTATTTTGTGTATTTGGAAAGCAACAAACCAAAGATGAAAATGTTCTGACGATTTATTTCCCATATTTACTCTTCCCCCAGTTGTCCAGACTTTGGACATCTCACGGTATTTCCTCTAGGGGAAAGAAAGGTGATGTCACATGAATCATGCAATCACAACCTCGTGCAACTAATGCTTAAAATAATCTTACAGAAATGTGTTTATAAACACAATGGAGCAAAGCCCTACGGGATTGTTGAGGGCGTAGATCAAAGGACTGAAACCCCAGTCCTGGAGGACCGCAATGTCTGTCTGTATTTGCAGCCTGTCCAATCAACAGCCAGCTAAGGCACTGAGAACAAGGTGTGCGAACTCTTCAGCCAACCAATGATTTCAGAGACTCGCTCGTACCGAAACACTGAAATCCAGCAGACAGGGGTTTCGCACCCCTAGCATAGACCGTTTTTGTAAAGCAGTCGTGTGATTTTTGTGGTCGATGATTTGCTTGAATGAATTTGCATTCAACGCCAGCCAAATTTGAAAGTGGATACTACGGGGCCAGTCAACTGCCCCTTCAAAAAAGTGAGCCAGAACCAACAATCCCATAATGCACCAGTGTATTGTTTAAACAACCTCTGGTTTCCTAATAAGAATTGAAGTAATTAACTGTGAAGCAGGAACCAAATAAGAGACAATCTTAAGTTACCATTTTCTGCTTTTTGAGCGTTTTTGTTGGAGGTTTTGTTCAAGAGTTTGATTTTGAACTGAATGTCTGGAGACAACATTTTATCTTCGGCTTGTTGCTTTCCAAATACACAAAAGACAGGACAGCGAGATTGGAACAAAGTTCTTGGGCTGTGCTTGACTTGCGGATTCAGACAGATCATCCAGATATTCGTGACAAACTCCCGGGTAACGTAGGACTTCAGGCAGATTCACTGCTTTGCTGTACTCTGGCTTCGAGCCAAAGGGCGAAAGACGACTGAAATTCTGGCGAGACGATGGGGTTGATTTTAGGGGGATCGCAGTGAAAGGGAACACGGATCATGTCGTTTTCCAGAAACAGTTGTTAGGTCTACCGCTCTCGGGGAAATTCTCAAGATCTACCGTTAGCCTGGGCCTAATTAGCAACGGAACGTTGCGTACTGGCACTGGTAAAATTTGCAAGGTCACGCCACCATTATCGACAGTAGCGTCTGACCTGCTGTTGACAGTTCTGAGTGTTATTTTGTCTCCGGGAGGCCATTTTCCCCACAGCGATGAGGGGTAGGCGCAGCCCAAACGGGGGCGCGATCACAATGCCCCCATGACAACACACACCTAGGCCGTGAGCGTCCCAGAGAGCAACCGCTCCACGGGTGCACTCGCAAATTTGGACACGTGAGATGGACGGGACACCGCGTGTCATAAAAGGTACCGTTTTGTGCCCAGAGAAATTCCCCGGGTCCTGTGAGAACACCATCGCCCAAGGCACTGCCACACAGGGAATCTAACTGCTATCCAACCCTCCGGTCCTTTTCCACTGAAAAACCCACACAACCTGACGGGTTCCTCTCACAGCCGCCAGGGAACACGCTCTCATGCTCCTGCCCCAGCTTCTATTGGTCTTCACTGCATTTCGGCAGTCTCCGATTGGCTAAAGGGTCCTGCACGCCTCGTTTTCCAAGGCCCAAACTGCCTGCTGATTGGACAGAAACCAGGAAGCTGGCTGCTGATTGGACAGAAACCAGGAAACTGGCTGCTGATTGGACAGAAACCAGGAAACCACCTGCTGGCGGCGTGGACCACCGAAAACGGGAGCCCGGAATCCCCGTTGTAGAACTCTCTCACCGAACGGCGATCCGTGTTGTTTTTCGGTTGTTAGGCCTTTGCGCCTGGCACACCACCAGACGGCCTAAACCTGGCAACCGAGCATCGCCCCACGGAACACATCGCTGGCACCGGCACCTCGATCTCCAACTACACGCCCAACGGTACGGAAACTGACGTTACCAGGGCGACGCCCTCCAGTCCCCACGGCGATAAGGGCTATGTGAACGCTGGGGATGCTTCAGTCCAGGGGTGTCCAAGTCTTATCCACTCTCATTCTGCTTACAGATGTCTTGATTGAAGACCAGTTAACCAGCTGAATCAGGTGCAGTGGTGCTGAGCTAAAGCAAAAGCCTGCACCCACACTGGCCCTTTTCGGATAAGACCGGACACCCCTGCTTTGGTCAAAATGGCAGTCCTGTCTGCTTTCAATCATGACTTAGCTCTGTGTTAACGCACTGGCCTTCACTCAACATACTGGCTGCCATTTCTGTTTGCCCAGTATTAAAGCAGAACTGTCCCACGCGCCGTTTAACCTTTCTATCATGTCATGTGACGCAAATGTGACCCCGACGAAGGTTTTACGTTTGAACAAGATGATGAATGATGGGGAAAGACAGCATCAATAATAATGAAGATACACAACTGAAAGGCATGTTTAAAAAGCATTTATGATCCCAGTCAAGCACACCTGTTCATCTGCACAGAACTACAGTGACTGACACACGCACACACACAGACAATGTAAATTTGTTCAGTGAAATACTCATGAAGGGATCTGGTAAATTCATTAATTCAGATAAATTTGAAAATGAGACTTGACTTTACAGTCCTAACAGAACACGGCCAGCCCTCACTGAACACACACACACACACGCACATGTACACACACACACACACACACGCACACACACGCGCACACACACACACACACACCCGTTACGTAACCTTCCAAAATGGCCTCCCTGACCTGGTGGTATAAAAATATCATCAAAAGGCTATTTTAAAACATGGGGAGAGACACATAAGCCTGCGTCCTTTGGACCTGAGCTAACACAGACTCCCTGACTGTGGCCTCGCCCCTTTCCCTCAGTGACCGCCCCCGGGTCCCGCCACTCAGCGCCGGCCCCTCCCCCAGCCCCGCCCCCGGCCCCGCCCCTGACCCCGCCCCCTCCCGCGCATCTGCAGGTGTCCGGCAGACCGCCTCAGCTTCTTCCTCTCCTCCAGGTGCTCTCGCTCGGCCCTGTGCTGCTGCCGCTGCTGCTCCGACTGGGGGAGGGGGGGGGGGGGGTGGGAGAGAGAGAGAGAGAGAGCACCAAAAACAAAATTACGTTACACATTGGGAAACTCAAACAAAAAATCTAAGTAAATTGGTATGTTATTTGGCCCTAAACCATGATTACACTGTGGCAGACTACCTGACCACAGTGAAAAACTAAAAGTTAAGGAAAACATAGACAAAGTACAGACGCAGCGAGCACAGCCTGGCGATAGAGACAGGTAGACACAGGCAGACCTGGCTGCCCAGGGAGGAGAGGCTGTGCTCCCACTGCAACAAAGAGCAGGTACAGACAGGGCAGCACTTCCTCCTTAAATGTGCAAACTACAGAAACATCAGAGAACATTTCTTCCCCAAACTCACAGGACAAGTCCCAAACTCCGCAAACCAACCTGAATCTCAAAAAATTCAAATTCTCCTGGGAGAGGAAAGGTGCTGCCAAAATTTAGCTGCACAATATGTTTCTACCTGCCACAGCCTGAGGGACAGAACACATGCTGAACTATGTCATGCCAATAAAGCATTTAGAATACACACACAAGCACACATACACACAAGCACACACACACACACACACACACTCTCATACACTCACACACACACACACACACACACACACACACACACACACTCTCACACACACACACACACACACACACACACATACACTCTCACACACACACACACACACACACACACACACAAACACTCACACTCATACACACATAAGCACACACACACACATACACTCTCACACACACACACACACACACACACACACACACACTCTCACACACACACACACACACACACACACACACACACACACTCTCACATACACACACAAACACTCACACTCATACACTCACACAAGCGCACACACACACTCACACACAGACACACACACAAACACTCACACTCATACACTCACACAAGCGCACACACACACACTCACACACACACAAACCTCCCGCCTGCGGTTGCCAACAGCGCTAACACAAAGCAGAGCGTGCAGTGACGACGAGCCGCTTTCTAAGAACTCCTACGGCAGCTTTTCTCAGCAGGCTACCCTCATCGCCGCAGCCCATAAGATGCTGCGGTCGGCACGGTTACGCTCGGGCCCGTCCTTGCGGGAAGAGGCGGGTCACCTTTCCCTGACCCCGCAGTGTTTACTAAACACGGAGAGGCGCGGCGACTTTCCCCCTGCACTGCCCGGCTGTACTGTATTTACCCTTTACTGAAGCAGGGCGGTCACACTGAGACTGACATTGAGAGATCTCTCCTGCTAGAGAGCGCCTGAAGCCTACCTGTCTGGGGACTGTGGGGGGAAAAACCCACGAAAAACACGGGCAGAACACGCCAACTCCACGCGGAGAGGACTCAAACCCGCAACCACCATCTTGAGAGACTCGGGCCAAACCGTGGTGCCAACCACTGCCGCGGCGTGCCACCCTAACCTGCAGACACCAGCCAGTGCTCAGCCTCACTGCCCCACCCCAGCCCACCCCAGCCCACCCTGCTGGAGTTGCGCTCACAGCCAGGCAGTCAGCCGCTCACGTTCCGCACCGCTTACACACGGACGATCGCGCAGCACCGGGCCCCCCAGGGCCCCCTAGGGGCGAGAGCGCTTTCTGGCAAAGACACCGGACGCCAGACCCGGCGTGGAGAGATGAGATGAGGGCCGACCGAGCAGATCTCCTGGGGAAGCCTCGGGAATTTAAGCCTTCGCCTTCTCAGGACTTCGAACAGTCAGGGCCAGTGCCTGACTACACCCCCTAAACCCAACACCCTCCCCTTCCACACCTTCACCACTGCCCTACACCTTCACCCTCTACAGCTTTACCACTGCCCTACACCCTCACCCCCTACACCCTTACCACTGCCCTACACCCTCACCCCTACACCCTTACCACTGCCCTACACCCTCACCCCCTACAACCTTACCACTGCCCTACACCATCACCACCTATACCCTTACCACTGCCCTACACCCTCACACCCTATACCCTTACCACTGCCCTACACCCTCACACCCTACACCCTTACCACTGCCCTACACCCTCACCACCTATACCCTTACCACTGCCCTACACCCTCACCACCTATACCTTTACCATTGCCCTACACCCTCACCCCCTACACCCTTACCACTACCCTACACCCTCACACCCTACATCCTTCCCAATGCCCTACACCCTCACCCACTAGACCCTTCCCACTGCCCTACACCATCACCACCTATACCCTTCTCACTACCCTACACCCTCACACCCTACACCCTTCCCACTGCCCTACACCCTCACCCCCTACACCCTTACCACTGCCCTACACCCTCACCACCTATACCCTTACCACTGCCCTACACCCTCACCACCTATACCTTTACCATTGCCCTACACCCTCACCCCCTACACCCTTACCACTATCCTACACCCTCACACCCTACATCCTTCCCAATGCCCTACACCCTCACCCACTACACCCTTCCCATTGCCCTACACCCTCACCACCTATACCCTTCCCACTACCCTACACCCTCACACCCTACACCCTTCCCACTGCCCTATACCCTCACCCCCTACACCCTTACCACTACCCTACACCCTCACACCCTACACCCTTCCCACTGCCCTACACCCTCCCATCCCACACCTTTACCACTGCACTACACCCTAGCCACTGCTCTGCACCCCCACCCCCTACACCTTTATCACTGCTCTGCACACTCACCCACTACACCCTTCCAACCGCCCTACATCCTACCCCCCCTACACCCTTACTACTGCCCGACACAGTCAGGCCCTACACCTTACAAGTCGCATTCTTATGGCAGATTACAGAGATCATTGCACCTTAAAACCTGAGACTAACGGCTATCGGGATGGGACTGAGACGGAGAGCGCAAGGAGACAACAGGCTGATATTCCACTGGCCCGCAAATCACACGGTAATACTGCGTTAATCACCCGGTAATGGGACGCTAAGGACATGCTAATGGCACGATTTTCGAGTTTCAAGTGTCACCGCGTAGGTGAGCAGGGCGGCCGCCTGCAGCGTCATCATGAGCTCAGCCGTCGTGATCTCCCTCAGCCCCGGGAGAGCCGGGGTTACTCCAGGTCAACTGCGCACTGCCACAGGCTCAGGCCACCGGAGGCAGTGAACACCGGTACACAGCAGCACAGACATAAGGGGAGAGGAGAAGAGGGAGAGAGGGAGGGACGGAGGAAGAGAGGCAAGGAGAGAAAGACAGAGAGAGACAGAAAGGGGAGAGAAAGACAGAGAGAGAGACAGAGAGAGGGTGGAGAGAGGGAGAGAGAGATGAAGGAAGAGAGGCAGCGAGAGAATGACAGCGAGAGACAGAGAGGGAAGAGATAGAGAGGGAGGAGAGACAGAGGGGGAGAGAGGAAGGAAAGGGGGAGAGAGACAGAGAAAGTGAGAGAGCAGGAGCGAAAGAGGAGAGATGGAGGAAGAGAGGCAGGGAGAAAAAAACAGAGAGAGAGACAGAAAGGGGAGAAAGGGGGGAGAGACAGTGTGAAGGGGAGAGAGGAAGGAAACAGAGAGGAGGAGAGAGACAGAAAGAGTGAGGGTGAGAAAGTGAGTTGTAAACATGGAGGGCGGGGGGGGGGATAGATAATGTTATAATTTTATTTATCTGGTCACCATGGAGACAGCAGGCCCCGCCTCACGCACACAGGAAGTCCCGAGACACAGGAAGTTCAGCGCACACGAACGGCCCCCTGGTCCCACAGGCCCAGAGCTGTGACCCCCCCTCCCCCCCAACACACACACACACCCCACACCCCTCACCGACGCCCTGTGACCCCTAAACTGCTGGGACCAGGGGAACAACCGACACACAGTGAAAATACCGAACACCGTGAACAGCGGCCTGAGGGGTGACTGAGCACACCCACGGGAGGAAAGAATGCATCTGTTCTGCACACAGAGAGGGAAAGAAAGAGAGAAAGAGCGGCAGAGAGAGAGGAGAAAGAGAGAGAGACAGACAGACAGAGTAAAAAGGGAGAGAGAAAAAGAGAGAGAAGAGAGGGAGGGGGAGAGAAAGGGAGAAGAGAGAGAGAGGGAAAGAGAAGAGAGAGGTGGAAGGGGGACAGAGGAGGGGGAGAGAGAGAGAGAGAGAGAGAGAAAGAACGGAACATTCCACAGGGACCAGCACAATGATGGGCTCTCATAAAGAGCAACAGCCTCCCTGGCAGTGGCACAGGAATGCCTCCCACATCAGTCACAACCTGAGCCTGCGCTCATGAGAGCTTTCATAGCGCTAACTGAGCCGGGAGGGGCTAACTGAGCCCGCTATTAACTAACCCTGAGCTCAGAGAGGCTAACTGAGCCCAGAGGAGCTAACTGAGCCCGCTATTAACTAACCCTGAGCTCAGAGAGGCTAACTGAGCCGGGAGGGGCTAACTGAGCACGCTATTAACTAACCCTGAGCCCAGAGGAGCTAACTGAGCCCGCTATTAACTAACCCTGAGCTCAGAGAGGCTAACTGAGCCGGGAGGGGCTAACTGAGCCCGCTATTAACTAACCCTGAGCTCAGAGAGGCTAACTGAGCCCAGAGGAGCTAACTGAGCCCGCTATTAACTAACCCTGAGCTCAGAGAGGCTAACTGAGCCGGGAGGGGCTAACTGAGCACGCTATTAACTAACCCTGAGCCCAGAGGAGCTAACTGAGCCCGCTATTAACTAACCCTGAGCTCAGAGAGGCTAACTGAGCCCAGAGGAGCTAACTGAGCCCGGAGGAGCTAACTGAGCCGGGAGGAGCTAACTGAGCCGGGAGGGGCTAACTGAGCCCGGAGGAGCTAACTGAGCCCGCTATTAACTAACCCTGAGCTCAGAGAGGCTAACTGAGCCCAGAGGAGCTAACTGAGCACGCTATTAACTAACCCTGAGCTCAGAGAGGCTAACTGAGCCGGGAGGGGCTAACTGAGCCCAGAGGAGCTAACTGAGCCGGGAGGGGCTAACTGAGCACGCTATTAACTAACCCTGAGCCCAGAGGAGCTAACTGAGCCGGGAGGGGCTAACTGAGCCGGGAGGAGCTAACTGAGCCGGGAGGAGCTAACTGAGCCGGGAGGAGCTAACTGAGCATGCTATTAACTAACCCTGAGCTCAGAGAGGCTAACTGAGCCCAGAGGAGCTAACTGAGCCCGGAGGAGCTAACTGAGCCGGGAGGGGCTAACTGAGCCTGGAGGAGCTAACTGAGCATGCTATTAACTAACCCTGAGCTCAGAGAGGCTAACTGAGCCCAGAGGAGCTAACTGAGCCCGGAGGAGCTAACTGAGCCCGCTATTAACTAACCCTGAGCTCAGAGAGGCTAACTGAGCCCGGAGGGGCTAACTGAGCGCGCTCGTACCCTTAGCAGGGAAGGAACGGCGCAATTATCCGAATGCATGATACTGTACCGCCCGCAATTATCAACACAGCCGTGGGGCGTAGTGTTTCGTGGCAGGAGAAGCCTGCGCAATGTTGTTCATACCGCTGAAAGCACGTTAGCACAGCTGCAGCTAACAGCGGTTGGACAATGACGTCACAGCATGAAGGTTCCATCGTTCGCAACCTCTTGGACAGGAAGTCTTCCCGGTCTATTTCCTGGCTCCTGGAAAAGCAGGGATTGAGAGGCCAGACTCACCTTCTTGAGGGTGAAGGTGAGCTGCTTGCTGCCAACCGTCGAATCGGCCGTGCTGAGGGCTCCGGAATGTTCCTCCAGCTTCAAACGGTCCTCCAACGAGGCCCTGCAAGAGACACACACGCACAGACACGCACGCACGCACGCATGCATGCACACACGCGCAGACGCAGACACACACACACACAGAGACACAGACACACACGCACACACACACACATACACACACGCACACACACAGACACAGACACACACGCACAGACACGTGCAGACACGGACACACACACACACACACACAGACACACAGACACACACACACAGACACACACGCGTAGACACGCGCACACACACGCACACACGCATGCACACACACATGCACGCACGCACGCACACACGTGCAGACACACGTGCACACACACACACACAGACACACACGCACAGACACACACAGTTAGCTCCTCTCTCATCTACAATAAAGCCCAGCTGACAGGTTTCATAACCCTGCCCCAGGGGCCTGAACAGGCGTGGCACCTGTCCTGGCCCGTGACACAGTTAGAGAGCCAGCCTCCGGGCTGAACATTCCATTTATGACAGAACAGCTAGCTGAGGGCGGGGGCGTGTCCCGACGCCATGGCGACGGCTGTCACTCACTTCGCCAGCTTCTGCTTGCGGCCCACGTCCCCGAAGCTCCGGAACTCCTCGCCAGCCTTGATCTGGAAGAAGCGGGGCTGGTTCTGGTTCTGGCTCTGGCTCTGGCTCTGGTTCTGGTTCTGGCTCTCCAGGCTGGTCTCGCGATCCTGCCGCTTCCTGTCCTGCCGCTTGCGGCTCCGCTCCTCCACCCGAAGGAGGCGCCGCTGCTCCCGCACCTCCTCCACCCAGCTCTTGTCGTCGTCCGAGCTCTCCTCCGAGCTGGCCCGGCCCTCCGGCTCCTCCTCCTCCATGTCCTGCTCCTCTTTCTGTAGAGAGGAAGAGGACGGGTTCAAGAGACGGACGAGGTGAGGTTCAGAGGTCACAGCTGGGGGCAGCATTAGGGAACTGGCGGCCTAATTTAGGCCTTGAATGAACCCGACTGCACGGTATGCATGGAGCGGCATATTTCTACGAATCCGTGCAATACCAGTTCTGCGAAAGGAATGTTCGACGTCACCTCAAACCACAGACGACTCCCTAATACAGTAAATACGGCAGGCTCCACACAACCCAAATAACTGTCTTTAGCACATGAAAGGGTGCATTCAGTGAACCTGGAATAAAGTTCACTCAACTGTTATTAATTTTTCTTCCCTCACAATACAGCCTGTAGCAGCTCTAGAGTCTCGCCTGTAGAGTGTAGCAGCTCTAGAGTCTCACCTGTAAGGTGGAGCAGCTCTAGAGCCTCTCCTGTAAGGTGTAGCAGCTCTAGAGTCACGCCTGTAAGGTGCAGCAGCTCTAGAGTCTCTCCTGTAAGGTGTAGCAGCTCTAGAGTCTCGCCTGTAAGGTGTAGCAGCTCTAGAGTCTCACCTGTAAGGTGTAGCAGCTCTAGAGTCTCGCCTGTAAGGTGTAGCAGCTCTAGAGTCTCACCTGTAAGGTGAAGCAGCTCTAGAGTCTCACCTGTAAGGTGTAGCAGCTCTAGAGTCACGCCTGTAAGGTGCAGCAGCTCTAGAGTCTCACCTGTAAGGTGTAGCAGCTCTAGAGTCTCACCTGTAAGGTGCAGCAGCTCTAGAGTCTCACCTGTAAGGTGTAGCAGCTCTAGAGTCACACCTGTAAGGTGTAGCAGCTCTAGAGTCTCACCTGTAAGGTGTAGCAGCTCTAGAGTCACACCTGTAAGGTGTAGCAGCTCTAGAGTCACGCCTGTAAGGTGCAGCAGCTCTAGAGTCTCACCTGTAAGGTGTAGCAGCTCTAGAGTCTCACCTGTAAGGTGTAGCAGCTCTAGAGTCTCGCCTGTAAGGTGTAGCAGCTCTAGAGTCTCACCTGTAAGGTGTAGCAGCTCTAGAGTCTCACCTGTAAGGTGTAGCAGCTCTAGAGTCACACCTGTAAGGTGTAGCAGCTCTAGAGTCTCACCTGTAAGGTGTAGCAGCTCTAGAATGTCTCACCTGTTGGGCGGCGGCCTGCTTCTCCAGGAGGCGGAGCTTCTTGCGGCGTTTCTGGCTCACTTTGGAGACGATGGGGTTGAGCAGACGGAACTCCTCGCTCTGCTCGTCCACCTGGTAGTCGGGATTCTCAAACATCACCTTGAAGCGGTTGTCATTCAGGATGCTGGTTACGGCCTGGGGGGTGGGGGGGGGGGGGGAGCGGGGGGTGCATAAAAAAGGAGAAACAGAACACAGATCAGTCATGCTACCAGAGTAAGAGAGTATGTGTGTGTGTGTGTGTGTGTGCGCACATGCGCGCGTCTGTGCCTGTTCCTGTATGAACGCAAGTGCATGTGCGTGTGGGCACCTGCGTGTCCATGGAAACAACGGCCAGCAGGGGGCGCTCACCTTGCCCTTCTTCCTCCTGCTGGATTGCTCCTCTTCATCTCCCTCCTCCATCAGCTTGATGGCCAGCTCCTTATTCACCATGGGCAGCTTCTGTTTGAGAGAGAGAGAGAGAGAGAGAAACCACATCTGTGAGACACACACAACCGCAGGAGAGACCACCCCTGAAGAACACACACTGCCAATGAAGACGCGTTACACAGAGAAACCTTGCTCATGCGCACAGGGAGAAGTCAGGGTCATGTGACCAGGTCACGTGACAGGGGGGCGGGGTCGCTCACCTTGACCTGCACTCTCTGAGTCCGCTTCTCCTCGATCTTCTGCCGGATCTTATCCTTGCGGTATTCCTCGTAGGCGAAGGGATTCGCCATCGTCTTCACCTGGAGAACGCACACACAAACACACACACACACGCATGCACGCACATACACGTACACACACGCACACACAGTGAAGAACAAGAGCCACACACACACAGTGAAGAACAAGAGTGTCATTACTGTTTTGTAAACCGGACTGCAAAAGCACGCACACACACACACACGCACACAGGCGCACACACGCCCACGCCCACACACACACACACACACACACCTTGTGGTAGAGGCGAATGTCCATGAAGAAGCCGTGCATGTAGGCTCGCAGCAGTGCAGACCCCACCAGGTGAGACAGGCCTGAGGACGGACGGACGGACAGACGGACAGACAGACAGACAGGGAAGAGCACAGGTCAGTCAGGTAAAAGAGCAAACACACCAGGGGTGCCTTCCACAGCACCACTTCAGAACCCCAGGGCCACTCACCAAAACGCCGACCGTAAGAGGCATATCAAAGATTAATTTTTCATTACCTGCCTGTATGCCAAGAAAGCACTGTCACAAAAAAAATGCAGAATACCATAAATATTTCACGACAAATCGTTAATAAAATATAACGGGAAGACAGCTGTTATGTGCACACAAACATGTAGTAAAAAGGTTCACTTTGGAGTTGACGGTGTTTTTTTATTTGTTTATGAACAGCAGCAAGAACACACTACTTTATCGCTCACGCGACACTCAAAGCGTACAGTTCTGCTTTGACGGACGAAAGGTGGTCGATGTGAAACCTGGACAGGAGGAGAATGAAGCAGAACGCCACACATCCCAGACCGCACACGTCTGTGCCTGTGCCTGTGTCTGTGTCTGTGTCTGTGCCTGTGCCTGTGCCTGTGCCTGTGTGAGGTTAGGGCAGCGAGGACAGACTCAGACATTACAGACCCTCTAATTCCGTTCATTTACGCTGGCTCGTGAAGACGGGCTTCAAAAGAGAGCGTGACATTTACATTGGCTAATTTCCATCCCCCCCCCCTCCCCCCGGGGCTCCGCTCACACACACAGAGCTCGACTCGAACCGGTGCGTCTCGTTAGCCCTCCTCAAATATTTAGGAGGCCTAAATCAAGGCTGCCGTCCCGCCCGGGCCAGTCCCGCAGAGATTTAGAGCCCCCAGTCACACTGCCCTTTAACTCCATGTCCCGCCGCTCCACTTTACGCACACCCCACACATTCCACTCCGTCCGCGATTGGACGAGCAGCTAGGCAATACATTCCAAACGCGGTCACGTGACATCGCCGCAAACGCCGCTACTACAATGCCTCTTTTCAAACCGCTGGAATTACTTAAGGAAGATTTACATAAACGGCTCCATAACTCCATAAACATACACAAAAGAATGCACTAAATAGTACACTTTATTCACCCCTGAGATAAACAGTAGCTGTAGTTTTGGTTTAAAGTGTACGGTCACCTGGAGGAAATTAAAAGGCAGGTGCTGTTTCTACCTCAGGCTGGTCTGCTCGCACCTCAGGGACTGGGCTGTTGTTCCTTTACGTTCTTTCTTTTCGGAGTTGTGTTTTTAGAGCACCAGACACACTCGGGCTAAGGGCAGGGACACACACGCGCCCTTTTGTGTGCACAGACGACTCATTCAGCCCAAACACTCGAGAGAGTTTGGCTGCTCAAGTCAATCCTCAACTTCCACATCGATCAACATCTATCACTGCGATTCCAGCCGCCGGGGTCACATGACCTCCCCGTACGGCAGGATGGACGCGCTCACTGGGACACAGGCAGAGGTCTCTCTGCCTCAACCCATCCCTCACCCTTTCTGTCTCTCTCTCTCTCTCTCTCACCTATCAGTCTATTTCTCTCCCTCAACCTCTCACTCTCTTTTCCTCCCTCTCTCTTGCTCTCTCTCTTTCCCTAAACCTCTCTCTCTCTCACTCTCTCTCCCTCAAACTCTCTCTCTCATATCTCAGACTCCCTCTCTCTCTCCAACATCTCTCGCTCCCGCATATCTGTCCATCTCTCTCCACCTCAGCCTCTCTCGTTCTTTTTCCTCTCCCTCTCTCAGTGTGGACGATCGTCCCTGTTTGCTGAGGGGGGACTGAACAGGCAGTTACATAACCACGCATTCCAGGCCCACAGCCCCGCCCTGTCCACCCCCGACCCCTCAACCCCCACCCCCCCCCCCCACCGACCACTCTTCCTGTCATCCTATCATCTTTCCTCTCCTGTCATTCCAGCCCTGCCCCTCATCAATCTTTCTCTTCACTCTCTCTTCCTTTTCCTACCTCTTTCTCTTTTCCTCCCTTTCCCTCTCACTGACTCACTTTCTCTCTCACTCATTTTAAAAATGTATTGGTATATTCGGGCGACAGTGCAGTATAGTGGTTAGGGACCCGGGCCTGTAACGCTGAGGTTGCAGGTTTGATACCCAGGTGGGACACAGCCGTTCTGGCCTTGAGCAGAGGTGCTTCCTTTGCATCTGACCATATCCAGCACTAAAAATGTTTTGTATGTAAAACGCTTGTAAGCCACGCACGTCACCATGGATACGAGTGTCTGCCAAATGGCTAGAACCAGGGTTCAGTTTTTACCGGGGAGCCAGGGGGAGCTCCGACATTTTAGTGTAACTATCAATTCCTGCCTTAACCATCCATCCCTCCTCCTCCCCTCTCTCACTTCAATCCTCCACTCCTCTCCTCCCCAACTTCAATCCATCGCTCCTTCTCTCCACTCCTCTTCTCCACTCCTCCCCTCTTTCACTTCAATCCTCCACTCCCTCCCCTCTCTCACTTCAATCCCCCACTCCTCCTCTCCTCCTCTTCCTCCCCCTCTCTTACCCAGGTTCTCCAGGTCCTTGCGGGTGACGAATTTGTAGTCGTCGTAGACCGTGCTCTCCGGGCTCTCCTCCAGCTCCTCCGTCAGGTTATCCAGGAAGGAGCACCAGCGAGGGGCGGGGCCGAGGGCCTGGGGGGGGGGAGAGAGAGAGAGAGCGATGGAGAGAGGGAGACAGAGATAAGACTTTACTTTAGTAAATAATGCATAGCTGTAAGTGGTGCGACTGCAGCAGTCACAGTGATTGAGTGCCCGTGCTGTGAGAGTGTAATAGTTATTGGGCCTGAATAATTCAATACAGCAGTTTTCAGAAGAGGGGGGAGGAGAGAGAAGGAGGGGAGGGGAGGGAGAGAGGAGAGATGGTGATAGTGGAGAGGGGAGGGGAGGGGAGGGAGAGAGGAGAGATGGTGATAGCGGAGAGGGGAGGGGAGGGAGAGTGGAGAGATGGTGATAGTGGAGAGGGGAGGGGAGGGGAGGGAGAGATGGTGATAGTGGAGAGGGGAGGGGAGGGGAGGGAGAGAGGAGAGATGGTGATAGTGGAGAGGGGAGGGGAGGGGAGGGAGAGTGGAGAGATGGTGATAGCGGAGAGGGGAGGGGAGGGGAGGGAGAGAGGAGAGATGGTGATAGTGGAGAGGGGAGGGGAGGGGAGGGAGAGAGGAGAGATGGTGATAGCGGAGAGGGGAGGGGAGGGGAGGGAGAAAGGAGAGATGGTGATAGTGGAGAGGGGAGGGGAGGGGAGGGGAGGGAGAAAGGAGAGATGGTGATAGCGGAGAGGGGAGGGGAGGGAGAAAGGAGAGATGGTGATAGTGGAGAGGGGAGGGGAGGGAGAAAGGAGAGATGGTGATAGTGGAGAGGGGAGGGGAGGGAGAAAGGAGAGATGGTGATAGTGGAGAGGGGAGGGGAGGGAGAAAGGAGAGATGGTGATAGTGGAGAGGGGAGGGGAGGGAGAAAGGAGAGATGGTGATAGTGGAGAGGGGAGGGGAGGGAGAAAGGAGAGATGGTGATAGCAGAGAGGGGAGGGGAGGGGAGGGAGAAAGGAGAGATGGTGATAGTGGAGAGGGGAGGGGAGGGAGAAAGGAGAGATGGTGATAGTGGAGAGGGGAGGGGAGGGAGAAAGGAGAGATGGTGATAGTGGAGAGGGGAGGGGAGGGAGAAAGGAGAGATGGTGATAGCAGAGAGGGGAGGGGAGGGGAGGGAGAAAGGAGAGATGGTGATAGTGGAGAGGGGAGGGGAGCGAGAAAGGAGAGATGGTGATAGCGGAGAGGGGAGGGGAGCGAGAAAGGAGAGATGGTGATAGTGGAGAGGGGAGGGGAGGGAGAGTGGAGAGATGGTGATAGTGGAGAGGGGAGGGGAGGGAGAGTGGAGAGATGGTAATAGTGGAGAGGGGAGGGGAGGGAGAGAGGAGAGATGGTGATAGCGGAGAGGGGGAAGAGGCAGTGAGAGGAGAGAAAGAGGAAACAGGCCAAGAAAGGACGCAGGAAGGAAGGGTGTCTCCCGCACACTTCCTGCCTGCAGACGAGAGGCACCTGGAGCAGCTGAGGCCGATCGCTCGTTCCCCGAAACCCGGACCCCGGCGGGCCTCGCCAGCGCCCCGAGGGGAACCTGAGGCGGAGGCGGGACGAGGTCACGTCCGGCAGGAAGGGGCTCGGGCCCCGCTCCGCACAGGAAGGACACACAGATGCGCCGGGCCGGGCCGGGGCGTGGCAGTGAGTCTGGACCCGTTCCCAATCACTCTCTCTCCACGGGCACTGACAGATACCGCACTTTCCTGCCTGTGCGTGTGTGCGTGCGTGCGCATGTGTGTGTGTGTGTGTGCGTGCGTGTGTGTGAGCGAGAGTGTGTGTGTGCGTGCGTGTGTGTGTGTGTGTGTGCGCGTGCGTGTGTGTGTGTGAGCGAGAGTGTGTGTGTGCGCACGTGTGTGTGTGTGTGTGTGTGTGTGTGTGCGCGCACGTGTGTGTGTGTGTGTGTGTGAGTGTGTGTGTGTGTGAGTGCGCGCTACATTTAACCGCCCCCCCACTGGCCCCAGAGTCACAGATTTACGATCCTGTACATTTCTTTAAAAAGCTGCAGATTGAGGCCTTTAGGGGTGACTGGGACCGTTCAGCCAATCAGTAAGCATTAATTTAGCACGTAAGTGCAGACACACAGACAACGTGGATGCCACAGAGGTGGCGTAGAATGCTCACCGGCATGTAGAACGTGTTCATCTTGGGCCCTTCATTGGCTGTGAACAGCATTCCTGTTTGGGGGGTGGGGGGGGGGGAGAGAAAAAACAAAAACAAAACAATGTGTGTTTTACGAGAAATAACCAAAGTAAAATTTAAGACAACGCTACACAGCCTGAGCAAAAATAGAAATAAATAAATAAATAAAATGAGGCACAGGGGTCAGTTTAGGTTAGAGGCCTAACAGGCCGGTCCAGGGGGGTCACTGGGTGTAACAGTTCGGAGTTTCAGTGTATTAGTTTTAGGATTGACTGCATTAGCTTACAAAGGGATGCTGTGTACTTTGCCCCCTTATAGAGAGGGGAGATGAGATTTCAGTTAATCTTTAAACCTAGCTAGCCCAGCTATACTTCTAAGTTTTAATCTGACCAGACAGCTTTCTGATGCGGTTCGATGACTTTACGCAAACAGATGATCAGGTCTACGTGAACCCTGGGTTCAGCTCATGAAGCAGGACCACTGAGATAGCTGGATAACTGCACTGATTAAAACCCGGAACCCTCCCAAATCTGGACCATGGACGTAAAAAATCAAGAGATGTTATGGGTTTTACTGGGCACTGTTATCCAGCCGACTCAGTAATCCTGCTTTGTAAGATAAAGCATTTTCACCAGAAGCCCTTGCCCCCCCCCCCCCCCCCCGCACCCCCACCCCAAAAATGGGAAGAAATCTTGAGAGGAAGCCGGCTGTAGAGGGGGAGCCCATCCCCCGCTGGCTGACCTGGTGTAAAGTAGCGGTAGAATGGCTGTAATGTAATAAGGGATCTATCATGATAAGGCACTCAGAGCCAGTAACCCCGCTGAGGTGAATTAGCAGTGTGGGTCCCCCCTTTAATGGATTCCATTAAGAAAAGCAGCACGCCCCACGCCTCTCAGGACCACGGTCACGGTCCCAGCGTTTCGGACCGCAGCGAGGACCCGGTCACGAGCGAGCGCGCTCTCTCTAAACGCACCGCCGTGACCCGGGGCCGACCCGTGCGGACGGGGAACGCTCGTCCGGGACAGGACGACCCACTCAACCACAACGTGGACCGAAATCCCACAGCGGGACGTTCTCAGCCATGGTTTTAGACAGTTACGACTGGTCTCCTCCTTCCTTTTGGTCCTAGCTTTTCGGTCCCAGGATGGGGCGGGGCGGGGCGGGGCGGAGGAGATCAGCCACATTCTTAACACCGCACCTCTTTTCAATCTTGGAGGTTTTTATCAAAATATCACATAAAACGACACAGAATAATTGTATGAATTTGTTAATTATACACAGAGAACAGCTTTAAGAGAGTAAATTACAACCCTCAAATGGCATCTTAAACGGTTTAACTCCAGAGGCTCCTTTGAAAACATTTTAAATTTCGTTTAATTACCGGCGAGAGACGTTTGAAAGACGGCCCCTGGTATTTTCTGTAATTAAGAGAGACTTTGAGAATCTGTAATCTCGCATCTGCAGCGCCTTGTGATCCGCAGGAGCCGATCGCAAGACAGCCCTGCATGTGTGCTGCCACCTGCTGGCGAGGAAGGGGAACTGCACCACACAGCCCCAGAGGAAGGCCACGCAGACCGCATTTGAAAGTAATTTAGTAATTTACTTCCCCTTCTGCTCTGCAGAACTCGCTCAAACCAGCCAGCAAACGAGACTGCAGAGGCGCGCGCACACACACACAGAAGTGCCCCCCCCACCCCCCCCCACCCCCCCTTACCTGAGTCTGGGTACACACATACATCATTGACGTCAGTTTCTGGTTCGATTGAGGAAAACAATTTGCCCTGAAATAAAAAAAGAGGAAGAATCAGCCCAGTTCAGGCCAGTGTAACCATATGGGGCGTGTCAACAGCGTTAATGCAAGCCCTGCTAACGCAGGCAGACCATTGGTCATAAATCTAAAAAAAAAACTGCAGTAGCAACAGGAAGTAGCTACAGAGAGGCGAAAATTCAGCGCTAGCAGACCGGCCAATTAAGAAGCTTGTCACCGCTACCAAATAAAGATGTTTTCTGAAGATCACAGTGGGGCAGCATTGCTGAGATATCATTGCTGTTTATTTAAAAACATCTCTATCTTGATCGACTTCCTTTCCTCTACGCCTGTGAAGGTGGCCAATTCAAGCCACTTCAGAGCTGGTGCTCCAGGGGGACGGGGAATGGCTTATTTCACGGAGAGGGAGGTGAGAGCATGAGAGAGTGCGACTGAAGAACGGCAGAAGCACAGCGCAACGTACAGCCATAACGAAACCGAAACACACACAAAACAACACACACAGAGACACCAACAGCCCCACATAAACCCATATATTCCAAAAAGGGACACGGCAACCAAGCAACACACAGCTTCACAGAGCCAAACGGACATAGACATGGACAGACAGACAGACGGACGGACCGTGTCTCGGTTCCAGATCTTGATGATCTTCGAGTCTGCCGACAGCACCAGGTCCAGCTGGTTCTGGAAGTTCAGGGACTTGATGGGCAGGCCGTAGTAATGGTCTTTAACCAGCAGGGGGCAACTGGAGCGCAAATCGTACAGCAACACCTGAACCCGGGAAAGGAAAATAAAACTGCTGCAACTCCCACACAACCACCGTGTCATTAATGGCATCTGATTTCCCCTCCAACTGCTTCTGAAACTTGATGCTAACTTACGGGTCTGTGCCGACAAATGCATTACCCCTTTTAAGAGCACGTTTTTTTTTCATTGCTTTCAGTCACCAGCAGTGATTGTGACATCAGCACTAGAATGTTCAGTATAAGAACATTCTAATCACATATTTGTGACCTCACACTTTAAAGGGTTGAGGACAGTGGTGCCAGAATAAAACCTGGCCCAGCGGGCTCTCCCTCGGCTCTGACCTGTCCGGTGCTCGTCCCCACAGCCATGTTCAGGGTTCCGTTAAACTTCAGCGCGCTGATGGACGGGAGGCCTTCCACCCTGGTGGGACGGGACACAGAACACACCCGGGGTCAGAGAACTGAAAGCCTCCTCTCCGCTTGCTGCTTTGAGGGGCTAAAGACACACGAAGCCAGTGCATGGTTGCGAGTTTGTGGCTACAAAAAATGCATGTATTTTGTGCGTACTGAGGCTAGTGCATGCGTAAGCTACTGAAGCTACTAAAATGCATGAATTATCCATTAGTAAAGGTGCGTGTGTTTGCAGCTGCTGCAGCTGGGTGTGATTGCAGCTGCTGCAGCTGGGTGTGTTTGCAGCTGCTGCAGCTGGGTGTGTTTGCAGCTGCTGCAGCTGGGTGTGTTTGTAGCAGCTGCAGCTGGGTGTGTTTGCAGCTGCTGCAGCTGGGTGTGTTTGTAGCTGCTGCTGCTGGGTGCGTTTGTAGCTGCTGCTGCTGGGTGTGTTTGTAGCTGCTGCAGCTGGGTGTGTTTGTAGCTGCTGCAGCTGGGTGTGTTTGTAGCTGCAGCAGCTGCCTGTGTTTGTAGCTGCTGCAGCTGGGTGTGTTTGTAGCAGCTGCAGCTGGGTGTGTTTGTAGCTGCAGCAGCTGGGTGCGTTTGTAGCTGTGTGTTTGTTGCAGCTGGGTGTGTTTGTAGCTGCTGCAGCTGGGTGTGTTTGTAGCAGCTGCAGCTGGGTGTGTTTGTAGCTGCTGCAGCTGGGTGTGTTTGTAGCTGCTGCAGCTGGGTGTGTTTGTAGCTGCTGCAGCTGGGTGTGTTTGTAGTTGCTACAGCTGAGTGTGTTTGTAGCTGCTGCAGCTGGGTGCGTTTGTAGCTGCTGTAGGTCTGTGTGTTTGTAGCTGCTGTAGCTGGGTGTGTTTGTAGCTGCTGTAGGTCTGTGTGTTTGTAGCTGCTGTAGCTGCCTGTGTTTGTAGCTGCTGTAGCTGGGTGTGTTTGTAGCAGCTGCAGCTGGGTGTGTTTGTAGCTGCTGCAGCTGGGTGTGTTTGTAGCAGCTGCAGCTGGGTGTGTTTGTAGCTGCTGCAGCTGGGTGTGTTTGTAGCTGCTGCAGCTGGGTGTGTTTGTAGCTGCTGCAGCTGGGTGTGTTTGTAGTTGCTACAGCTGGGTGCGTTTGTAGCTGCAGCAGCTGGGTGTGTTTGTAGCTGCTGTAGCTCTGTGTGTTTGTAGCTGCTGCAGCTGGGTGTGTTTGTAGCTCCTGTAGCTCTGTGTGTCTGTAGCTCCTGTAGCTCTGTGCGTTTGTAGCTGCAGCAGCTGGGTGTGTTTGTAGCTGCTGCAGCTGGGTGTGTTTGTAGCTGCTGCAGCTGGGTGTGTTTGTAGCTGTGTGTTTGTAGCTGCTGTAGCTGGGTGTGTTTGTAGCTGCTGCAGCTGGGTGTGTTTGTAGCTGTGTGTTTGTAGCTGCTGTAGCTGGGTGTGTTTGTAGCTGCTGCAGCTGCCTGTGTTTGTAGCTGCTGATGTGACTGTGGCTGATGCAGAGGCAGAGCTGTACTCACTCAGTCCCCTCCGTGACGCTGCTCAGCGCACAGTCCAGAATCCCCACCCGACCCCGGGTACGAGGATCCCAGCATTCCACCTTCCCCTGCAGACACACACACACAAACAGACAGGACACACACACACACAGACACACAGACACACACACACACACACAGACACACAGACACACACACACAGACACACAGACACACACACACACACACACAGACAGACAGACAGGACACACACAGGACACACACACACACACACACACAGACACACGCACACACACACACACACACACACACAGACACACACACACACACACACAGACAGACAGGACACACACACACACACACACACACACACACACACACACATAGACAGGCAGACAGACAGAGAGATATACAGGACACACACACAGACAGACAGACAGGACACACACACACACACACACACACAGACAGGCAGACAGACAGACAGGACACACACACACACAGGGTTAGAGAGGGGGCTGCTGGTTCCAGGGGCATACTCACAGCTCGAAGCCCCGCCCAGCACACCTACCTCTGCTGTTCCCGTAGCAAACAGCTGATGCACAGGGTTGATGTCACACACATTGTTCTCCCTGTGAACACCAGACATGACCATCTGAGACAGGGTCACAGGCTCCCACACATTTACAGATAAAAGACAAGGTACACAGAAGGGCACCTGTGCAACTGGTGCATACACTGGTTCACAGACACACAGAGGGGAACAGGAACAAGGGGTGAAGAGTAGCTATAAACATAACACGTGCACACACGCGCATATACACACACGCATGCACGCATGCACACACGTACACACACGCACACATGCACATGCACACGCACACACACACACACACAGAGGTGCAGATACTCACACTGCGTCTGTCTGTAAGGAGTTGAGGAATCGGCCTTGCTCCAGGTTCAGCCTGTAAACCTCAGAGCTGAGAGAGAAGCAGGACTTTCAGATGTAAAACCAGCCACAGAAGCTCAAAAAAAGCTTAGAGCAGAGAAGCAGGACTTTCAGATGGAAACCTTATCTATATTACAGTAACTCAGAAATGGAATCTATGAAAGCTTAATGCTCAGCTCTTCAATTAATTCTTGCACTGTCAAAAAGGAAGCTTTGCACAAAGAACATGGCCAATTATATTAAATTAAGGCCCACTAAAGCAGCAGTTATCTTTATTATCCAAAGGAGTACTCCCAGATGCATTTGCATAATTGTGGATGATGATTTTATCAAGCCTGGGTAGAAGAAGATAGCTATTTATTAGCTTTTTGCAGAAGATATTAACTTACAGCAATAAAGGAGATCAGATAACTAATTAGAGTTGAGCTGCTTGAGTTTCACAGGTGAAAAGGAAAGGAAGTCGATCAAGAAAGAAATGTATGAAAAATTACAAACAGTAAAAATATCTTAGCAATGCTGCCACACTGTTATCTTCAAAAAAATCTTCATTTGGTAACGTAAATTTTTTTAAAAATTTTCTAAACCCCTAAAGCAACCATGACTGTAAACATTTTTGTCTCTCTCTCTTCTGCAAACTTTTTTGTATTTAATTTACTATTTTTTTGATAACTGTTGTACGTCACATGACAGACCTTTAACTGTTATGATGCTGCATGTTGTCTTACTGTTTAAAACAATATATGCAGCTTACATAACAATTTACCTGTATACAGAAATATGGATGAAACGAAATATGAAAAAAATATGAAACAGACACTATAAAGCATATTTTAAGAAAACTGAACCAGTGAAGACCACTGAGTTGACACCAGGGCTACTGCGGAAACAGGCAGTGACGACGCAGCTCTTATTTCTGCGCACAGACTTCCAGCGTGTCAGAAATCACACTAATTGAGCTGAAAAGTGCTGTTATATTAGCCAGACTGCTTTAGTGCCAAGTTGCCCTGGGTAGCGTCTGGTTTAGAGGATATCGGTTTACATATTAAACACCTTCGGGGTGTGGCTAAAGCACGCTTATTTTTCCGGTATTCGCTGGTTACGCGCTCGGACAGTCTGACAGTCATTGAGGCGCAGAAGCTGAGTGTACAGGTGAGAGTACAGGTGAGAGCACAGGTGAGAGCACAGGTGACAAGCACTGCACGCAGCTGGACTCTTACCTGGCACCCACGAAGTACAGGTCACATGACGGGTAGTGGTAGGAGAAGTCCCGGCCGAACTTGGGAATGCGAGTTTTGTAGTAGTGCCCGTGCTGGGAGTGGAACTCCACGTAACGATCGCAGTGCAGAAACACCAGCTGCACATATGAACACACACGCGCACACACACACGGACGCACAGATGGGCACACACACACACACACACACACACACACACACACACACACACACACACAAGCGCGCACACACGCGCACACAAACACAAGCGTGCACACGTACAAACACACACACACTCAGATTAACCATTAGCCATTAAATCAGCATATGTCCGTAAACACAATCGTCAACGAGATTGGCCAGTTAGCCTGAATGATCACTGAATGCTTTTAAATGTTAGCGAAAGTAAAGGGTGAATGTTGATTGAATACTGGCCACACATCGGCACACTCTCACCTTGGAGTAGTCATCGGAGAGGATGTCGAACGCCACCACTGCGGAGACAGCAAACACACAGACGGGTTAGCACTACAAGGCTGCGCTGCCCTACCACAGGGGTAGGGTATCCGGGTCCAGGAGCGACCCTACCACAGGGGTAGGGTATCCTGGTCCAGGAGCGACCCTACCACAGGGGTAGGGTATCCTGGTCTGAGCCCTGCGACCCTACCACAGGGGTAGGGTATCCGGGTCCAGGAGCGACCCTACCACAGGGGTAGTGTATCCTGGTCCTGGAGATCCACAGGGTCACTCAGCACTCAACTGACCATTTAAAGCAGCTGACTGCACAGGAAACTCACCTCCCCTGGTTTCTTGCGCAATTTTCAGGCGAAAACAAAAGCAGCAGAACCTCCAGCACCAAAGCTGTAGACCACCACCCCGTCTAATGCACTTCATCAATTCACACATTTGTGGGACGAGACGACGCAAACACGACCAAACAAACAGCTCTACGTTTACCACCCAAAGGTCCCGGGTCTAGAGGGGGTTTCATAACAGAACCAGAAACCCTGTGCATTGGGGTGTTACCTGAGCCCCTGGGGGCGGGGCAGAGCAGGGTAGCGGATGGGGTGGGGTGGGGCAGTAGTTAAAAATTAATCACCGTATTAAATCCCTGGCCCTCGTGAGCTGTCATTAGTCAGGTCAACAGAGTGTGGCTGCAAACACCCGACACTGTGGCTGAGAGATCAGTATCCTGTTCCCATTTAAAGCAGCTACACAACACATACCCTACACCTTCATACAATGAGCCCTTTTTCCTAAAGAGTGCCTACACATTCCTACACAAAGCCACTATGAGACTACAGAGAGGACATAACCAATACCTCATTATACTTAGCCCTAATCCTTAAAGAGTGCCTACACATCCCTACACAAACCCACTATTAGGTTACAGAGGACCTAACCTATACCTCTCCATACAATAAAACCGAATCTCTTTACCTCTACATACAATAAAACCTAATCCCTTAAGAGTGCCTACACATCCCTACACAAAGCCACTAAGAGACTACAGAGGACATAACCTATACTAACGGTTCCCGACGTTGGTCCTGGGGAGACCAACAATTTTCTCTGAATATAAATTTTAAAAAAACTTTTAAAACGGACGTGTGATTTGAGTTTTATTGAAAACAAAACTGTTGAATTTCCCACCTACCATCAGAATCCAGACATCTTTCAAACTTCAGGGACAACTGGTAGGTGTCGTAACAGCGAATTCTCGGTTTGTAGGTGCCTGAAAGTACAACAACTCGAGATTAATTCTGATTGACGAGGTCTCTGACTGGTAAGGTTTAACAGGTTTAAAAAGCAGAAGCATTAAAGTTTTGTGTCTCACAGAAATGCTAACACAGGACATAGAAATTAGAAGATATCAGTCAACACAGTATAGTAACAGACACGTGATCGTCACTGTCCTCGTGATTATTCAGCTCCTCACCTGCTGCCAGAATGTACTGTCCATCCCGGGACACCTTTATGGAGGTACACACTGTAGGCATGTCGAAATCCTGGATGAGTTCGATCCTGCGCTGGACGTCTGGCGGAACAGATCAGGGCAGAGGTGGCTTAGCATAACACGCGCCCAAGAAGCAATGTGACGAACAATCATCTTTCAGGAAAAATACTCACCGACATCTTTCTTCTGCAAAGCCCTTTTCTTCCGGTCAGAAAGCCACTGGGAATACGAATTGAAAACGTTTACATTACTTTAGTATGAAAACAAATTAGGCTATAACGTTACCACAACCTCCAGGCACAAGCAAAGACGAGCAACCGACTCGATTTTAATTACACACATGGCAGCCTCCTGCCAAAGCGTTCCGTAAACTTGTAAACAGACTACAATGCCAGTCCTTCGGCAGTAAACACTTGCAGCTTGTTATTTAGATAGCTAGCAATGTTATACCGGCTAAGTACTAACATAGCAGCATCTTGCTGTGTTTTAATGACAAGACATTATTTTGAACAGCATGTTGTTATCAAGCACTTCATGGCAAAACACAGCAATTATGGCAAGAAGCTATTTTATGTATACCAAATTCTGCTAACTGGTCGTAAACATTTTAGTCGTGGGCTAGTAACGTTGGTACTAGCAATTAGCCAACAGGCAAACAAGCCAGGTTATCAAATTAATTACCTCTGGTAGAGATTTTCCGTGACTTAAATTGTATATCTTCACGTCATTCACGCTAGAAACCTGCATTTTTTTTTACTATGGTCACTCTAACCTCTCAATCATAATAGAGTCAAGTGACATTAGATTTAGCAAACGACTCAGCGAGCAGTTTAAAGTCTCACTCCACGTTTCTCTACCACTGTGGCATTCCGAGTCCGACACCGGGCAAGCATGAGTGAAAGGGGTCCAGCAGCTAGTAGGTTCCGTGTGGAAATGCACAACAAAAGTAAGGTTCCTAAGCACGTTCAGACGTTGCCATCGTAGGCGAAATGCAAACGAAAACTTGAAATACACTCGTTTTAAAGATAGTGGTATAAAATTCGATTGTTCATACAAGCATGTAATCGACGACCCCTTCTTCTTAGATTTAACATAAAGCAGAAAAAAAACACGAATGTTAACTAATTAAGCTGTAGGCGGTTATATTTCTGTAAGCGATCGATGTTTTAATTGCAATTGTTCGTAATCAGTTGCAATTCAGAGATAAAAATATGATTCAATTTTGCAATAGCAACTCAAATTAAAATGACAGGATTAAACAGGTTTAATGGTGACTGTCATGGTCGGTTGTCTACGTGTTTCTTCGTTATGAAAATATTGCTGCAGTTTTACGTATCTGTTAGTCCTGTTTTACGCGTCTTTCCAAGCGCGCAAAGATTTTTGATTTAGTATAAATAAATAAATAAATAAATAAATAAATAAATAAATAAATAAATGGCAAAGCATTTCATTTATTTTAAATAATTTTACATATTTTTGTTATTGTATTCTCATAATTTATATAGACCTACTCAAAATTGAAATGCAACTGCTATTAATAAATAGCTATTGGGGGTGTTGCGGCCAAGCAGCATCCTTACGTTCACCTGTCTGACAACAGGGACACTAAAAGCCTAAACAAATGCTTAAAAGGTGTGTATAACTCAGCCTGTGGCCTACGCCCAATGTCTGTTTCTCAGAGGAGGTATCATTATCAAGTGAAAGAGGCAATCTGAGAAGCGAGGGCCAAGGAGCAGTGGCAATATGCTAATACACCTGTACACCGTATAGCCTGCCTTTAAATGATGAAAAGATCTTACCGGGCTGCAGTCCGCGGACTCCGCGTTTGGTTTCTCACTATAGACTGTGCACTGATGGAGACGCGCTGGAGTTTCCGTTTGTAGGAACCAAGTTTTACACCTTTGCCGCTTCAAAAGAAGCGTGTGGTCTATCTACAGTGGAGGTACAACAATTCAAACTGACCCGCAGATTAGTGGATACTTAAAAGCATGGAAATTTTAATTATAAGGTAAGCACGTAACAGATATGCGATTTATGTACTTTATGAAGTTACTGTAATCCACCTTTTCGTGGTTAGGTAGCCAGTGTTGCAGTAACGAGTCATAATTGTAGGCTACAGTAATGCCAATTTATTGATGTATTCGCAAATTGTTCTGTATAAACTGATTGGTTATGTGAACTGAGCCGACCGTGTAAGGTAGGTTTACTGTTCCTCTCATTACTTTATAATTGACCCATTAAATTATGTTTAGTTCCATTACGTCAGTTCTCTGCTGTTATAGACTGTATTTGCAATGGCCTCTCCTGTCTTATGAAGACGAATTGTTCATTTCCTTTGAAAACACTCCTGTCAATAATCCTATCAGAAAGCTGAGTTGTCTCTGCAGAATGTATGTTATTAACTGAAAGCATTTGTTAATTTGTTCTTAATCAGGGAAACATAATTAGAACTTTGTGAAAGTGCTGTCATTAGAAATAGGGCATTCCTATTTTTCAGTTTTCACGTATGATCATATGGAAAAACGAAACTATAAACTCAAGGAAATTCAAGGAAATATTCAAAAAACTTATAATGAAGTCATGAATGGATGTCTATTTTCAGAATGCTGGTTAAAACGGTGTCCACAACAACATATTTACAATTTTTCCCCCTCAGACTTTAGTGGAAGTGATTGAGCATAAAGCAGAAATTGGTGGCAGAAACCCAGTGAAGAGGGTGGGGGGGGAAGGGACGGGCGTTATGGCGGAGTTCTGGCTGATCTCGGTCCCCCTTGACAAGACCAGCCTGCAGTCCCTGGAGAAACTGAACCGTGCTGTGTCCAAGACCAGGGTGGCCTCCAGCTTCAGGTTTCCTATCCCTGACCTGAAGGTACTGTTAATACTATCCATTTATTCAGCTGGACATTCCCTGAAGCAATAGTGCTCAAGGGTGGCACAGTGTATAATGGGTAAGGAGCTGGTCTTGTAGCCTAAAGGCCACGGGTTGTACCACCTTGCTTGGTGGTAGTCAGTTAAAATCATCATGAGGTTTGATCATATGTATACTGTCCTGAGACCAGACTGCCCCGGTCAACAGGTGTCCCAATGTTCCAACAGGTGGGCACTCTGGATGTCCTACTTAGCGTCTCCGATGAGCTCACCAGATTGGATGCCTACACAGAGAGGTAGGAGACAGGGATTTGTAATAAAACTGTAGTCTGGATTTGTGGTGCTTGCTTGTCCCTTTCCTGGTCTGTAATCCTTGTGCTGGCTGAGCAGGCATTGGTCCTGGTCCTCATAGACATTTGGTAGCTTGAAAATACAGACTCGGCATGAAACTCCTCCTCCTCCTCATCATCATCATCATTATAAAAATAAATAAATAAGTATCAGTGCTATATTCTGTCCAGTCCATTAAAAAAAGTTGGTGGCAAAAGATGATTTGGCTCTTCAGAACCAGGCCAATAGGATGAACACACAAGTACAGACATAGACACTGGTATGAGCCTTGCTTTGTCAAACAGTTTTCAGACGAGCAGGTCATTATCCTGCTCTTTGGCTCCAACCATAATAGTCCATGACCATCACAGCAGATTGGCTGTTCCACTCAGAGAACTGTGTTCATCAGGCAAAACTGACCACCATAGGTGTGTTTGTGTGGATAGATTAGGAGTACCATAGAGTGTATACTCTGGGAAAATCGAATAAACTGGACTGTCCAGCTCTGGTTTAGTGTATCTAGCCATCAGCAGTAGCAGCAACCAGTCAGTTGTAATTGATACACAGGGGTTACGCGACAGGTTACTTTGACTCATTTGCAGGAAGGAGAGGAGAGGAGAGAGGAGAGGAAAGGGGAGCAGGCTGGTGTCAGGTCAGGCCCCATTATAGTGTTGGTTTCCTCATTAGAAGGATCCAGGGCTGGAGTCGAATCAACAGCAGGTATCTGGTGTGTTGGGTTTTTTTTAACCTGTGGTCAGGAGACACCTTCGCTTTCCCCGTGGAACAGCGTTTAGTGAGTCTGTTGCTTTGTGCTGTGCTTGTGCACATGTTTGTGTGCCATTTAGCATTTTGAGGACCTTCTCCCTCCCCCCACCCCCACCCTCTCCCTTCTCTCTCTCTCTCTCTCTCTCTCTCCCTTCACCTCCATTCATCCTAGTGTTATTCAGAGGATCTGCCAGTGCATGTCGGAGGTGATGGAGCACTCCAGAGACAAGGTGCAGGAGAACACGCTGGCCAATGGAGGTGAGGCATGGCTGCACGGGTCACTCAATGGCGGGGGGGGGGGGGGGGGGGGGGGGGGTGGCACAGTTCAGGAATTCACAGCTCATTAGAACTGAAAAAAAACAGGGAAGCTGAACCATAGACAAGTATTGCGTTGAGCTCAACTGCCGTCTGTGAGTACTGTGAGTGCAAGCGGAACCTCTGCAGGCCAGTTTGGTTGCGGTGTTCCACGACATCACAAGATGTCATTACGGACACTAGGGAAAATGAGTCACATCACAACCGGCCAATCAGAGAGCGTTCACGAGGAGCAATCTGAGGACACGTGCATTCCTGAGAGGGATATGGGTGACTGTAGAAGGGCCTGCCTTTTTGACAGAGGGTGTGTGGGTATACTATGCGTATTACACTCACTGGTTAGCCTGTAATACTGGCTCGGTCGAGCCGTTGGTCAAATTGATGGCTTTTGTGACCTTTTCCCCCGTCAGAATCAAAGACGCACCAGAAAAGCGCCCAGTCGCCCGCAAAAGCTTACTTCCAGGCACTGCTGGGTACCTTGGCTCATGTTACGGTTAATTTACTTGCATGAGTGTGCAGAGATTTTGTGTTTGTATGCAACCATATTGCATGTGTGTGTGTGTGTGTGTGCATGTGTGAATGGGTGTGCATGTGTTTGCATGAGTGTACATGTGTGAATGGGTGTGCATGTGTGTGTGTGTGTGTGTGTACACATGTGTGAATGGGTATGCATGTGTGTGTGTGTGTGTGTGTATGCATGTGTATGTGTGATGATTGGTGTGGGCATGTTATGTTTTTTGGATTGTGCGATAGTGTGTTAGGCGCAGTGTTGCATTGTTGCATTGTCCTTTTTTTCCTCCTGTGATGCTGTGGTCCTTCTCCCAGTGGATCTGACCAGTTACGTGACACACTTCCAATGGGACAGAGCCAAATACTCCACCACCCTTCCCCTGAGAACCCTGACAGAGGTCATCTCCAAGGTAACGCCTTCTCTTCCTCATCTGACGACAGCACACCAGATACTTGTAATGTAATGTAACTATTTAGATGTGGAAAATATATTTAGCATACACCTTGTACTGCAAGTGGAGCTTAGGGTACAGGTACATTTTTACCAGTTTACACTGTTAATGGGTACAAAGAGTGGTTATGAAAGTGTTATTACAAATATCTATATGGAACTCTGAACCTGTGTTTGTTCTTAGTCAAAGGGATGTGGATTTATGTCCTGAATTAGATGCTGTTACAAAATAAATAACACACCTCACCTGGAATCAAATTCCTCCTTTCCAACTGTGCGTGCTTGTAAAAATGTTTGTTTGTGTATGTATGCCATTGTATGCATGCGCTTGTGTATGTTTGTTGGAACATGTTTTGTGTGCGCGCATGTGTGTGCATGGTGTGCGTGTGTGTGTGTGTGCGTGTGTGTTTATGCATGGGGCATGGTGTGTGTGTGTGTGTGTGTGTGTGTTTATGCATGGGACATGGTGTGTGTGTGTGTGTGTGTGTGTGTGTGTATCGCAGCAAGTCTTCCAGACAGAATCGGATCTGAAGTCTCGATCTGCGGCCTACAGTAATGTGACGTCCAGCCTACAGTGTTTAGAGCACAGGATAGAGTGAGTGTATCCCCTACCCCCTTCCCTCTCTGATCGCTGGTCCTTAGTTCCTGTTTCATATTACACAAGCGAACACACCTGTGTATTTCAGTGACTCGGTATTCCACCCTGTATTGTGACATACTGTATGCGTTCACTGTTCTGTGTTCCACATTCTGTTGTGCATTCTCATACGCATGTTCTCTTTTCCAGGTTCCATCTTTGAGCTTCGGCATTCTATAATTCATTCCGTGTTCTTTGTTTTGAGTTCCAAATTCTAATCGCAATATTTTTTCAACTGCTCGATTCAGTATTTTTCAAATACTAAACACCAGCAAAAAGGTTCTTGCTTATAAGTTTATGTTGGCTTGAATAAAATCATTTTAGCATAGACATTAGTAATAACAATGGTGTAAATTGACCCTTCCATTTTAGCGTGAGCACTTTCTGGAAGACTGTCCTTTCATGTCCTGGTTGGACCTAACAATTACATATTTGACATACTGTATATGATCAGCTGTGCATCATGGTTGACAATAAGTGGTTGCCATAGCAGCGTGGTAACCATAGCTGCGTCCTGTCTCCCAGGGGGAGTCTTCATATTCGCACGCTGACAGACGTGGTGAAGAAAGAAGACCTGGTGCTCGGCTCAGAGTACCTGACCACTCTGCTGGTGGTGGTGTCCAGGTGAGCAGCGGTAAGATCGGCCCTGTCTCTCCGGCTGTCTGAACTGGGTCTAGCCTGACCTGGTGAGGCCTGGTCCAGTGCCAGATTCCAAAAAAACCAAGACTGAAAAATGCCAGCACTCAATTACCTTAACTCTGACCCCTGAGGCCAGTACCGCTGGTTCACACTTCTCCTCCAATCAGGGACTGATTTACTCCCGGGAAACCAGATGTGTGAAATCTCTACCAATTAGTGACATCAATCAATTAGCATTCAGGTGGAAAATAAAAGCTGTAGCACTACTGTCCCCAAGCACCAGATATGAGCATCCTTCATTTATAGGGATTCACAATAGACAGGTGGCAGGTGAAACTCAGAGAAAAATGAAATTCTGCACATCTTCACGGGGCTAGAGTTAGACAGCCTCACTTTTTACAGTGGGTGGGGGTACAATATTAACAATATTGCACAGTACTCTCAATATATGCCTGTCTGTCTGTCTGTCTGTCTTTCTGCCTGCTTGCCTGTCTGTCTGTGTGTCTGTCTGCCTACCTGTCTGTCTGTCTGTCTGTCTTTCTGCCTGCTTGCCTGTCTGTCTGTGTGTCTGTCTGCCTACCTGTCTGCCTGTCTGTCTGTCATCCGAACAGGGAGAACTTTGCAGAGTGGGAGAGGACATACGAGTCTCTGACTGAGCTTGTGGTCCCTCGTTCCAGCAGGTGAGATCTCTTTAGTCCCGGGGTTTTCTAATCCACGATCGGGCCCAAACAGTTCCCGAACGGACCGACTGGATCAGGCTGGTCCAGGCTGGTCCCGGCTGCGCAGACAGAAGGGTCACCCTGAACAGATACGGACACGTGTAGGCCAACCGTTAGTCCTGTGCGTGACGGTCGTCCTCCCCGGCAGTGTAAGGTTACCCCGTCCCGGGAAAGGAAGAGTGAGCGTGACCGTAGTCCTGGCAGTAACTGTGCCTCAGGAACCCGCTCCTCTCTCTTTCACAGGGACCAGTGCAGAGCGGTGTAGACCAGTGCAGAGCAGTGCAGAGCAGGCAAACACAAACGGCTCCTCACTGGAAGCCAGACATTTAGCTCAGTTATGCTTTAGTGTAATTTTATTTCAGCTCAAGTTAACTTTAGTTTTGGCTTAATTTAAAGTTAGCAGAGCTTAGCTTAGTTTAGTTTAGCATAGAGTATTTCATTTCACGTTCCAAGGTCCGTTGTGCGATGATTGCACTGTATCGTGTGTCTGACACCGCATACAGTGTTACCATGTAGGAACATAAAGTGATTTTCGTATAAGTTTTAGTTGATTTCTTAGGGAATATGAGAACGGTTTAATTCAGGTAGACCCTACTGAATTTTTCTACCCAAAATTTTAGTAGAAAACATCCAGCATGAGATGTTTGTGTTCTACGGGTGTAGTGGTTGTAGTGCTTACTAAGAGCAGCCCGATGTTCTAGAAGCGTACCGCCTTGGAATGTGTCGCTGAAGCAAGAGGTTCTAGAAGGGTGCCACCTTGGAATGTGTCGCTGAAGCAAGAGGTTCTAGAAGCGTACCACTTTAGAATGTGTCACTGAAGCAAAGTCGAGGTGACAGCGACAGCGTGTCTGTCGATTACCCTGCAGGAAGTTGCTGGAGGAGACGGAGGGCGGGATTTTCACTGTCACCCTCTTCAAGAAGGCCGTCAGAGACTTCAAGGCCAAGGCCAGACAGCACAAGTAAGGCCCTGCATGAATTAGTCATCCTGCCAACTGCCAAGAGCATTAAAAATGCAAGACGGCAAAGGATTTGATCAACCAAGGCCTAGTTTTCACTGGGGTGCAGCCCGGGCCTGTATCATGAATCAGGACTAATGAGATAAAGGTAAAAAACCCGGAACAGCTCATTTTACCTCAGTCCATGTCCAGATTTGGGTACCTGGTTTTTTCATGGCATTGTATAATGACAACATGGCACCTACGCAGACCTCGTTTCCAAGGCAACCATTTTTGTACATTTTGTGTTCCCAGACTGTCCCCCAGTCTTGCCCAGTAGCTGACGGCCACTTAAACCTTTCAACAGCTTAGAACTATAGAGTTCCATGGGTTCTATGGGTTCTATGGGTTCTATATCTATAGGCTCAAAAACTTAACATGGGAACATTCTTTTTTTTTCATTCTGTACCAGAAGACCAGAAATTGCTGAAATTTAAAACAAACGTAGATTAAAAAAATAACAATTCTATAACAATTCCATAATTCCAAAGCTTGATATCTCAAAGTTATGCTACTGTATCCTCCGATGGAATTCCATAATTCCAGTCTCGTTGTCTCTACAGTGCACCGCTATAGAGATGGTTCTGTACTCAGTAGTGTACTGTGTACACGGTAACGTAGGTGGACGCAAACGAATTTAAGAGCCGTCTCTCATTCACCCAGTGACCGAACTGTGCTGCAGGTTCACGGTGCGAGAGTTCAGCTTCGAGGAGTCCCAGAAGCAGGAAGAGGAAATGACCAGGCTACACGCCAGTAAGAAGGAGCAGTATGTGAGTGGACAAGAATCCCGCCTAACCCTAACCCTAACCCTAACCCAAATCTAAACCCTGAATTTCACATACAGCATGTCCTTTGTCTTCAGTGCCCTGTTACCCAGGAAATGTCTTCACTGATACTTACAAATAAGAATTAAGAAAATAATATTGTCATCAATTAATTGTTTCTATTTGTTGTAACCGTTTTATAGAAGAAATACAGCACTCCAAGCCGTGCTGTATCGTGAATGCTGTCATGGATACAGGGACACATGATACAGCACGGCTTCCGGGTGCCGTGTTGCTTAAATCTGTGTTTGACGAGCCAGTGTTCTTCCTACTCTCAGGGAACCTTCATACGCTGGCTCAAGGTCAACTTCAGCGAGGTGTTCATGGCCTGGATCCACGTCAAGGCGCTCCGGGTGTTTGTGGAATCCGTGCTGAGGTGACTCCACACTGGCAGTCATTCATTGGGCATTGCACATTGCATCAGGAAGGTCTGGCCACAAAGGCCTGCGATTGGTCAGGCATGTCAGCCCATGGTTTGTGAGTGGTTAGCCAAGCTGACCCATGGTCTGCGATTGGTCAGGCACGTTAACCCATGGTCTGTGATTGGTGAGCTGTGCTAATCCATGATCTGGAATTGGTTAGCCAAGCTAATCCATGATCTGTGACTGGTTAGCTGAGCTAAACCATGGTCTGCTATTGGTCTGGCCCCTTAACCCATGGTCTGCGATCCGTTATGCATGCTAATCCGTGGTCTGCGATTGGTTAGCCCAGCTAATGTGGTCTGTGATTGGTCAGGTATGGTCTCCCGGTGAACTTCCAGACTGTTCTTCTGCAGCCAGACAGGAAGCGGAGCAAACATCTGAGAGAGCTGCTGGACTCCCTGTACACCCACCTGGACAGTGCTGGTGCAGCCAGTAAGCCCGACGTAAGACACGCCTCTCTAACAGCTTTTTCTGATTGATTTATTGATTGATTGACTGACTGATTGACTGATTGATTGATTTATTGATTGATCTAATAATTTATTGACATAAGGGAAAGAAGCATTAATAGGCTTATTTCGAGAACTCACTTCAACATGACATAATCAAATGGCTACTTCAAAAAAAATTTGACAGTTATCTTGTCTTTTAGTTTTTAAAATATGACAGTCCTTTCATATTTTTTACTTTAGTCGACAGATTGCAGCATAGAAATTCCCATGGTGGGGAATCGAACCCACAGGCACCGGAGCATACCAACATGGGCTTGTGAGCTGGTCACCCTACCGACTCTCCATGCAGTCGATAAATTATGTGTTCATAACAGCTAAATAATTAACTTAAGGAAAATAGAAGTACAAAAGAAGAACAAAGAAGACAAAAAAACAAATAAAAAATGACCTATTAAAATATGCACAGGGCACGTAAACTTTAAGCTAACGTAAACTTTAAATGTACAAAGGTTTTCTTTGCATACATCTGACATCCACAATTACCCACAGTAGCAGAGCTGAAATTTTCCTCATATTTATTATATGGAAAATTATTATAAATTATTATAAGATTGGAAGATTTGACTGCGCAGAATGTGACCTCACACCATATGCTGAACATTTTTCATTACTAACTGTAAATTTTTTTACATTTAGATTGCAGACGTTTACAAAACTTCCATTGTTTGCATACAACCCCTTCATACAGCTGGACTGAAATCTGACCCTCGAGGACAGTAGCGCTGCTGGTTTTCAATGCTGTGATCAGACTGATTTAAACCTCATGCACCGGGTAACTGTAATCTCTGGCCAATCAGAGACATTACTGGACTAGGCAGTACGACTGATCTTTCACTGTGGCATGGATACTCAAATCTGGTCCTCGAATCCGGCTCTGGTTTTCATTTCTCCCAGGAAATTAGCTGAACAATTAAGTGCTTCTGATTGGCCAGACTGTGTTCACGCCTGACTCCCAGGTATAGGGAGGGTGGAAAACCAGCAGTTCTCAACCGTTGAGGACTGAGGCCTAAGTAACAGGGCACTGTGGTTTCCAGGGCCAGATCTGAGCATCTCTGTGCTACAGGATGTGCACTTTAAAAGCATTGCGGTGTTCTGTCTCCCCCTATCTGCCAGGTGGGGTTGGACATCCCTGGTATGAGCATGGCACCCCAAGAGTACTACTCTTACATCTTTTACAAGATCAACATCAACTTGCTGACCAGCTAGGCACCCCAACCCCAACCCCAACCTTCCCGACACAGCAGAACAAATCCCTTTAAACAGATATGAAACGTTGTGCTTGGTCACGATTCATGAAACAAGACTATGTTTTTACGAAATAAAATAAAATGGAAATTTTATTGATGCTTGTACTGGATATATTTTTGAGGCATTTGATCTGTGTAGCAGCAGGAATCCGTCTCTGGTGAACTTTTTTTAGTGGGGCTGTGTCATAGAGCTGTCTGTTGCGTCATTGGCCTACTCGCAGAAAACAGACTCACATCTCCTCACAGACAGCCATCCACCCCCGCGAGTCGCACCAGGGGCCCTAACCACTTCACAACCAGCTCCAGACACAAGACTGCATCAAGACTGTGAGTTTAGGGCTATAAACACAAGCATGTTTATCTTTAACATTTTGTAATCTAGTGAAAATTATTTATTTTTCGTGTATATTTCGACTGAAATGGCTAAATGCAGTTTGGAGAAACGAGGCGCTGTAAATAAAGTGAATGGAAATTCATTTTCTGTTTTGACGCTTCTGCTTTCGTCATCGCCCGTCTGGATTTCTGTGCCATCGTCCGAGCTCCCAAAAGCAGTTCCGAGGCCCAAGGACCCCATTAGGGAGAGAGAGAGAGAATTTGAGTAGGGGGGGCTCATTCCTGTAAATCAGAGCTGGAAAGGCCAGAGGTCAGAAAGTAAAAGTCCTGCAGTGTGTTTCTTCCACCCGTGACTTTGCTGATTAGTTCTACCTTTCAGTTAACACATTTCCTGTACACACACACACACACACACACACACACACACACACACACACACACACACACACACACACACACACACACACACACACACACACACACACACACACACACACACACACACACACACACACACACACACACACACACACACACACACACACACACACACACACACACACACACACAGCCATTTCTGTGAATGTTGGCCATGTTTTTTTTTTGTAACACATTTAAAACTTCAGTACACATTTAAGAAGTGGACAGCTTCCTGACCTGCCCCAATTTATGCTGTAGCAGCCATTGTGGCTCTATGACTCGAGCCAAGATGGCAGATCATAGCCCCATTAACTGAGTGATAATTTTGGTTTGGCCTAATACTTAATTTCCTGATTAAAAAAAACTTATTTAAAAATAATCCAGCCGTGGTACCGTTTTTCCAAAAAACATTTTATTCCCACAATCTAAATTAAGAGCTGAGTATGAAAAATAATATACAAGACAAATACCAATTTTTTTTTTCCCCAATAATTATTACCCCCTCCCTCAGTGAAAGCACACAGATGACACTGACTTGTACTTCTCGGCTAAATTACAGCAGGATGCGAACATGAGAAAAAATAAAAATAAAATAACATCAATATTGATAATCAGACCAATTTCACATTATATGAACCGAACCACTGGGGGATGAGGTCATGGGTGGGCGGAGACCCCAGACATGTCTGAAATCTGATCACGCAGAAAAGATCCACTGGCTTTGACTGCGCGAGGGGGAGTGGGTGGGGGGGGGGCCAGGCATCCGGGCCATCCGTTACGGACCAATCGGTCGGCAGCCTGACCGCTTGCCCGGGGACGGACTGTGCTGAAGCCCCGCCCCTCCAGCACATAAGCCCCGCCTCCCGATTTCTAGACAGGGTAATGTGTAAAGCTTTGGGAGCATTTTTTTTTCCTTCTTTAGTTCTTAAAATAGAAATAAAAATAAAATAAAACAAAACAAAAAAAAAAAAAAAAAGCCCTAGAGTGTCCTGGTTTTCACCTCTTCCACAGGAGAGGAGACAGGGGGGGAGAGGGGGTTCAACGGGGCTTCAACTGTGCCCGTGCCACCGGGACGGGGTGGAGGGTGACCGTCGACCCCAAACGGACTCACAACTCGTCCTTCTCCAGGTCGTCCAACTCCACATCGCTCAGGTCGATGTCATCCTCCACTGGCAACTGCGGCGGGGGGGAAGAGAGAGGGAAAGAGAGAAAGAGTGAGTGGGAGAGAAAGAGCGAGTGAACAAAAAAAAAAACCGAAAAGATGGAACAAGAGCAAGCAGCGGAGAGAGTGTTCCATGAGTTTGCAGAACTTAGGTGGCCAAGTCGAGGGCTGAAGCCACCAATCGCCGTTTTCAGCCACAACAAGGTTAGCATACCGAGCAACAACAGAAATAATACGGCCTGTATACATGACAACACGCTTTTAAGTAATCCCATAAGCGGTGCGCTAGCTGCATGTGGTAATATTAGCTCCTAAGTGTTCATTAAATTATATGTTCTATCAATCCTTCCATCCATCCGCCCACAAAACCCACCTCTCCGTCCTTGCCGTCCCAGGGTTCCACGGCGTGGATTTTGGGCAGTGCCCCTCCCCCGACTGTCGCAGTAGAGCCACGCCCCACGGAAAGGTCCCTGTAAAGGGGGGAGACGAGCGGCACTGAAATCTCAGAAAACCCGCGGCGCCCGTCACACTTTTACCGCACGAATCCCGCGACCTTGAAAGTGACCGTCAGTTTCCACAGTCAGTTTACACTGTGGGCGTGGTTAGCGGCTTCGCAGGTGCCCATTGGCGATAACTGCCTACAGATGCCCAAGACCATGAACGTGTAACCTTATTGACCTCATCATACACATATAAGCAAATGCTCATGCTCACTTGTACAGAAGACTACATGTCCCATCATGCCTTTCCAGAAGCCACAAGGGAATTTCCTGTAAGTTAGCCCCAGAGCAGACACTAATACAAGGGTGCGTGAAGGCGGAGTGCTGCACCTGAGGAACTCGTGAATGCCCGTCTCGCTGAAGGAGCCTTTGAGCAGGGCGAACTTCATCTTGCGAGCGTTGATGGCCGCCATGGCGGGATAGCCAAACCCGCCGATGCCCAGAGCGCTCTCCAGTTCCATCTGAGCGCCAGCCTCTGTCCACAGCCATCTGCAGAGGCACAGACACCAAGATACTGACCCCATACATCTCAGCCTTTGAGCTACTGACCCCATACATCTCAGCCTCTGAGCTACTGACCCCAAACATCTCAGCCTTTGAGCTGCTGACCTCAAACATCTCAGCCTTTGAGCTACTGACCCCGTACATCTCAGCCTTTGAGCTACTGACCCCGTACATCTCAGCCTTTGCGCTACTGACCCCGTACATCTCAGCCTTTGCGCTACTGACCCCGTTCATCTCAGCCTTTGAGCTACTGACCCCAAACATCTCAGCCTTTGAGCTACTGGACCCTGTACATCTCAGCCTTTGAGCTACTGGACCCTGTACATCTCAGCCTTTGAGCTACTGGACCCTGTACATCTCAGCCTTTGAGCTACTGACCCCATACATCTCAGCCTTTGAGCTACTGACCCCAAACATCTCAGCCTTTGAGCTACTGACCCCATACATCTCAGCCTTTGAGCTACTGGACCCCGTACATCTCAGCCTTTGAGCTACTGACCCCGTACATCTCAGCCTTTGAGCTACTGGACCCGTACATCTCAGCCTTTGAGCTACTGGACCCTGTACATCTCAGCCTTTGAGCTACTGACCCCAAACATCTCAGCCTTTGAGCTACTGACCCCAAACATCTCAGCCTTTGAGCTACTGACCCCATACATCTCAGCCTTTGAGCTACTGACCCCGTACATCTCAGCCTTTGAGCTACTGACCCCGTACATCTCAGCCTTTGAGCTACTGACCCCGTACATCTCAGCCTTTGAGCTACTGACCCCGTACATCTCAGCCTTTGAGCTACTGACCCCGTACATCTCAGCCTTTGAGCTACTGACCCCGTACATCTCAGCCTTTGCGCTACTGACCCCGTACATCTCAGCCTTTGAGCTACTGACCCCGTACATCTCAGCCTTTGAGCTACTGACCCCGTACATCTCAGCCTTTGAGCTACTGACCCCGTACATCTCAGCCTTTGAGCTACTGACCCCGTACATCTCAGCCTCTGAGCTACTGACCCCGTACATCTCAGCCTTTGAGCTACTGACCCCATACACCTCAGCCTTTGAGCTACTGACCCCATACATCTCAGCCTTTGAGCTACTGACCCCATACACCTCAGCCTTTGAGCTACTGACCCCATACATCTCAGCCTTTGAGCTACTGACCCCAAACATCTCAGCCTTTGAGCTACTAAGTCTTCTGCATGCACACATATACTGACCTACTGACCCTCGGCCATCTGCAGACACACATTGAGCTACTGACCCAACATCACACACATTATCAACACAACCACACACCTCAACTGTGTGACAGACTACTGCTGATCTACTGACCGTAGTGCACCCCAGTACAGCAGTACAGACCCCAGTACGCCCACGCCACACTGCTCACCCCCATATCTTCTTCTTGTACTTCTCAGCCATTTTCATCATCACTTCCAGGTAGGCGTTCCTTCCGGACGCACCTGTCAACAGGAGCCATGAGAAACAAGATCACACCTGCAAATTTACACCAATCCTGGTCCTGGAGTTCTACTGTCCTGTGGGTTATCACTCCACGCCTAACAAAGCACACCTCATTCAACGGCTAGAGATCTCGATGAGTTGCAAATTAGCAGAATCAGGTGTACCAAATTGGGGCTGAAATTAAAACCTACAGATGGTAAACAGGAAGAGCGGTTGGGCAGCCAGGCGGAGAGAGTTTCGTTTTAAGCCGAGTTTGACACACGTGCGCGTGTGTGGTGCAGCCCAACAGGAGAAACACAGAGACTGAGTAAAACTGCGTTAGGCAGGGCCGAGTGTGGCACAGTCGTTACCTGTGTCCAGAATGTGTGGGAGCACAGAGATTATGCACAGCTGGTAGTCTTCGCAGGTCTTCTTCAGGACGTCTTCGTTCAAGATCTGAGAGACACAGGTACGGCCAGGGTCAGCATCGGAGGTCCTTCAGCCGAAACGCAAACTTTTACAAAAGAAATGTTCGTTTCCGCACATCGATGAAAACAGACCGTTTGAAATAACACACCAGTGTGTAAGGGGTTACGCATTATTATTTGGCTCTGGTCGGATCACCCCGGGGAACCCCCAGGACCCCCCTAGGGAACCCCCAGACCCCCCCGGGGAATCCCCGGGACCCCCCTAGGGAACCCTCAGACCCTCCCCCCCCCGGGGGGTCTGTGCCTCACCTCCAGCAGCTCGGGCGGGGGCGCGTTTGAGGAGAAGAGGTCCAGGGCGCGGGCCACGATGTCTGAGCGGGTCCTCCCGCCCTCGTAGTCCGCCGGCTCCTCCCCCTTCTGGAAGATCTTTATGGTGGGGAACCCGCGGATCTGCGGGTCGGGAGAGGCACAGCGGTCAGGGCTGCAGGCTCGAATCCCACCGCGTCGCGCATCGCCGAGCTCAGGGGCCGTGCCAATCCTTCACGCCTCGCTGTGCTCAGTGCAAGGACGTGGAAAAAGTCCAACGAGCTAAATAATTTTAAACGGTAACTGATATCATTTTTAACCGTTAAAAAAAACAAGATCACCCGGAATCGCCCCCGCATCCCACAATCAGTCGCTTGCGGTCGTGTTTTCCATTTGTAAAACAGCGTTAAATGTGTATCGATCGTATATTTTGGAAATGCCGACATAGCAATAATTAATCAATGGGGAAATAACATTTGAAATCGGCGACAGTTCACACGTCGGATCTGATTGGCTATTGCTCCATGTTCCCCCGTCCTTCCGGTCGCCACCCAAATCGAAGACGACCACTTCAATCCCGCTGTCGCCCGCTACAGCGCCCCCTCGCTGCGACGCTCCGCACTGCAGCTCGCGCGCAGTTGAGAATTTCAGGACCGCGACGGCCCGTGAAATGGACCGTGGCCGGAAGCGCGCGGCGTCGGCGCACTGGCGTGGGGCACGTTTCTCCCGGGGCGCGGCGCTCACCCCGTAGCGGCTGGCCAGGCCCTGGTGCACGGTGGCGTCCACGGCTCCCAGGCGGATCTTGCCCTTGGTCTGCTCCTTCACCTCGGTGGCCGCCGCCGCCCACTCGGGCTCCAGGCTGTGGGCGGAGACACCAGAACGGGCCGTTTACGTATCCTATATCACCATGGCAACCGTCCAAAGCGATGGCGGAGCTTACATTTTAAATGCCACCCATTTCATACAGCTCGGGACTGTATCATGAGGTTTGAACCTGCAAGCCCAGCTCCTTAATCGTTATGGGATTACCAGTATAACTTCTACAGGCCCACCACTACAGACCTACAACCATGTTCATCATTCGTTTTGATATCTGCCTAAGAAGCAGCAGACCAAAAAAGTTTCAGCAGAGATTAAGATCAGATTCATGTCCGCTACAGGGGACAAAAATGAATTGCTGGGTCTTTTGCAGGGAGTTTATATACTACATCCACTAAAAATGTTTTCAGTCATTATGTTATGGCTGTAATGACAGTGCGATGAAAAGGTGTTGCCATGACGCGGTGAGCTTACTTCTTGCAGTGGCCACACCAGGGAGCGAAGAACTCCACCAGCCAGACCTCCTCGCTGTTCAGGACCATGCTGTCAAAGTTGTCGTCCGTGAGCTCCACCACGTCCTTCTTACTTCCTCCTCCGCCGCCGCCACCGCCGCCACCACCGCCCTGAAAAATGCATGATCGTCACACAACGCCGCGCACACCCCTCAGTTCACCGCTACGCTGCCCGCATCGCGACTGCGGTGGTTCTGTCGCAGTCGGAATGAGATCGCTCACGGCGCGGCGACCGCTCCCCCCCCGCCCCTCGACCGTGGGAGAGGAACGGGCGGAGTTACGGGGGCGGAGCTCCGCACCTGTCGGCCTTGCTCAGAGCCCCCGGTCTTCCCAGCCATCCGGTCCTTCACCAGGGAGCGCAGAGCGTTCACGGCCCCATCAACGATGGCCTGACTGCTGCGAGCGCCTGCGGGAGAGAGAGAGGGAGAGAGAGAGAGGGAGAGAGAGAAATCAAAAAAAGACAGAGGCAGAGCTACACTCTCTCACGACATGTGCAAAATACCTGGACATAAGGGAAAATCTCTACGAGAAATCCACTAAAATATGCCCTGAATTTTAATGAATTCTAAATGACCACCAAAAGCTTCCCTATTTATTAAGAGAACACAAAAAATGCATCAGACTAGCAGCAAATTACATCACAGCTTGCCATACACAGAGGGACAACCAGTGAGCCTGTTTGGGTAAGCCTATGTGTCTGTAAACTGCATGTCAATGTATATGTTCATGTGTTCAATGGTGTATGTTCTTTATATGTTCTTTTATGTGCTTTGGTAAAGTTGTATCTTGTCATGCCAATAAAGCATTTTGAATTGAATTGAATTGAGAGAGAGAGAGAGAGAGAGAGAGAGAGAGAGAGAGAGAGAATATTAGAGAGAGACAGAGTGTGAATAAGAGAGAGAGAGAGTGTGAATAAGAGAAGGAGTGGGAAAGAGAGAGAATATGAGTGTGAGAGAAAAATTAGGAGGGGGGATGGAGAGAGACAGAGGCAGAAGTTCGGGTCAAACAGAGACAGGAAGTCCGGGGGAGGGGCATAAGCAGCATAGGACAGAATACAGGAAGGAGGTAATCAATACAAGACTGAGAGAAATGAGTCACGCCTGGAGTCATGCAAACAAAGATGCCTTTGAAAACCAGGTCAGGGAGAAGAGGGGCGTCAAAAACAAGAAGGACAAACAGAAAGAAAAGTAGTCCTTCGCTCCGCCCCCACCCATTTCAAACTGTTCTGCGTACCTCTTTTCACAAAGACCGAGCGACTCAGGGCCACGTTACCTTGGTAGTCCTCGGGCTTGTTCTTATTGGCTCCGAAGATCTTGATGGTGGGGAAGCCTCTGATGCCATACTGTCCGCCAAGCGACTTGTGCTGGTCAGCGTCGACCGCGCCCACCTTCACCACGCCCTGACAGACATGACCGACAACAAAGTTACGGTTACCTCAACGTTACGTCCGCGTTCGTTTCATCACCACATCAGTCACGTCCACGTCTATGCCGTCTTAATCTCAATGCTGCACCAGTGACTTACATTGTATCCAATTACACAGCTGGATATATACTGGAGCAATGCAGGTTAAGTACCTTGCTCAAGGGTACAACGGCAGAGTGCTGCCGGGGAATCGAACCTGCAACCTCTAGGTTACAAGACCAACACCTTAGCCATTATACTACACTGCCTCCCCCATTTAGCAACTGCAAGGTGTTTACTGGTGTCTACAGGGTTAAAGTGCGGCATATGTATTAGGCCCAGGTCCTCAGGCCTGACCCTGATCTAGGCACAGTTTACCTTTAAGGCTGTGGCAACTTTCTTCCAATCAGCTGTCAGCCTCTGGCAGTGGCCACACCTGCGGGAACAAACTCACTGTGTTCACTGCCAGCACAGCACCACGCAAACAGGAACAAAGTTATACAAGGAATCGGGCAACCCCATCACAGTCAGCTCTCCAAGTGAGACAGACAGCCATTGTAGAGGCACAGGCATATTAACTTTAACAATGAGGAAATAAGACAGTCTAAAAGTGCCAAAACTGTGTGCAGCCACTGTCCTAGAATAAATTTCTGTACTCACTTCTGTATATAGCTTATATTATATGTATGCAGCTGCTTTTACAATCATTTTTGGAAGACGTTTTTCCAAGATCAAACGAAAAACGACTTGTTACAGGGGTGCCACAACCATAAACAACTGTTGCGGATGTACCAGTGAGCATCTTTTCAGGATAACTCTATTCTTGCAATCAAAAAAATTGCTGGGCATGTGCACCACAAGATCATATGTAGACAGATTTAGGTGTATGATTGGATGCACGCTAAATCAAATACTCATAGGATACTGGCTATCAGTCAATATCGTGTCAAATTGTATGAGATGTGGGTTTTTTCGCAATGGAAGCCAGTTTGGTGAGGCTGGATATTGACGTCACGTCACATATCGGTAGTGGGAAAACTGCGAGACAAATAGAGTCGGGCCCACAATGTGTCTGACGGAGTAGTCGCGCTACTCCGCAAGATGTCGGAACAAGTATCCCCTATCAATGTCCTAATCTTATCCATTTGATCTAAAAGACGAGGCTGATCCTAGATCAGCAGCCTTTCTCTGATACGCGTTATGGGCACAGGACCTGAATTCGTAGGGCACAGCTGGAGGACTCACCACGGTGCGTAAAACTCGATAAGCCACAAACTGTCGCTCTGTAGAACCTCGCGGTTGAAGTTGGAGGGGTTGAGTTCCACCACGTCGTCGCTTGAAGAGTAGAACCCGTGTACTGTGAGTACTAACGTACACGCTAATGTACCGGCTGGACACCGGCAAAGAAAAGCACAGAAGAGCACATCAGTGTAGGGAAAACATTCGGCAGTATCATGGAGTTGCAGCCAAATCAACAGCCAACACTTTTACAAACTACACGTCACGGTCATATGGAATGAACACGATTCCGTTTGTAAAAGCATTGCTCTTTAAACTGCAGCTAATGCTCGCTCCTGAGGTAAAACACAACGGAATAATCATTTTAAACAACATTATGATGGCACGTTTGCTTTCCAACCGTCTGTTCTTGAGGTAACGTTCAGCCATAGTATCCGACATGCTAGCGAATGTTATCTGTCGTTATATCATGTGATTGTTAGCTAGCTATATTGCCAAACTTACGTAGCTGATTATCGCCCAAGTTCAGCTTGGATCAAGCCTAAGATAGTAGATATCTAGCAAGTAGCCAGCTAACTTAAACCCAATAAACCCACTACGTTCAGAAGAAACACATCTTCGGTTCTTACATTCAGGCCTGTAAACTGGCTATTCATATGTTCAGCCGGCATAGCTGTTCAACTTTTTCCCACTGTTGCATGACTAGATAACAGTGTAGTCAAGTAGCTGGCTCTGTGGTTAGCAACACGGTTATTACATTATCTGTCTTCATTTATTTCAATTCATGAATAAATTAAGCTGAACTCCTGGACATTCACAAGGCCACAAGCTGCAACACTGGTTAATAATTTTTAGAAGGTGATGCTAACGTTACTGGCAATAGTCACCCAGCAAACAGTGGCTTGCGAGAAAGCGAACTATAATTGTTTTCTGCAAATGAATATTAAAACAACGTCTAAAATATATGGATTTTAAATACCTTACCTAATAAACCCTTCATACTCGCTCTTGATTTCCAACAGCTTTGTGCTCCAGAACCAACGGTACACCTTCAGAACCACGACACATGCAGCGGGCACAGTCGCTAAAGGAACACCAAATCTTGCCGTGGCTTGAGGTGATTGGCCGCAAATCGGCGATGCCGCGTCGTGGCCAATAGGAGCTCGACGTGTAGCTCCACGCTTGTTGAGTGGCGTGGAGAGCCGTCAGTGGAAGACTAGGGAACGGGGCGTGCGAGGTTATGACTGAAAGATGGAGGAATCATACAATATTTACCCTGGCTGCACTTTAAAAACCATTTAGAGAGTCAAGCAGTTATGTGCACTAATATTATTATTATTTATATCCAGCACTTATTAACAGACAATTGACTGAGCTAATTCCAACATTTGAAACTCTTACTCTGAATAAAATATGAATATTTATAAAAGAAGCTAGGCAGACAGGCATTCACATTTTATTGATGTCCTTTCTTACTTTGTCATAACAAGGGTTGCATTAGCTCTCTGCATTGCCAGGATTCTATGGGTCCTATATTGGGGTGTTGTAAAAATGTAACTCTACACTAGAGAGCTACCATTTCCATTTATTCACACAGTCAGGACGTGTAACATCTGCAGTAACATCAGTGGAAAGGGCATTGATGCTGCATCTCTCATATGTTAACAGTAGCCGAGATTACTTGGTAAGACTGAGGGTGCAAGGGCAGGGCAAAGCCTGAACTAGGCCATGATAGATTGCATTCCAAAAGCCTACTATTAAAAGGGTTAAAAAAAACACAGTTACAGCACCATATTTAAGCACATATAATATACATCCTGTTTCGAGTTTGGGCCCACCCCATATTGGGCTGCAGCTGTCAACAGTAGGCCTACATCAAGCCGTGCAACACCTATTAAGGACTCATACGATTTGAGAACAAGACAGGACATTATTTTTCGCTGTTAATGGGACGGCATTGCTCAAAGCAAGACTACAAACATGTTCAAATATATTACGTTGAAACATTTAAAAAATGCACACCTTTCTGAAACAGTCGGAGTACGCTAAAGTGTTCCTGAGTTTTTCTTCCAATGTATGAATCCTCATCAGGTTTATCTGTGAGTTACTTCAGTTACTATAGTTTTTGGGCTTCTTGTTTTTATGATACAGTACTCAGTGGCATTAGACAAGTTTAAAAGGCAGGACTTATTTTAATTAACTTTTCTTAATGTGTTTGGCTTTTGTCTGAAACTTAGAATGAGTTAAAAACATTCACTTTGAGCAAAAAAAATTATATAAATGGTTGAAAAGAAAACAGATTGTAAATAGTTTGATAAACCCCATTTCCTTGAAGTGATGGTTCGTTTTTCTAGGTTTGTCTAAAGTAGGCCGTGGCCACTTTTTAACTACCGGTTGCCTTTTCATATTGTGTTTTTAATGACCGATAGGGAAATCCATTGCGACTATATTTGGTTAATAATGCCCCACACACATAAACTGAAAAAAATATATTCATAACTCCAGCCCAAGAACAATTCTGAGTGGTGTGTGTATTGCCCTTAGAAACCCATTAAAGAGATTCGTTTTTATGTCACCACAAATCTTTCCAGAAGGTTATCTGGTCCTCCAAAAGAAGACTAGTACTGCTCCTTGGCAGGTGATTTACAGAACAGTTGCTGGGAACTTTACTCTTCAGAATGTCGTAATTTTTGAAAAAATGGAATGCAAATCTAAACATAAAGTACTAGGTTTTACAATAAGGGATTTCCGTCCCTCCTTCATTGTCGATTAAAGTAGAGAAAGGACCTGACACAACGGTGAATGTATTTTATAAAGCCTTAAATCAGCGCAGTCACGGAGTCGGGGGAAACTCTGTCGCCACCTGGTGAGGCATTAGAGTTAAGACATCAAACGGAAGAACCGATTTCTTCTGTATTTTCCGCTTTTGGGTTCTGCTACTTGTAATTCAGCGAAAACCGTCGGACACCCCCTCTCACAGTTGAACAGATTTTTGGTTGGACCGCAACAGCGGTCTATAAACAACCCTATAAACGCAAAAGTGAGTGACTGAGTGAGTGATGAAGTTACACCGCGCATGTTTGTGATTGAGTGACTGACTGGTGAATGCAGTCAAAACCTAGTATATGGGCTGGACCGAACCGGCCGACCAGTGTATATTGGTCGGCCGGTTCGGTCCAGCCATACACTAGGTTTTGACTTGGTCTTGTTTTTTAGTGCATGTAAACAGTGCCTAATTTGACGACGACCGTTATGAGTTAAATGAAAGCAATCAGCAATTAAGCAGCGTTAACTGGATGGATTGGATAAGAGAGCTGGGACAATAGAAGCAGCTGCTTCTATTACCAGCATTTGGTGAACTCTCAAACAGTGAATATTCCTGACACTGTTTTCTATTTATTTATTAATTTGTTTGTTGATTGACCATGTTCATGGAATAATGATGCCAAATATCATTGACAGCCAAATATAATGAACTGAGCTTTGATTGTTTTCCATAATTACATTTGCTCCTCGACCACTTTTTTGTGTGAATTTAACTTCCCCTGTAACAAGTAGCCGTCTAACCCTTTATTTATTTATTTATTTATTTATTTAAAAAACCTGCTCTTCAAAGGGTTACTGAGAAATATGAATACACACTGTGAACAGTCTAGCTTTGAGCGTAAACAAAATTAACTGTTTTTGATGCAGTTAGATGCTACAAATGTTTTATTCATTTTTGTCACTATATAACCATGTTATTCTGCTTTATTTTATTTTCTGTTAATTATGCATACCATTATGCAAGTAAAAAATTACCTGGAAAATAATTATTTATTACTGATGGGTATTCACATTTAATTGACAGTTTATTGAGAAGGCTACCAAATAAAATTGACTTAATTTGTGCTATAATCTCCATGAGAAGTACACGTGTGCATAATTAGCACTGTAAAGTGTCATATAACACAATGGGAACATTATTAATTATTGGCAGGTGTCTTGATATAGTAAGTGCAGTGCATATCAACCGTAACCGGATAGCCACTTCATGTAATGGATATGCCACAATATATTCCTGCCATGGAGGATGAGGTCTTACGCTGCCATTTTTGACATACGGTCAGTAGAGGGAGTCATATCTTCATAACGGCAATTGGCATCAAAATAACTTCCTCTTCTCGCAGCGATAGAAGACATTATTTATCTTCTCAACAGACGTCCAGGTCCAGAGCCAGTGTCGTAATGATTGAATAAAATGTATTGTGCCCATGATTTTGACCATCACGACTCAGTGCGTGCATATCCCTACTATTTGCAACAGTTTGTAAAAAAAAAATTTTTTTTAAAAGCGTCCGTGCGCGCATGTGAGAGGGTGCTCTAGTTTTCTTTTGCCATTTCGTAGAAATCAGTACAGCCATTTTCCATCCTGACGAGGCGGCGGTGTGTTAAACAACGCTGTGCTTTATCCCACTGCGCCCACCCATTTCCATATATTCCGTTCTTGCTGCTCACCTTTGCTCCCGGTTAGTTACGCAACTGTTCATTAATGGCTGCAGCAGGGTATCACGGTGTCCGTTGTTGTGACGCGCGCTTCGCGAGGCTGGATAAATACTGTTACAGGTGGAGCTCTAAACTTTCTGCCGCGGTCCGGCAGCTCGCGCTGTAACACTCCCCCTGGTGAGACATTCCGAGAGCGATAAAGAGAAGAGCCGGAGCCACGGCGAAGAGAGACCTGTTACTGAACTGCGTTTTCCATGGGAAGGCGAGGAGCTGCGTGCCAAGCGCGCGCCCCTATGGCACCTTACAACAGAGCCTCAAATCTATGATCCATGACTTGGTTTGTTTTAATATATAGGCTGTTTCATTTAACCTCTTCTTCTTACGCGGAATATTGGGTCTATTTTGTTGTGAACACTAGCCATTTTTGTCTCCGGAGACAGCTGTAGTTTCGTGGACGCATTTTTTTTACGCATTCGCGAAAAGTTTTTTTTTTTAAATTCAATTTAAAAACTTTACAAACGTAACTGTTATTCAGCGAGAACCAATAAAGCAAGGCTTCATATATATGGAAAAATATTAAATGGTCTGGAAACCCTTGTTGATCACTCAGAGAAAAAGATGTGGGGACTGCCGAAGCCGCGGTATGGAAATTGCAACGCCTCGGATTCTAGCGAGGAGACCGAGCTTTTCGTGAACATCGGAGGAGTGAGGCAAGTGCTACAAGGGGATATTTTAAACCGCTATCCGGAGACCAGGCTGGCGGAGCTGGTTAACTGCGCCTCCCGGAATTTCGATACAATTTCCTCCCTTTGTGACGACTACGACCCCGGTAAAGGCGAGTTTTACTTTGACAGGGACCCGGACGCTTTTAAATGCATTATTGAACTTTACTACTTTGGTGAAATCCACATGAAACGGGGCATTTGTCCCATTTGCTTCATCAAGGAGATGGAATTCTGGAAAATCGACATTAGTTTCCTGGACGAATGTTGTAAGAGTAACCTGAACGAGAAGGAGGAAGAGCTGGCCGAGATAGCAAACAAGGTAAAGCTTATTCTTGAGGATATGGAGGGGGAGCCGGCGGCCAACCGTTGGGAGAGGTGTCAAAAGTTCCTGTGGAAGCTGATGGAGAAGCCGGAGTCATCCTTACCCGCGCGCACAATCGCCATCGTCTCCTTCTTCTTCATCCTGATCTCGTCCGTGGTGATGTGCATGGGAACGATCCCCGACCTGCAGGTTGAGGACGCCGAAGGAAACCAGGTGGAGCACCCGACGCTGGACGCCATCGAGACCGCCTGCATCGGCTGGTTCACTGTGGAGTACCTGCTGCGCCTGGCCTCCGCCCCTAACAAAGTGCACTTCGCCCTGTCCTTCATGAACATCGTTGACTTTTTGGCAATCATGCCTTTTTACGTGGTGCTAGTGCTAACGTACCTGGGGACGGCCGTGATGGAGCTGGCCAACGTTCAGCAGGCGGTGCAGGCGCTGCGCATCATGCGCATTGCTCGCATCTTCAAGCTGGCGCGACACTCCTCCGGGCTGCAGACTCTCACGTATGCGCTCAAGAGGAGCTTCAAGGAGCTGGGCCTATTGCTCATGTACATGGGCGTGGGGATCTTTGTGTTCTCGGCACTGGGCTACACCATGGAACAGAGCCACCCCGAAACCCTGTTTAAGAGCATCCCACAGTCCTTCTGGTGGGCTATCATCACCATGACAACAGTAGGGTATGGGGACATCTACCCCAAGACCACGCTAGGCCGATGCAATGCCGCTATTAGCTTTCTATGCGGGGTCATCGCCATTGCCCTACCAATCCACCCCATCATCAACAACTTCGTCATCTACTACAATAAGCAAAAGGTGTTGGAGACCGCGGCAAAACACGAGCTGGAGCTGATGGAACTGCAGTCCAGCGAAGGTACTGCGAGGAAAGCGGTTCGGAAGTCCGACAGCACCGCACGCGCCTCCCTCAGCGATCCTAACATCTCGTTCCTGGCAGAGGCGCACAGAACGCGGCAGCAGAGTTGCAAATAAGTGGAGGGAAATGCAGTTACTTCTGAATGACTTCACGTCGCTAACATCGCTATCGCTAACTGGTGTGGGATCAAAGACATTCAATTCATTCCGTTCAAAATCCATTCAGGCATAGCTAGTTGTATTCTTACATTTGTTTGACAGTCCGCTCAAGTAAAAATAAATAAAATGACCGTGGAGATATGATACTTATATTTTATTTTCGCCAGGCTGCAGGTCTTTTATCTCACGTGTGACAATTGTTTCCTGTTGAGGTGTTTTCTTGACCATTGTTCAATAAAGTGCTTGCATGACAACGAATGTATTGCGCGTAAAAGACTCTACAATGCGAGAGAATGCATACTCCTGAGAAAAAAAACACTGCTTAGCCGCTTTCTAGTATATTCTGATAAATTACTCGTAAGAATAAAATAGTGTCATGTCAAAAGCAACCAACACAAAATAGTAAGATTCAACATGTTTAAATGCTTTTTGGAACGTCTATGTTTGCAGACTACTTAAAATGCCCAACCTGTGTCATGCATTCGCGTAAAAATATTACAGCCATATGTTGTAGTAGAACCACATGTTTATATGGTATCATGCCAGCTCCGTGCCAATTTCGTCATTGCTGTTTAAGTTAAATACTCGTTTGACAAAACCATCTTTACGCACGTCTTATCTCGTAAAATGTGTACTTCTCTTCTGAGATCTGAAATCGTTTTTTTTTTTTAAAAAAAAAAAACATTACTGTGCATTATTTGTTTCACTATTTCAAAAGCCAGTGGTGTCAAATAGTTCTGTTCGGATGTTTTGTGAAATAAATAAATAATAGATGGGCACCCGTGCAATCCCCTCAGCTTCAAAATAAGTACCTGTTGTAAAAGCGCAAAAACTATTTTGTAATATGGAACGTTTGTACTGTTGTCATTTAAAACGACAACTGACAAAATTGCAACACGTAAACGGTTGATTAAAATGATAACTTTAAACACGAACAACAATGCTTCTTGCATAGATAGCTACTGAGATTTAGCAAAACGTAAAAAAAATACGTTTAAAATACTTCAGAGAAAAAGAAAACACAAGAATATATACGCTGCCGGTAGTTACGGTATTTGAGTTATAACAAGATGATATTATTATTCTAGTTGAATTTAACTGCAAAATTGTTGTGCACTCACTGCTTTGTAGTCGTTGACTTAAAAAAATGGAAAAATGGAAAATACATTCATATTTAGTATTGCAGCTCTTGGAACTCCGTGTAATATTTTAAATAAACAATAACAATTATAAACAATTTGTTGCCAATTGGGAACTTCGAAACTGAATGCTTTGAGCCACTGTGCCTGGGCGGTCTCAGTCCCGGGGGGCCACGTCATGGTGCTGTCCAATGAGAACCACTGACTGGCTCGCTTGTGGAGATTCGACGGGGAGTGCGGGTAACCGGAGGGTTGAATCTTCAATAAAGCATATAGAAAGCTTTTTTGTGCGCCTTTTCTGATTTAGCAAAGCTCTCCAGCGTAAATGTACTTTGCGGCGTATTCTACATGTGCCCAGTTCGTTATCATAATAGTCTGAACCTTAAATCGGACAGCTATTACTGTTATTCACGATATTAAAAGATTGTGTTATTTAAAAATGTTTCTTACATATTTATGTGCGACCAAAAAATAATTTAGCTCGAGTTCAATTAGAGCCTCATTGTTAGAACCTTGCTCATATTACCCGTGGGTTTCCATTCTAATTTATCTGAAATTACTTGGATTTCAAAGAGGTGGAACACTTTAAAAATGATTTACATGATTACGTTACATTTTGTAATTCATGATATTAAATATGGCGCTGGAACTCGCACAGCATCTGCATTGAACACACTTGCCTTGTATGGAGCTGGAATAGAGTGGAAAGGTGTTGCTTTTAAAAGTAATATTTAATCCCATGACAATGTGTCCTTTGAAGATTGTGTGAATCCTTTGGGTCTACACATTTACTCAGTTTGTTTATAGGCAGGCCTGTGCATTATTATAGGGCTATTTTTCTTATCTGTACTGCTGACAGACATTTCCTGTTTTTATACACTTTAGGCCTAGTTGTAATCCCCCAACCCATAATTTTACCTACAGGACAACAGACAGACTATATTCATGTCACACGTTAGTATAATGTAGATTATAGTAGCTACCACCTTGCCATCAGGCTTGTGATGATGGCCTGGGGCTCAAATTCCCACGAGCCAGGTCTTTGGTTGACTTGTACCATGGTCTGATTTGTGGAGGCTGGGTCCGTATTTATAGAAGTGGAGCAGTTACATGCGTGGCGACTGTGGAAGGATAATGACCAGTTAGAGCAATTTGTTAAACAAAATTATAGAATTTCGGATTGCGCATTGACCAATGCAACAGTTAAGGCAGTTCCTGTCTGTGGCATTTTTAATATTTTAATCGTTGGTGATGTCACCGCCCCTCTCCCATTTAAACAGACGCAGAAGTCTGGCAGTGCGTAATTGAGTAATATGTGATGCAGTGACGTCCGCGTCGGGGAGCCGCAGGATACATCTCTAATTACAACTCCGCTGACTGCGGCCAATAGCATGGTTAGCTTGCCCGTTCACTTCTGTGTTACTTTCGGCGATTTATCCGCATGCCCGCCCCTTACGCTCTCCGCGATCAAGGCCCTATCTATTTACGTCTGACGCTCAGCGAACCTCGCGGCTGACGGTACTGCTGTGCTGACAGCTGGGGAGACTACCGCAGCCCGCTACATTTAAACGATGTCACGTGGTTGAGACATCGTTTCAAATGCTTCCGGCAGCCTACAGTGCTCGTGAAAACTATCGGCTATCGCAGACCGCATTCGAACTCGTACAGGAGCACCCGATCTCTTGCTGTGTTTAACACGTGGCCAACGCTTGACCATATTTATTCCCGCCCAAGGATTAAAGGTTTATTATTCAACACAGAAAGGAGAAAACCTCCTAATTTTCAATATCTGTTCTCCGTTATTTTGCGCCTCGTCCGTTTGCCTGTGCCCTTTCTCTTGTTTATGCCTAATTTTCTATTTATTTTTTTATGTTAAAAGGGGAAAAACCGTTAGTGCTCTTGTATTTACTTCCCAAGACCTCCTCAGAGCATGAATAAGTAATTATATGATAACATTAAAGCGTGTTTACATGATTGTGTGTGTGTAGCTTCCAGCGTATATGAACGCCCCCCCCCCCCCCCCCCCTCGGTCAAATGCTTATCACACACAAAGGGGAGAGGCACTGTTCCCCTTCAGAATTAGTCGTGAAAGCAGAAAGATGTGTAAATCCATCAGCGGTGTCGTCAGGCATAAATCTGTGCTGCGCTGTTTGCCCTTCAAGCGAAGGCAGTGATCATTCGCCCATAGAGGGGATTTTGACAAACAGCCACCCGCGCTGGTGCTGGCATCGCGGCAGTTAATCTCCTGGCCAGAGACAGGTCCCGGGTCCTACGATAGCCTACAATGTGCAGCGCTGCAGTCTAATGGGAAGATTGCCAGGCTTGTAACCCAGTGCTTGCCGGTTTGTTTCCCAGGTAGGACCAGAGGTGGTGGGTCTAATGATGGGCGAAAATGAACGAACGAATCTTTTTGAACGACACTTTTCAGTGTCCGGTATGTACCGGGTCAGCCTGTCGAACGTCCGAGCGCTCATGAATTGGACTCTCCCTACATTTTCCACTCAAAACTGCTGCCTGCTACGGTAGGTGCAGCGCACAAAGCCTAGCAAGTGGAACCACCAATGAATGAGCGAGATCGAATGAACTGTTCTCTCGAACTATAGGACGTCAATGGGACAACCAATGAATGAGCGCGATCGAATGAACCGTTGTCTCGAACTATAGGACGTCAATGAATGAGCAAGTTGAATCGGACTTGACGTTGGTCTGTCACATTTCTGAAACATCGTATTGAGCTTACATAGCCTACCTACATACAAGTAGGATGCAGAATCAGTGTATTAAAATGAATATTTTATCTTTATTAATGTAAACTTATACATGTCACGGAGAAACTAACGCCATTTTTTAGAAAAAAGTATCAAAACACGAAAGGTTCGATACATTTATATGTATCATCTTGAAGGAACCGATACTGTGAAAATAATCAGCCCGCCCACCACTACAGGGGTCAGAAAGTAAAAGTGCTACCTTGTGTTTCTTCCACCCATGAACTCTGCCAGCTGATTTCACTTATTAGTTTTCCCTCCTGACTGACAAGTTTAGCTAGTTAACAAATCCAGGTGATTGGAACAAAGTACCCGGTAGGACTTTTAACTTATGAACTCAGATTTTCCACCTGTGGGCAGGACACTGCTGTTGTACCCTTAACCCTGTGAAAAGTTGTTTTTTTTTTTTGGAATTTTTTTTTTCTCCAAAATTCTAAATCGGTGTTCTAAAACTCTGTTGCTTTCAGTAGTGATTGTTACATCAGCATTAGGACGTTCAGTGAAGAACATTCTAATCACATATTTGTGATCTTGCACCATAAAGGGTTAAGCTCGGTACTGAAGCTGAATTGTTTCCGTAAACATCCAGCAGCCTCAGTGGATACTACGTTAGAAAGTTGTGTAAGTCGCTCTAGATAAGTGTGTCTGCTAAATGCCTGTAATGTAACAAGCCTAGCCCGGTAGACAGTCTGAAGGGAGATCAATTCGTCAAAAATTGGAGGATGTAATTTTGGAATAAACTGATTTCTCTTTCTGCTGGAAAAAACCAGGGTGGAGATGATCTGAGAGGGCTCATGCTGAGGTGAAAACAGTACCCATCCCAAAATCCATACTGCCCCAACAGGAGTGAAAAATCCACAGTTAATCCAAATGGATATTTCATTTTTCATCAACATTCATTTGCTTCTTCGTGTTATGGTTCAACATTGCCGGACCTTTTTTCCAAACACTGCACTGCAGTTCCCTGGTGTTCAAAACCCCAGTTATTTGCAACTCTATCATTAAATACACGTATATTTCCACATGCGCAGTCATAAAAATATTCACATTAATGAGGTATTGATCCAAAAGATGCCCAATCCACATTTCTCCCTCCGGGCTGAGAACTTGAGATGAATAAAAGACAGCATATGGTCTGCAGCCCCTGGGAACTGGTGCCTCCAGATATGAGGTGTGTGTGTGGGTGTGTGTATGTGCATATGCGTCTGTGTGAGTGAGTGTCTGTGTGTGTATGTGTGTGTGTGTGCACGCATGTATGTGTATGTGCCTGTGTCTGTGTTTGTGTGAGTATGTGCTTGCACACGTGTACGTGTGTGTGTGTGTGTATGTGCGCACATGTGTGTGCGTGTAATTGTAATTGAAGTAGAACACCTGGCTGTGTTTTGCTGTGAAACCGAGAGAAAATCAACAGGATTAGTCAGGAGAAGGAAGATGTGATATTTATGTTACACTTGTGAACCGCCTGCTATGCAGTGATGTGTATGTGGCAAGGTTTAGGCATGCACTCTGGCGACTCTGGCTTGTTTCCTAGACATGAATTAAGCCTTGTCTTAGACGTCCTAAAACTCTTTTCAATAGAGGCCTTTATAGATTTTTTTCTTTTAGTCTAAGACTTAATCCGGGCTTAATCTGGAAACTGACCCTCTGTATTTGAATTCTTTTTTTAATTCTTAAAATTTGCACAATTATTATGGATTATTATTTTTTATAAATTTGACATCTCCAGTCTCACTCGAATCTGGATTGTCCAGTTCACAAACTATACACAAACATGCTCACATGCCTCCTTCTGCCGGTTTCGAAACAGTGAAGACAATTTCCAGGTTCTTTCGTGAAACACAGTGCCCAGTTAGCTATAAGCCCCTAAGCCATGCACACACAGACCAGGGGCAAAGGAGACCCAATCATACTGTGGCAAACACGCCTGCCACAGGCCACCGAAGTGGCTTTCCTAGGGGCCCTCCAGCACAGAGACACAGGGAGAAGATGTTCAAAATAGTCCACATTTATTCACGAGGGTTTGGCAAGATGGTACAGCCAAATGAGCAGATGTAAAACACTGTCATGACAGAGAGGCTCCCTTCTGTGGGTGGGGATGGCAGATTTAACCTGTGTGCAGTGATTACCTCACTACGCACAGGTGCAGCCACTCCTGTTCCTGGGCCCAATTAGCCTGGCCAATTCTCTAATTCTTAACCAATTATCCAATTGGCCAGGTCTAATTAGCTTGACCCAGGGCAGGTGTGGCTGCTTAAACCAGCCATCCCCACACCACACATACGTATGTGCAGGCAGAAAGCCACGGACACCCGCACGGTGTTTCATGTCTGTCCCGGCCCACTTATACACCGCTGAGCTTCCGGCTCATTCCGCCTCACATGCTCGAACACCGGGGTTCAGCACCGGGGCGGATCAGAACGGCCTCGAACATGACAAAATGACATCGTCTGGAAGTTTAAGAAGCTCAAGTGCAGGCAAAAAGAGGAAAAAACTCTTCTTCAAAGCATTCATCTTTTCACGCGGATGCAAGCAGGCTCCAGTTCAAGTTTCGTTACATTTTTTCTATGCCCTGCCCACCTGCAGCTATCCCAGAATCCTCTGGGTTCTACCGTGGGGGCCGAGTCCAGCACGTTTGACACACTCTTATATTTAGTTCTCTCTCAACCACCTGACACACATGATTAATGATTAATCCGCATTTTCGGTTGACTGCTGTCCAGCTTTCTCTCTCTCTTCTGGCTGTCTGTCTGTCTGCCTGTCTGTTTACAAAGCACTTAAATAAATATGCATGGAATTAATGTTATTCAAAAAGAACACAAACAAAACAACAACAAAAAAATCAAACAGTATTTTTCCTACAGGCTTACCCTGATTATATATTCCGCAAGTACACGTCCTTGTTCCATCACGCGGGAGCAACGTTATTACATTTAAATGATATATGTAAGTATCTCCACCGTGTGTACAGTAGCTCATTCGGGTATTCATGTTGTGTTTTCTTGCCGTCGGGGCAACCGATCTGCATTTTTATTTTAGCTGGCTGTCCCAGCGGATTTGCATAGTTGCAGATTGCTGCTCGGAGGAGTTTTAATTCTGACAGGAATGCAGATCGGTTGCAGTTAAAAAAAAAAAAAAACCAGCATTAATCAGAAGCAAGAACATGATTTTTTTAAGATAAAAAAAAGTATTTATCCTCAGTTTGGAATGCCCAGTCAAGCATTGGGACGTGGGACGTAGTTAGGAAAGGACCCCATGAAAAAATATTTCTCCAGGCCCCCAGTTTTAAATAAAACAAATTAAAAAAATGTTTTGGCCCCCAAGCTGTGGGCCCCTGAAATCATCATCATCTTTCCCCCCACTAGTGACATGCAGTAAATATGACTCACTAGAACAGTGCCTTAACAGGGTGAGCCACCCAGCAACCATTTGCCAGTAAGTTTCCGGAAATTCCACCGGCACTCTCTCTCTCTCCCCATCCCCTCAAAGTTTATGGCCTAGTCTAAAGTGCCTTGTCAAGGGTGGAATAAGTGTATCCGGTTAGGACAAAGCCAAAATTATGGTCTTCCAGGAAACAGCTGCTCAAGGTGAAGCCTTGTTCCTTGAGGACCATAACTTTAGTGCGTTTTTCCGATTTACGGCCAGGGCCCAGGTCTGACAGGGCTGCTTTCACTGCGGCAGGCACCGCCGCGTCTCCTTCAGGTGAACTCAGGACAGTCGTGCGGAGGACAGTTTGATTTATTCACCGTGTGGAGGGAGTGTACTGTAAAAAAGAAACCGCATTTTTGTGGATCTGAAATCTTAGTGAGAAATGACAGGGTTTCACTGTTTCCGTCAAACGCGATCAAAGTCATGTAGAATAGCAGTGATAACTTCTTAATGAGCATCACATAAAACTACAGGATTTATAGGTGAGTAACAGGATATATGCAGTTATTTCCCTTCAATAAATGGTTTTTTAACAGTTTAAGGTCTGGAGCTATAGCCTGTTTCATTTTTGTGCTTGATTCATTCGTATAAAATCTGAACAACGTTGGACTGCTTTTGTGTACAAGTCTGTTCTCTCCATTTCCAGTTTTTAACGTGTTATTTTCTGTATAAAATTTATTTTGCAACTTTACCTCCGTACAGCATATTTTGAAGGTTTTCAAAATTGTCCTGCCCAAGAAGATGAATTTAAACCCTCTCAGAAAAATTTGTCCGTACTTTTCCTTTTGATATTTGTGTTTTTTAGGGCATACGAGGTGAAATGCTAATTGCTAATTGCTAATTAGCTAATGCTAATTTGAATGCATTGTGCTCAGAAAATAAAATATCCTTGTATTAATTAAACTGCCCAATACTTTCCCCAGGTTTCTTCCTGCAAAAAAACTACAGTAATTGCAAAGATAGCATTTGCTGGCGTTTTTAAGTGTTAGTAATGAGGCCTTAGTAACCAATCCCAGTGGGTCACCTAACTTCTAAAATGACATTCAATAGCTTGTACAGGGCCTCCTGCTATCCTGGGGCCTGTATCAATTGTCCTGCGAGCTTGTTCTGCTTTTTTTGTGTTCCTTTTAGAGTGAGTGACTGTATTGTCAAAATGTATTTTTGGCTGGACCGCAACAGTGGGGCCAGCCCTACAAACGTGAATGTCTGTGACTGACTGAGTGACTGCGTGAGTTATGAAGTTACACCATTGGTCGGTCGGATGAAGTGTGTTATGTCCAACCGTATCCTAGGTTTTGACCTGGTCTTGTTTTACTTCTTAGGGTGCATGACCACCTCCACCATTAAGTCAGAAAATAGAATTTAAAGTCTTTGGATGTGTAATTTTCCTTTGTCATAGTCACAGTGATTCTCTCTCTCTCTATCTCTCTCTCTCACACGCTGACATTATCTTTCTCTCACTTGCTCACAACATATGTACAAATACTATGCCACTGTCTTTGCACAGTAAAATGTCTAGTGTTAATTAACTCCAACAGAGTACATACACAGTAAAATGTCCCATGTTAATTCAACTCAACGCTCCAACAATGTTAATTCAACTCTTGCCAGATAGCAAGAGTGGGACCAAATGTCATCTGTTTAGAGTTGAATTAACTTTGTTAAAGTTGAATTAACACTGGACATTTTACTGTGTATGAGTTCAATCGGATTGTAAGAGTTCATTTAACACCCAACATTTTACTGTGAGAATATATATTGAGCACATTTGTTCACAGGGAGGGGAAAGACCTCCTATTGCCTATGGTTACACTGAGTCCACTCCTCATTTTCCGTTTTTATGGGAGGCATGACTGATGTGTGGAAAGGCTAACATGGTATGATATGAGAGCCGGTGTGCTACAGTGTGGTGTAGTGCTTCAGTGCTTCCCTGCTACAGAATGAGCTCAGTTATGCAGGCAGCCGCATTGCAGCCAGTCAGTGCGTCACATCATATTTATGCATCTGGCCTTCTCAGTGGAATAAGAAACCTGAACCCCCCCCTGGTATTTCCTGATCTTCTCTCCATACAGTGATCCAAACCCACCGGTTGTCCCTAATTTCCCTCCTTACAGTGATCCAAACCCCCCCGGTTTTCCTCAATCTTCCCTCCTTACAGTGGTCCAGACCACCCGGTTTTCCCTGATCTTCCCTACATACAGTGATCCAAACCCCTAATTTTCCCCGAATTTCCCTCTGTACAGTGATCCACAACCCCCCTCACCACCCTGTGTCATTTCTGTGGTGTCATGGAAACGCAGAGCGCTTCTCTAAGTCTGTTAAATTACACAGTGTGAAACTCTCAATTAAGACTGTCTGTCCTGTCGTGGTAATTCAGAGCCTGAGATAGTCCGTAATCGGCTATCTCAGGTGTATGTGTGTGTGCCTGTGTCATTATTATTTTCCCTCATTTTTCATCCATAATTCGGCCTAATCACAACTGCAGCACTACCCCATCACCATAGCCACCCACACTAATACAGGACGGCAGATACACTTGGGCAAGGGTATAAATGAACGCCCACCCCCCCCCCCCCCCACCTGCTTCCCCCAATAATATAGCATAATGATGAGATAAGTAACTTCATATTATTAAGCTGGAGATGTCATGATGTGGTTGGAATACACTGATCAGTAAGGCTGGGTGTTTTTCACGAACGTCACAGGTGTCATGGATTTCGTGACTTTCCCCATTTTTTTAGCCATTCTAGCGATTTCCTCCTTTTTTTAGTGCTTTTCGTGATTTTTTTCCCCACCAGTTCTGGATGGTAATTGTCAACCGTAACATTAGCCTATGATGTTATTTGTATAGGTCTACAGATTCTAACAATAGCTTATTGCCAAATGCTGGGAAAAACAAAGTGTGACAGTGTGTACAGATTCTGGAATGCACAGGGATCAATGTTCTCGATTCTCAGTTGTTTCAATTTGTCTCAAGTTGTTTGACGACTTCTGTCAATAGTGTGTTGACTCCCTCACCCACTATGGTAACATTAGTGACAACAGTCACTCATCAAGAGACTCAAACCTCGCAATGTAGCCTACAACATATTGCGCCAAAACACTTCAAAGAAATAAAAAATGGATACACGGTAGCCATGTTTTATTTTAATACATGAAATTTATTAAAGAATTTATAACGACATTCTGTTATAGAAAAAAACACACGCTATTTCTTTGGAATAGCATGTGGACAGAATTACGAAATTAAATGCACCAGCCTGTCAATGTATTTCGCTCGTATGCTGTTCGTAGCAGCTGGCAACTGACCTTTTTTTTTACTTTTTTACTTCAAGCAGTTGTTGCTGTTGCTATAGTTGCATATGTTATTTCATGAGATCGATTAATTAATTTGATAAATTAATTTGAAAACAAGTAAGACAACTCAGTTTTCTTATACTTGTTTTTCAGGTTTCTGTGATTTTTCAACAACTTTGCCGCGACTTTTCTGGGACTTCAGCCAGTGTTTTTGGTACATGAACCCAGCCTTACTGATGAGTAATCTGTTGTATTTTCCCCTTCACCAGAAATAATTTCACAGCCGTTCTTTTCAAAATTTCGTCTGTGGGAGCATGCCCCTGGACCCCCCTACAGGGTCACAGTTCTCAGGGTCTATGCACTTCAAACCCCCAATATTCTAACTCTAAGTTATGTTCTTGCAATTGGCCTCTCTGATTGGCTGAGGGACTCGTCAGTCATGGCCTAGGACATACAAAAAGAGTAATACGAAAAAAAGTATAATTACAGCTTAGATAAGGAGTATATTCATCCATGAAAAAAAATGACAGTGAGATTCACTGATTAGAAGATCCAATATGACAGCATGAATAAAACATGCCATAGACCTCGTGCTCCTCATTTGCAATCTGTATCTCCACTTTTTTTAAAGGAACGACGCCAACTGGAACCATTCCACTCTGGAGTATGGGAGAAAATTGCTTGTGAAGCTGCTGTATCCTCTTCTCATGCTTTAGCCCACCTTGTCAAGGTTTGATTGACGGAGATCTCTCAGACAGATTTGAGACAGCTGTAGAGACCGGTAGCCTCCACTTGACCGAAACTTGCAAAATGTGTTTAAAATTCAGAAGAAAAAAAAATGTCTCTCTCACTGTCTGACAGTAAGGTGGAAAGAGGCCTCTGTATCTTTAAAACAAATTGTGTTTCTAATTTGCATATGTATGAGCTCCCAAATTTATGCGCTCCCCCTCCTGTTAACTAACTAGTTGGAAGGCGTTAGAGTTGGAGTTACGCCACACTACCATATTGGTATTAGCCCCAGCTCTTGCCTGTCTTTATGGTAATGTGCTGAGTTTGCTATATTCCCTAGTCCTAGTTACATATGATAGGATCGAGACGTGAGACCCCCGGCACTGTTTGGTGGATATTTATGTCAAAATGAATCAGCATGGAGTGCTGATATATATATCCGTGTGGATTCTCTGTTCTTCCTCTCCCAGTTTTGTAGCAAGGAGAGTCTGTGCTTCTACCTTGACACAGGCATTAACCACCAGTATCCCCAAGCCTGCACTGTCCCAATATGCCCCCCAACACAAGCACTGATTAAGGGGGTGGGTTAGCTTCACACCGGCAAAGCAATTACCTTCTCAGTTTTTTATTATTATTATGAACTCAGGTAACCAGACAGCTAAGTGAACTATTTTAGAATTTTTTAAAAAACAAGCAAAAAACAAACAGGCGAGCTTGACCTTCCCCGGAGAAGAATAAAGGTGAGAGAAAAACTCTTTCTCTGAATTCTGTGGCTTGTCCTCCGCAGATACTCATTGCGATTCACCACTGTATCTTTCTTTGCAACCCATTAGTTCTCGTTTTATTTGGTCTTTGGGCTACAATACAAAATAAGCCGCTAAAATTAAGTTTCCAGCCCGTGTTCCCAGCTTTTTTTTCGGAGGGCATCCAGTAAAATCCAGAGCAGTCGTAAAATTCTTTTCTTTTTTTTTTTTGCAAGACATACTGATTAAACCAAATAACCCCCACGCTATAAATCTTAAATCTGTTCTTCACAGAGACCCTCAGGTGAAAGGCTCTGAGGTCACACACTGCGTATTTTGGCCAGTAACTGTCTGGCATTTAGTGTCCTGTATTATCTGCCCTTCTGCAATGTGCCTGCAGTATATTTTCCAAGACGATATTTATAATAAACATTAATAGCTATCAAGACAAAAAAAAAAACAAGAAACAAAAAAAAACAAAACAAGTCTTGCAGGACATGATAAATGAAAATAGCCTCTGGTGTTTTTTCGCTTGTTCATTTGAATACTGGCATGTCAGTAATTGGACGTGAATCAAGTTAATGTAGAATGGGAGGGAGAGGGTGTCATCAGCGGGGGGGGGGGTGTCACTGGCAAACAGCAAACATCTCTGTTTTTCTCTCAGGCTGATAGTGTCTACTGACTGCCTGGTGGCAGACAGCGTTAAGGACTGATGTACGCTTTTTTTGCAGCTCAGTCAGACGTCCTGTCAGGCTCTGTTGGGGGCTCCTCCCTGCTTTTCTCTCATCCGCCATCCCCCCCCCCCCCGCAGGGTACAAAGACGGCGACTGACGGAGATCATTTGTCGTCTCGCTTGTGTCCCGCTGGCTAGCGGCGACGCGTCCCATAAGATGGAGATGCTTGAGGCCTCCGCAGGGTCACCCCTGACCATGTGGGGGGCGCTAAGCTAGGGGGGAGGGGAGTGGGAGAGGGGGGTAGATTGCAATCATGGACAGGGGGGTGGGGGGGATTGTGATCCCGAATCCAGCAAAGGGGTCCATTCGGCCGCCCTGGTCAGGATGCATAAGCTCCCCTGATCAATGGCTTGCTCCTGCTTGTTTTGAAGCTTGGTTTGTCTACTCTGTGTCCACCTTCGACACGTTGAAGCAACCTCTAGCCCAGTGGTTCCCAAACCTCTCCTCAGAGACCCCCGGCCGGGTCCAGGTATCTTCCAGCTCCAGCTCAAACATCCGCACAAACCACCAAGTGAACGTTGCTTTGCACCCGCGCCGTAGCGTTGCCGATGCTAGCGCCAAACTTCCAGAGCGTTCCACATGCAAATCGAGCTGTAATTACAGTTTGTCCTCGCGAGAAAATGCACCCTTTTTTCTTGAGCCTAGATTGTTCCAGAATTCAGATGTAGCAGCCTTTAGAGTTGTTGTAAGCACAGAATGTCATTCCCTGCTGGCATAAACACCGTTTTTTTTTATTTATTTTTTTTAAAAAGACGGTCTTTTGTTTTTTTTGTTTTTTGAAAGACATTTCAGTTGTGCAGTTTTCAGAGGGCATGAATAGCTTTTTTGACGTTATTGTCCTTGCGCCAGATTCACAGTCCATGTTCACCGACATTACCCCCCCCCCCCCCCCCCCCGCCCCCACTCCCCCACTCCAGTCAATGATTGCTTCCAACCACTTCTTCTCCCACCCCCGGTCTGCCATCGGTTGCCCCGGGTTACTTCTTGTTTAGGGTCAGCCGCCAAAGTCCTTTTTTTTGGAACTCTAAAACCTTCTCAGTTTGAGATGGGCACTGTTATAATATAACATATTTGGCATCTGCCGTTCGAGATTACAATGTCTTTCTCTGAAAAAAAAAATGGTGATTTTTAAAAGCTAAAAACGAGATCGAGACCCTAAAAATCATAATCAAGCATTCTTAGGTGGGGAGCTGTTTTACTTCATTTTTGTCCTTCACTGCTTTTGCAATCCAAGTTTACTTGTAATACATAAATTTATGTTGAAACTCTCCACCCCAGGGTGATTTACAAAGCTCGCCTTCCTGACACACAATCCACTTATATGGCCAGATATTTATTGGCGCATTTCCGGTTAAGTCTTTCGCACAAGGCCGCAATGGGCAGCGCCCCAAACCGGCAATCAAATTCAGTTTTAAGAGAAAGAGCTGGGAGAAGGAAATGTGAATGAAGAAAGATACAGTAGAGGAAGAAAAGATTGAAGGGAGACAGAGAGAGAGAGAGAGAGAGAGAGAGTGATATATATAATTTCTCTCTGTTCCTCTTCTGTTATTGGACAGAGATTTAGATGGAGACTGCGCCCCATCCGTAAAAGCGTTACTCTCCTCACCCCCTCTCTTCACATCCTTTTGTGTGCTAATCTATTTATACCGTCCGATCTCAGATGAGGGACAGGTAGTAATTTCTCTCTGGATCCTGACTGTGGCCCCCCCCCCCCACCCCCCCGAACCCCCCACGCCTTCTCTGCCGTCTCTGGCTGCAGTTTCGCTGTGATGTCGCTGCCTTTTGGGAACACAATCATTACCTTCTTTTTGGGAACACAATCCCCACACCACGTTAAGTTATGTTATGTTACGCTACGTTACATTGCATTACATGGCCAGCGATGTCTACAATGAAAGAGAGGGATAGTAGCAAGGTGGAGAGGAATGATAGAAAGGAACTTCCTTGTTTGGGTTCTTTCCCCTCTACTGACCCTGAGGTGCCATTTTTGGACAGGTAAGGAAATCTGCCACCAAACCGGTCCTTCAATCGGCTGTAAATTTTAGCGTAAGAATGGGAGCCAAGTGCTCAGTGAGGTAGCAAAGTGAACAATGGTAATTAGCACTGAAACACATTGTGTCCTCCGTCACTCTCACACACACACACACACACACACTTGCGCGCGCTTGCGCGTATATACGCATGATCACTCACACACACACACACACTCACGCAGACATGCATACACGCACACTCCCACACACGCACATACACACACGCGCGCGCATATATATGTATGGACACTCACACACAAGCACACACACACACACTCACCCACTCACACAGACGTGCATACACGCACGCTCCCACACACGCACATACACACACGCGCACGCATATATATGTATGGACACTCACACACAAGCACACACACACACACTCACCCACTCACACAGACGTGCATACACGCACACTCCCACACACGCACATACACACACGCGCACGCATATATACGTATGGACACTCACACACAAAGCACACACACACACACACACGCGCACACACACACACACTCCAGGAAACTCGCACGTTCGAACAAACAGCTCCGATCTCACATCCCCGTGATTTATAGAGGGGGCTAATCTACTGAATAGCCGTCCCCCTGTCAGAGCGGTTCTGGCATCAGTCACCGTCTCCCCAGCCGCAGCGGCCGTCTCCTCCGCCCAGGCAAACCTTTACGGATGGCCCCCGCGCTCGCGACCCCTTCCGACAAACGCGTAAATAATTGGACGGCCCACGTCTGGAGGATCGGTTTTCCGAAGGGGCGTATCTCGCGGCGGGAGTCATTCTCTAATGGCCCTGTCAGAGCGAGCGACGAGAAATCGGGGGGGACGTCTAATTAAGGAAATTGGCGGGGAGACGCCGCGAGGGCAGACGGAATGGGCGTTCGTCGGGTTTTCGCGCGGACGCACGCCGCGCCTCGGTTCGGATGAGGACGCCTCCGTCGCGTTTTTTTTTTTAGTCCACCATCGGAGAGGATTACCCTCTCCGAAGGTGGGGGGGGGGGGGAGTTCAAAAGGCGCAAAGGGAGAGCGACGAAAAACAGCGAAATTAAAAACAGAAATACCGAACGTTGTAAACACGCCCCCCCCCCACCCCCCCCCCTTAAGCTTCCGCAGGCCAGGTCGTGCAAGGCCACCTGCCAATCACATAAGCAATGGGCGTTATGATTCATTGGCAGATGCCGATTAAACGAAGCAGAAAAGCCTGCTTACTACGATCACACTTCGTTTAGCAGGGCTTTCTCACCTTGGCTGTTTCGGCATTGCGCAGGTGGACACTGCAGGGTCTGTAAGTCATGCGATGAAAAATCGTTTGCTTAATTTTCGTTTACAGGCATTTAGCAGACGCTCTTAGTTTTACAGCTGGATATATACTGGAGCAGTGCAGGTCAAGCACCTTGCTCAAGGATACAACGACAGTGTCCTACCGGGGAATCGAACCTGCAACCTTTAGGTTGCAAGACCAACTCCTTAGCCATTATACTACACTGCCGCCGTTTGTGCATATCCCAGTCTCATCCACTGAGAACTAAAAGGAGAAATTAATCATAAATCAGGCTCTGTATTCATGAAGCATTTCAGAGTACTAATACTGATTAGTGATCAGTTTCCCCCTCTCTGCAGAGGCGTCACTAGGGGGGGGAGGGTGACACCGAAATGGCTGGCAATAAATTTTTTGGGCAGTGTTTTGTGCAGCGACGAGTTGGAACAGCTAATTTCTCTGATGCAGTTTACTGCCGGTTGATTTAATTAGCAGCATCAATGTGACGAGAAGCGCTTTGTCGTTTGAATGCATAACCCCGGTTGACAACATCCAACAGCGCCCCCCCCCCCCCCCCCCCCCCCCCCCCCGCACAACATCGGGTGACACCAACGGTTGACCGCACCGGGTGTCACCAACCCTCGTGACGCCACTGCCTCTCTGTATCGTAGTATTGTAATTTTATCCACCATGAGCTGGCAAGCAAAAGATGAAGAGCACAGGCGACATATTCATAAAGCATTAGAGAAGGCACTGGATGAAAACTGAGTTTCTGAAGTATATGGAACCTGCTATAATTTCCGTGAAATCTGGGGGTGTGTCGGTCGTGAGCGGTAATTTCTCCGTGTCACACACATGTATTTCCAGAAACTTCGGCACACTCCGAAGGCCATGTCTGTGATCTGGGATTTCCGTACTTGGATATTCCCGATTAACTCATGGGCTAAGCCCGCATTGAAATTCCACAGCGTGTCCTGATACGTGGATGGCGGTGTCTGGTAATTTACAAACCACAAGCGAATGTATTGGGTTTCGTAAAAAAATAAAAATAAAAAATAAAAAAAACATTTAATTGAAAAATGCCTTTGCTTTCATTATCTGTATCTGTCTTACTGTAATGTCGAATTTATACGCAAGATGACAAGGTAGTTTTGTGTTGTTTGGAGATCTCCTTAACATCACCTCTGCTCTACTCTTATCTGTGTAGCCCCGCCCACCCTGTTTGCTCTGGCAGCACTGTGAACACGTGACAGGGGGCGGGGCAGACAGCTGTCCTGATTGGTTGTTAAGATTCAGGCACAATGAAATTTGGATTGGCTTATTTCAGAGCCTGGGGCAGTCAGAGAGACTGGATTTTTAAAAAAATTTATCTGTTGGGACGCGAAGGATATTTAACCAAATATGCACAAAAGTGTTCTTACAACAAACTCACATACTGCACCTACTGTATAATTTGAATTGCTTTAGTGTATATCCTGTGGAAGGAATGTAAAACAGGGCTGCCCAACCCTGTTCCTGGAGATCTTGCCTCCTGTAGGTTTTCATTTCAAACCCTAATTTGGCACACCTGATTCTGCTAATTAGCAGCTCAACAAGATCTCTGGCTGTTGAAAGAGGTGTGCTTTTGTTGGGGCTGGAGTGACAACCTACTGGACAGTAGATCTCCAGGAGCAGGGTGGGGCAGCCCTGATGAAAAAAGTTCAAATCCCCTTGTAAAGTAATGCAGTGAATAGGGGTCCGACTTTGGAAAAACTGACACAGTATGTGCAGTGTATCTGGTTGGGTAACACCTCTCTTCTGTTTGGTAATGAAGCAATGCATTTTATTTTTGCCACCTCTCCCCCAACCTATTAAAATTCCCTTGATGTCACAATCCTTCTTTCAACCTAATTGGTTTAAGTGATGGACTGGAGGAGGAAGTCCCCGGCGTTCAGTTCCAGGAGGGTGTTGTGGAGCATTTTGATTATTCTCTGTGACACACACGCACAGGCAGGCAGTGCACAGGAAATTAAGTCACAGAAGATGAGGTGACAATGAAATCATTGGTCTACCATGATGAACAGGGGGAGAGATCTGTCTCCCTCACACACTCACACACACGCACGCGTGCCTGTGCGTTCACACAAACACACACGCACACACTCGCACACACACACGCACACACACACAAACACTCACACCCATGCACACACACACAAACATACGCACACACACACACGCATGCACGCACACACGCACACACACACACACACACACACACAGGCACACTCACGCACACACACTCACACAGACACACATGCACACACTCACATACTCACACACACGCACACACACACACACACACAAGCACACAGACCTGTGTGTTTCTACTCCTCCAGGTCAATATTATTAGCCGACGGATGTGCTGCACTGAACCCTGAGGATGACTAACAGGGTTCAGTTACATAATCAATACATAATCATCACAGTCTACAGCTCAGATTAGTCACGCAATCAGATTTTTATGTCGCCTGTTCCGAAAGCCAACCTCATCAAGGTGCAGAGAGACATTCCCAATTTGTTTTTTTTTAAAATTTTATTTTATTTTAAGAAGCCAGTAAACATCTTCAGGATTATTATTATTATTTTTATTATTATGATTCATAAGCGCTTCTGTGGAAGAGAACATTAGGAGCTTGGGACTGGATCTGAGGGCTCCGTGCCCCGGGGAGAACAGCTGTTCTGGCTCCCGTTTGCTGGACGCGACAGGCCGCACGCGGAGGAAGCTCGCGATTCAGCAGGGCCGCCTCTCCGAACGGAAATATTTAGCCGTTTAAATTCCGAGCCAGATTAGCGCGCGGCATTTACGGGCCACCTGCCGGAGAACGCGGGCTGCGCGTCCGCCCGGAGAACGCTCCGCCGCCTCAGATCGCCGTGTTCTCCCCGTAACTCGCGTCCTCAGATCCCCCAATGAGCCCAACGCGATCACTAATTCAGAGAGTGCGGTGATGCCCTAGAGCCGCAGTACATCTCAGAGCGAGACAGAAAGTGCAAGAAGTCACTCTCTCTCTCTCTCACTCGCTCTCTCCTGCTCTTTTTCTCAATCTCTCTCTCTCCCTTGCTCCATCCCCCCCCCCCCCCCCCCCTCACATTTCAAATCAATATGCTATACTGGCATGAAATATTTACTGTAAATATTGCCAAAGCAGTATATGTTAGAAAATTCAAACTGAAGAAAAAAAAACCTAAAACTAAAACTTGAATGCATTGGGTTATTAGGTATCTAAACCTGTGTGTGTGTGTGTAGTGTGTTGTGTGCGTGTGTGTGTAGTGTGTTGTGTGCGTGTGTGTGTGTGTGTGTGTAGTGTGTTATGTGCGTGTGTGTGTGTGTTTGTGTGTGTAGTGTGTAGTGTGTGTGTTATGTGTGTGTGTGTGTGTTTGTGTGTGTAGTGTGTTATGTGCATGTGTGTGTGTGTGTAGTGTGTTGTGTGCGTGTGTGTGTGTGTGTAGTGTGTGTGTTTGTGTATGGAGGGGGGGGCAGGAGCAGAAGGTGAAAGCCCTTATCTCAGGGTAACAGGAGTGGGTTTCTCTCGGAGGGAGGGGTGGGGGTGGGCAGGTGAAACAGACGCACCTCTGGCCTGTGCAAGATTACCGCCAACAACGTCCAGTGTGTGTCTGCACGTCTGTCCGTCAGTCAGTCCCATGGAGCTTCACGTTACTGTCTGTCTGTCTGTCTGTCTGTCTCACTGTCTGTACCACAGCATCACACTGCAGTCTGCTGGATAAGACCCACGGGCAGTCTGGTGTGTGGGTGGATTGTGACTGTGTGTGTGTATTCATGCAACTGTGTGTCAGAGTGTCTGTCTGTCAGTCTGCCACGAGGAGATTCACCCCACTAAGTGTCTGTCGGTCTGTCTGCGTCTGTCAAAATTCCGGAAATGGCCGAATCGGATTTCGGAATCGGCTGGATTTGGATGTCAGAATTCTGGAATCGGCTGATTTGGATGTTGGAATTCCGGAATAAGCTGGATTTGAATGTCAAAATTCTGGAATTGGATGAATTTGATGTTGGAACTCCGGAATTGGCTGAATCTGAAGGGATTTGGCCTCAGCCCTGAACACATAGCAGGGAGCGGCACACGGGTGGCCTCCCCTCGCATCGTTTGGGGCTGGTTTCCGTAGCGAGGGCGTGTGCAGGAACGGATCAAAAGAAGAGCATGCTTGTCTCTTCATGGTGGGCCCGTTTGATTGGCTCTCTCCTCCAGCAGTCACGCTGATAGAGAGAGACACGGGAAAAGGGTGGAACATGAAGCAGGGGGCTGAGAGTTCTGTGATCACTCTCTCTCTCTCTCTCTCTCTCTCCCCCCCTTTCTCTCTCTCTCTCTCTCTCTCCCTCTCAGCCTTTTGTTCAGTAGATATTCACACCCACGCCTACTGAGGCAGGTATTTGTCAGCTTCGGAAGAATGCAAATAACAAAGAACACAAAGACGAAAACATATGCGCCCACACACAGCAGACACATGTGCATAAATACACTGACACCTTGTTGTTTGACATCCAAAAAAAAAAAAAGATAATGTTGTGACATCATCAGGGTTGCAAGCTGGCATTCATGCTACAGCATACAAACAGGGAACAAATTTAAACATACTTTATACTCAAGTGCCTATCAGTGCATATGAATGTTACATATTATATAGAGTATGACCAAAGCTTCCTATTTAATTTTCCTCAATGACTTGAAGTTTTATTTTATTATTACAATTTTTTTTAAAGATCACCTGCATGATTTCAGCTTTTCTAAAAAAAATGTAAAAAATAAAATGTATGGGGGAAATTCCATTGTTTAGCGAGGCGGATTTGTTGAAGTTTTGTTTGAATGTTTTTTTTTTTTTTTTAATGATTTTTTTAAATAATAAAAAGTTTGAAAGTTGTGAAAATTGGAACACGCAGGTGCACTATGACTGGAGACCACAAAGAATGACACAGGCCAGGGCGTCACCATGGAGACCACAGCATTGTGATTCTGAAATGGGTGCATTATGGGCCGATTTTAGACACACTCTCCTTTCTGCATGGGAACAATTTTCATGAAGTCTCCCCTGATTACACTTTGGATGCAATCCCCTCTGATCTGTTTCTGCCCCCCCCCCCTCAATTTCAATTCAAAATGCTTTATTGGCATGACATATTTTGATATACGTATTGCCAAAGCGCATTGATCAATCAGAATTATAACGACAATGAACAACAACAACTCTCTCTCTCTCAATCTGCCTCTCTCTCCCAATTCAATTAAGGCATTTTTAATTATATAACGGCACATAAATCTACAACAATATCTTTAAAGTGGGCGACGGGAAAAGGACACGAAAGACAAACAGAATGAATACAGTAGCAACAGTCTCTCTCTCACTGCGTGATCCACACTGTAATTTAGGGTCTTCTGTTCTCTCTCTCTCTCTCTCTCTCACTCTCTGTCTCTCTCTCTCACTCACTCTCTGTCTCTCTCTCTCTCACTCACTCACTCTCTCTCTCTCTCTCACTCACTCTCTCTCTCTCTCTCTCTCTCACTCACTCTCTGTCTCTCTCTCTCTCTCTCTCTCTCTCTCTCTCTCTCTGTCTCTCTCTCTCACTCACTTACTGTCTGCCGCTCTGTTGAAACGGAAACTATTGTTGTGCAGATGGAACGTAGAACATATGTGTGAGTGCCAGTGGTGACGTTCTGACACAGAAAGCTGCAGAGAGAGAGAGAGAGAGAAAGAGAGAGAGAGAGAGATGGGAAGAGAGAGAAGGAGAGAGGGCACAACCAGGCAGGCTGGTATTAGCATCTTCTTTCATTCGCATGCAAGGGTGAACCTAACAGCGGCAGCTGAAAATGGATGGGTCGTGGTGTGTGTGTGTGTGTGTGCATGTGTGCGCGTGTGTGTGTGTGTGTGCGTGTGTGCATATGTGTGTGTGTGTGTGTGTGTATGTGTCATGGGTGGCATTAGTGTCATTGCTTTAAATGCATCCAATAGCAAACAGAATGCATCATCACAGATTTGACGCAGTGACGCAGTTTAATGAATACCCACTCACACTCAAAACACGGCTTTCGCTTCAACAACCTTCTGCCCTTCTGTTCTTTCAAATCAGTCTAATTGATAGGCAGTCAAGCACATATAATTTAGTGCGTGCATATGTGTGTGTGTGTGTGTGTGTGTGTGTGTAGGTGTGTGTGTAAAAGTGTATGTATATGGGTATGTGGGTGTGTGTATCGGTTTGAATCTACCCATAGACCACCCCCTCCAACTCCACCCATACAACACCCCCTTCACCTCCACCCATACACCACCACCTCCACCTCCACCCACGCACCACCACCTCCACCTCCACCCATATACCACCCCCTTCACCTCCACCCATACACCACCCCCTTCACCTCCACCCATACACCACCACCTCCACCTCCACCCACGCACCACCCCCTTCACCTCCACCCATACACCACCACCTCCACCTCCACCCACGCACCACCACCTCCACCTCCACCCATATACCACCCCCTTCACCTCCACCCATACACTTCCCTGTCAATCTATCATCACCCTTCCAACATTCTCATAGCTCCTCTCCTTCTCCACTTCCAATCACCCATGACCTGTGACCTCATAGCCCCACCCCTTCCCTTCCCTCCTGTGATGTCACAGCTGTCTGCCACAAGCTCAGGCGTCCGCCCGGAGAGTAATTACAGTCAAGCTAATTTCCGCAGTCCACCTCACAAGCCGCTCGCAAAATCAATCTGGAGGGGGGACCTGGAAAACTCAGCACCTCAGCTGGGCCCCGTTTGCTTTGCTCCCCCATCCGTCATCCCGACACCCGGGTGAGCCACCCCCCCCCCCCACCCCCGCACCCTCACCGACTCTACCTCTGCCGTCCAGGAATTTTTGCCACAGACCAGTGAACCCAATCACACCCCCCCAACCCCACCCCCACCCTCATCCTCATCCTGTGGGTTAAAGGTCATGAAGGTCGGGTGAACTCGCTGTCCATCATAATGATCCATTCTGTAGCTCATATGAATGGGAGATTGGCTCTGGGGGGTATCCCACCCAGATTAATGTCTCCTTACCTGTGATCACCACCACCTCAGATTTACCCTCACACACACACACACACACACACACACACTCACACACACACATACACACACACACTCACACATTCACACGCACTCGCACACACACACACACACTCACACACACACATACACACACACACTCACACACACACTCGCACACACACACACACTCACACACACTCACACACACACATACACACACACACTCACACACACACACACACACACACACACATACACACACACACTCAAACACACACACACACTCACACACACTCAAACACAAACACGCACACACATACACACACACACTCAAACACACACACGCACACACACGCACACTCACTCACACATACTCACACATGCACACACATACACACACACTCACTTACTCAGGTAATTCTTACAAGTGAGGCCTGTCACTTTTTCTTTTTTCTTTTTTTTCCCTCATTTTGTTTTTATATATTTTGGTATCGTTTTGCGTCGTGCCCCATACAACTCCCCTTTAACCATGACTGCGTTTAGACTACAGCACGGCCTCTCGTGCCATATTGCTGAAATTTATATTTATAAAATACATCCTTTATTTCACAAGGGTGTCCCATTGAGGCCAAATCCCTTTTCCAAGGGAAGGCCTGTCCAAGAGGACTGCTCAGTGGATGCAGGAAATTGTACAATGACACACGTCAATGATATTGGAACATTGAATGGGCTTTTTCATTTTTAATTTTTTTTGTGATTTCTCCAGTGATGAGAGAGAGGCCAGGACTTCCGCCGATTTCCACACCTCGGTCGTTATTGACGCCCGAGTCTGAGCGTCTCCACGGCAGCAGCTGAGCCCATCACCGCGCCCGCACCCTCTCACCCCCCAAACCCCCACAAATTTTGAACGGTCTCTCTCTCCGCTGCCAGATTTGCGCTAAATTCAGCAGCGAGCACAAGAAGGGCTGTTTCAGCAGCCCGGTCCCAGCGGGGTCGAGTTCTGATCACCGAAAACAGATGGGGTTCTGACGGAACCGCGGGGCCCGAGAGGGGGGACCTTCAGGGGGCCTCCGGGGGGAGCAGTGAGAAAAGGCGGGAAAAGAGAAAACGTCGAAGGCGGTCGCTCGCAGCGAAGCGGCGGAGTGGAGGATGCGGCGGAGGGAGAGAAGGAGGACGCACGATGGGGTTGCCAGGTTGTCCGGTTTTCAAATTATCTGTCTCTTTTCCAGTTTGTGGTCCCCGACCGGGCAATGCAATGTCCGGTCTGAGTAGTAATTGATGGAAGAAGTTAACCGGTCGTTCGTAACAAATTCGCATGTCACTGTGACTCCCTGGTCCGACGTTGGTTTTGAGGGAAATTGTGTGATGTCCCATGTAAAAAAAAAAAAAAAGAGGCCACAAGAAGGATTCTCTGTGGTCAACAGACGCCCCTGTCCTGATTGTTTTGTCTTATTCAAGGAGCCTTCACTTGTTCTGTTTCCATTTCTTTTGCAGGCTTCTCTGTCAAGGGTATGGTGCAAATTTATTTTTTTTAACGACTCATTTAATAACTAGAAAATATGGCTGGGCCTAAATAGTACAAATGGGTTATATTTAATATTATGTGATGCATTTGTACTTCAAGAAATTGTTTTGAACCAAAGGTTGATAATTGTTTGCCAATTGTGTCTATTATTGCTCTGCTAATGGACCTTAAACAGCACCCTTTTACTTAGCCTATGAACGCACTTCACAGCGATGACTAAGGCATTATGGTGCTACTTTATATGACATATTGCTCTTGTTGTAGAGGCAGACAGACTGCTGTGTAAAGCGACTGAGAGTGAGAGAGAGAGAGGGAGGGAAAGAGAGAGAGAGAGAGAAAGAGAGAAGGGAGGAGGAGGAAAAGTGGGCCAGATAAAAGATAGCAGAGGTGAGCATACAGTGTGAAAAGACAGACCTACAGGGAAAAGAGAGAAAACAGAAGAGAGCAGAGAAAAAGAAGTGAGAAAAAGAGGAGAGGTGAGTGAGAGAAGAAGACAGATCTGCAGAGAAGTGAGAGAGACAAGGATTTTTTTTATTTATAAAAAAGGCTCAAAACTACAAAGATCTTCTGGGGGTAAAATCAGAGAGAACACCAAACCTCTGAGCTAGTCCAACGCCAGTGTCTGACAAAGCTGGAGGCAAGTCTTGTCAGAGCAAGAACCCAAGACAGCCTTCCTACAGATCACAGTCATAAAATACAGATGAGCTTCTGGTTCCCCGGCCTTCCTACTGAAGATATTCCCGCCTGTCACTCAAAGTCCTACGTCGGTGGTTGTTTACTCTCGCCCTCTTGGAGAGACACAGGGCCTTGCGGTGGTTTTTTAAATTTATTTTTAGATTAGCCCATGAAAACTCAGACACCAAAGAAAGCAGGTATGGAGAGCGAACTGCGCAATCAGCCACTTTAATTGATCAATTAAGCGCTGAGTGACGTGGAGAATCTGCCCAGCTCGCAGATCGCCGGGGGCAACGAGGAGTGCTGCTGTTCCACGACGCCAGTTGCGAAGGCCCTGTTTGCCGTCTCTGGGCTGCCACGGCAACAGCCAATGCGTACACGCAACCGAAAAGGAAGCTTCTGCCGTGTGTCTCCTCGTCCTGGATGGGATTTGAAGGCCATATTTTAAAAGACCCAATTGACCTTTGACCTCTTTCTTTGGCCTGCTTCAAAGGTGAGGGATCAGAGCTCAGTGTTGACAGAATGAGCGCTAACGAGCTCGACGGCTAACGGCTGCTGTCAACAAAAAGAGACTTTGAGAGGGTGGCCTGCGTACTTTTTGTTATGAGGAGTCGGCAGTTGGGTTGGTGTCAATTCCAGTTTCAATTCCAGCCAATTAAGTAACAGAATCGCAATTCATTTGATGAACTGAAAAAAAATCCTCGTTTGAACATTTTGGCAATTTTTCCAATTCATGAACAGGATTTTGGTTCAGCTCACAAACTGATTGAATTGAAATGAAACTGACCAGCCCTGGAACTGCCCATCTTCCTGATAAGGAATACATAATAAGAATCTTCGCTGCTCCCCCAGATCACCCCAAACCCTTCACTAACTCCTCACAAAATTAAGAGAGAACTGCGGGAGATTGTGACAAGTGCTCTTACACAGAGTGGGAGAGCTCTTGTCCAGTGTTAGAGGTGCAGAGAACAGCCTTAGAATTCAGGGGCTGGTTAGATTTGAGCATGGGCGATGGGTATATCTGGTCATAGGCGATGGGTATATCTGGACATGGGTGATGGGTATATCTGGGCATGGGTGATGGGCATATTTGGGATTGGGGGATGGGCATATCTGGGCATGGGTGATGGGTATATCTGGGCATGGGTGATGCGTATATCTGGACATGGGTGATGGGTATAGTTGGGCATGGGTGATGGGTATATCTGGACATGGGTGATGGGTATATCTGGGCATGGGTGATGGGTATATCTGGGCATGGGTGATGGGCATATCTGGGCATGGTTGATGGGTATATCTGGGCATGGTTTATGGGTATATCTGGGCATGGGTGATGGGCATATTTGGGCATGGGTGATGGGTATATCTGGGCATGGGTGATGGGTATATCTGGGCATGGGTGATGCGTATATCTGGACATGGGTGATGGGTATATCTGGGCATGGTTGATGGGTATATCTGGGCATGGTTTATGGGTATATCTGGGCATGGGTGATGGGCATATTTGGGCATGGGTGATGGGTATATCTGGGCATGGTTGATGGGTATATCTGGGCATAGTTTATGGGTATATCTGGGCATGGGTGATGGGCATATTTGGGCATGGGTGATGGGTATATCTGGGCATGGACGATTTGGATTGCACAAGGTTCCAACTTCTCGCAGATGAACTGAAATGAAACACGGTAGTGTCACCAGCCAAAATCCAACCATCGTTCTGTCCTTATCATTGACATTCTATTAAATCCAAGCTTGATGCTTTTGCCTTCACAAAAACGGTTTGCCAAATCGTTTAAAATCGATGGCCACTGAACTCAACGAACTGGGTTTGTGTTCACAGTGAAGAGTGAAAAATATAAAAATACATTCTTATAATACTGAGGCTAAGTTAAGGAGATATACTGATGGAATCTTCACTACCTCTGTTCTGTCTGTTCAAACAAGGGCACCCTTTTTATTTCTTCTGGTGCTCAGTTCACAGTCTATCAGTGTCTCCTGGGTGATTTTTTTTACGAGGATACCCACTGAAGGCAGCTTGCCGTGGCGCTCAGACATCTTCTCATCTACGACGGCGTTGATGAGGAGGAAAATGTCACCCGTGAATATAATGAACCTTTCTTTCCTCCCCTACCCAACTGTTGTTTGTAACAAAAAGAAGGAGTTAAAAACACCAATGCAGTCTATTTATTGAAATATTTTTTGAAATATTTATTTTTGGCCCCTCTCCTGTTATTAAGTCTTGGTTTCAAAGGGTTCGCAGAGAGAGGACGTGGGAGAATGAAAGCATATTTTTTTAAAAAAACTTTATTACGTTGAGATTGATTGTGAGGGGAATAATGAGGGTGTAAAGGTGACCTTTGCTCTTTGCTCACTGAGCCGTGTTGAAATGGAAACTTTCTGCCCTCGGCGTCCCAAACCTGTGTTAATATTTGCAATGCATTGTGGTAGGTGTGCGCATCAATACTACTGACAGCCTCTAAATGGAGGTGACGCCGTGGTTTGGCACCTGGGGATTAACGACGGTTTTGGGGAATTGTTTCTTTACTGTAGGTGGTGACGGTTTGGAGATGGGGGCTGGCAGGTATTTGACAGACGGTCACGAGGAGGTTTCGAGGTACCCTGACAAGGAGGGTTTCGAGCCGCCCTGACGAGAGAAGGCATTTACTCACCTCTGGGGCTTGGAGACCGCTTGTCGGGGTTAGTTTGTGTGAGAGGCGGAGAATTGTGAGTGTGTGACAGAGAGAGAGCGATGGAGATAGAGACAGAGAGAGATGGAGAGAGAGACGAGGGGGTGAGAAGGTGAATGAGTAAAAGGAAACATTTCGTAAGAAGAACCATTTCAGTGAGAACAATTCAAAAATGAACATTAATTCATCATTCGAGCACTCATGCACCTCATTCACCACTGTACACTCATGCATTTATTTTTTGGAGTTTTTAGTTTTTTCCCACAATTCTTTGCCATTGGGAATGGCCAGTCATCGTGAGTAGAGATAAGTAGACATTGCTGCAAGCTTCACTACTGATTCCTCTGAAGAACACAGATATCAGCCCCTGCTTCTTTTCACACTGCTGTTTGCAAGTCAGGCTTGACAGACATGAATCGGAGGAAGACATTTTGCTCCTGATTGGCTCCTGAAGACCTTTCGCATATGCAAAACCTTTTAGCGCACATGAAACTAATGACGCAACTAATGATTGGTGGTGCAAAACAAATACCGTGACCAATCGTTGGTCATGTTATTGGTTTTGCTTGCGCTAAAAAGTTTCATTCATTGCTAAAGGTCTTAGTGACTCAGGCCCTTTGTGTCTGGTTCGGGGGTCTGCAACCCTGGTCCTGGAGAGCCACAGGCTTTGCCAGTTTTCATTATTACTCTGTACCTAATTAATAAATTAGAGCAGTTGATTACCCAGTTAAGTCACTTCCCTTGGTCCTTTGGGTCTGAATTGGGTGAAAACAAAAACCAATAGTAGCTTTTGGACCAGAGTTGCAGACCTCTGGTCCAGTTCAACAGGCGGACGGGCAGGAGCTTTGTAGACCACCAGGGGTCGCTGTTGCACGATGAGGCGCAGTCACCCCATCTGACTGAATCCCACCCTCCCCTGTAAAGGGCTCAGAGCCTGTAAAGGATGACCCATCCATTAGCCCATTATGCATTTTTAAAGGGGCAGTTCACACAAAAACAATAAAAAATAATAAATGGAAATAAATATATTTCCATTTACAATACATGGTGCTATCTATCCATCCAAAGTTTCACTGGAATTTGACATGTTTTCTGGATATCCACTGCAGCTCATCCTGATACTGTGGACCTCAATGGTGTCAAAGGTCGTGGTGCTCAAATTGGGAAAATCGTTTGCATACAAAAAACCTCAACATCTACATCTCTTTACAAATATAATAACAAGGTTACTCACAATCACCCAGAGACCTTGATGTACTCGGTTTCATACTCGGTCTCGTAAAAAAACGACTGCAGTACCCCAACTGTGTATATCAACACAATGTCTCCACTGAAGCAAACCAATGTTCTGGGATGCAGTGTCAACATTAAAACAATGTTGAAACAATGTTTTAAAACAATGAAACCACGCACAAGAAGGTCTGTGGATGTTTGTGAGTAGCCATATCATCATATTTGGAAAGAGAGACTGCTGTTAAGTTTTTTTAATATAAATTTTTGGAGATTTGAGCGCCACAAACATTGGCACAGTCGAGCTTCACTATATTGCTATCTCTTTTCACCAAAATTAAGTTAAAAGTCCTTATTAAATATGTTTGTATCCGACTTTAATACAATGGATAAAAACATATTTCTTTGAATATTCTCCGTGGGACCGATGGGAATATTTCCGCACATCTGCGGTGTTAAATAATTTCAGTTACGTGGAGAAATTGACGCGGCTCGGTGGTGAAAAAGAGCGCAGTTAAAGATGCATCTCTTATTTGCGAAGGACATTAGAAAGCACTTTAGCGCGGAGAGCAGGGCAGGCCTGGCGCGATGTGGGGGGGGGGGGGGGCACAGGATGTGGGGGGGGGGGGCATGTTCCCACCGTTTCTTGCGCTGCCGTCAGCTCCTGGGACTTGGGGGCCGGGGGGGTAAATGGCGAACTCTATTCATTACTGTCACCCCTCTGTGAAGATGGATCACACAGCAGGCATCTGGTTTTAATGAGACGGAGAGAGGGGGGGGGGAAGAGACAGTGAAAAAGAGAGGAGGAAGAGATGGAGAACATGAGGAAGAGAGGGAGCAAAAGAAGAGGGAGAGATGAAGAAAAGAAAGAGAGGGGAAGAGGTAGGGAGAGAGAGCAAAAATAAAAAATGACCTCCTAGATCTGGTCATCCTGAGGAATTGCTCCTCCTCCGATCCCACAGTGACCCCTCTGCACCAGATCCCTCCGTCATCCAGAACTACCATCCTGTTTCCCTTCTCCCTTTCTTATCCAAAACCATTGAACGAGCTGCTTCTAACCAACTCTCCTCTTTTCTCTTATTGAACAACCTCCTAGACCCCCACCAGTCCGGCTTCAGACCTGGCCACTCGACAGAGACCGCACTCCTCTCGGTCAGTGAGTCTCTTCACGCCACACAA
>CM077284.1:82683552-82708552 GCA_039654925.1 Anguilla pacifica | reverse complement strand
AGTTGGCTTTCCAACTGATACCAAAGGTGTTGGTTGGGGTTGAGGTCAGGGCTCTGTGCAGGCCAGTCAAGTTCTTACACATTGTTCTCGACAAAACAATTACAATGTGGACCTCGTTGCGTGTCCGGGGGCATTGTCTTGCTGAAACAGGAAAGGGCCTTCCCCAGACTGTTGGGGAAGCACAGAATCGTCTAGAATGTGGTTATATGCTGTAACCTCAAGATTTGCCTTCACTGGAACGAAGGGGCCTAGCCCAAACCATGAAAAACAGCCCCAGACCAAGAGGTGTCCAGATACTTTTGGTCGTGTAGTGTATTACAAAACAAAAAAGATGCTTGTTTTAAAAACTACAAAAGGAACCCTATTCACCATACAGAATTCAGCCTTGCTTCCTGGACTCTCCAGTCCCTTCATATGCTTGTTTTGAACCCGGGTTCATTTTAATCACCAGCAGGTGTGCAATTAGTTTTAATCAGTCCGCCTCTGACAGACAATTAGCAGTTTAGGGCAGGCCTGACAATTATAGCACATACAAGATGGGCTGAGCTGAAGAAATGTTCCCTTAGCGCGTTTAAAAAAAAGATTTCAATAATTTAAATGATCAGGTTGAAAATGTGCCCCCGCCACCACCCCTGCCCATGTCCCCACCCACTCATAAATTCTCCTCAGTTATGAGAGCACGGGGTTCTTCCAGTCTGTTATTGGGAACTCCTTGTTAACACCGACTTCTGATTACTTCCTGAAGAGGTCAGTCAAGGATAATGGCCTGTACACAATCTTTAACTTTGGCTACAGAAGTAAATACAAAAAGTGAAAAAAAAAGAATTATTTTTACTTTTAATTGTGTGAAATTGAAGGACATATTTCAACTGAATCGCACCCGCTATTCTGCTGCAAAAAAAGATGTCAAACTCAAACTGTACTTCACACTGTAGTCTGTACGTCCCATTGAGCGGCTTTAGCCATACGTGACCAGGTTGAGCTGCGATACAACCCAACGGCTGAGCTGCGATACAACCCAACGGCTGAGCTGTGATACAACCCAACGGCTGAGCTGCGATACAACCCAACGGCTGAGCTGCGATACAACCCAACGGCTGAGCTGCGATATAACCCAACGGCTGAGCTGCGATACAACCCAACGGCTGAGCTGCGATACAACCCAATGGCTGAGATTTGGCCCAGCCGCTCGGGCGATGGCTGACCTTGAGCCAAATAGAATCCTTGTGGTTCAGCATGGCCGTGCTCACATGACATCACTAGAAATTAAACGTTTCCTCCAATAATGGTTACCAGGCCGACGAGTGAGTGTGTGTAAGTGTGTGTGCTTGTGTCGCTATATGTGTGTGTGTGTGTGTGTGTGTGTGTGTGTGAGTGCATGTGTGAGTGTGTTTGTGTGTATGTGTGTGAGTGTGTGCGTGAGTGCATGTGTGAGTGTGTTTGTGTGTATGTGTGTGAGTGTGTGTGTGTGTGCACGTGTGTGTGTGATTTTCTGCAGGACCCTGCTTCTCTCTGTCCGTGGCCCATCCTCTCTCTGCATTGTATCAATGTTTCATTCAGCGTCTACCATCCCTAAAGCACACAGACAAGTGGCCTGAGAGAGAGAGAGAGAGAGAGAGGGAGAGAAAGAGAGAGAGAGAGAGAGAGAGTGAGAGAGAGAGGATTAACAAAGAAGAAAAACATGGATATTCACCATGATTTTTCACATTCTGTTAATCTAGCAGAACCCTTTTCCCCCACATTTCTTTCTTTCTAAATGACAAATTGTTGCAAATTGTTCAGTGGCCTACTGAGACTTGCCAATTCATTTTTGTCCCCTGTAGGGGACATGAATCTCTGGTCTCAGGAAGCATATGTTCTACCATGCTGAGACCTACACTGACCAGGACTCCCTGGCAGAAGAGATATTGTATCTCAATGGGACCTTCCTGGTTAAATAAAGGATAATAAATAAATAAATAAATAAGGGACATTCAATAAAAATAAAATATTTTCACTGCGATGTGTTTTTCTCATCCGAGATGAATATGTTGAAAAAAATTGAAATACTTCAGTTCTCTTTGTGAGGTCTCGGGAGGATATGGCAAATCGTTGAACCTGTTGAGAGATAGAGAGAGAAAAAGAGAGGAAGGAATAATAAAGATAATTGAAAAGAAAGAAGAAAAAGGAAGATGAACTGAGGAAAGCATTATTTTAACAGCATCCTTGAGGACAGCATCGCATTATCAGTTAACTCTTTGATGTGCAGGATCACAAATGTGAATTTGGAACGTTCTTGACCGAACGTTCTAATGCTGATGTCACAATCGCTGCCGGTAACTGAAAGCGCTGGAGTTCTAGAACACTGGAAAAGCATTTCCAAGACAGCTACTCTTGGAAGGGTTAAAATGCGATGATTAAGAAAGACAATACGAAAGAGAGGAAAGGCCCAATGAGTGCATCTTGTAGTCCCTACTGCCCCCCCCCCCCCCCCGCCCCCAAACACTATCAAGCGGGCTATTAATCTTCCCGACTGAAGATATGAAAAGCACTAGTAAGGATGTGGCTACAGTTTTAACAAACTGGGTGTTATTAAAAGGAGCCTTGGCCTTTTATCCCAAAGGGGGTCATTATTCTATTGCTTTAACCCTGTGAGGCAATTGTCCAGTAAATAAGATATCAAGTTAGGCGGTGGTGCTCGACCACGATGGAGGAGAGCCACAGAATTCTGTGGTTTGTGTTGCTGTTTGGCACTTAATGCATGAATTAATGCCGGTGGCTTTTATCCGAAGGAAGCGTTATTTTTAAACCAAGCCATCATTCATCCTGTCTGCAGACCTTTTCAGTTTTTTTTAATTTAAAACAAAAAAAAAAGGATTTATTTATTATCGCTTCCAAGAGCACTTTACAACACGCCACTTTATATCTTTGTTCCTTCGTAGCTGTGCGGACGCATTGATTTTCTCGACTGTGTTGTCTGAGAAGCTTATAAATTGGCTAAAGAAACAGCCAAGTATCGTATTTCTTTTTCTTTTTTTTTCTAATACTGAAAACTGACAGGAAAACAAACATTAAGCGCGGCCTGGTTTGCTGGGTGTGATTTGGGTTCGGGGGGCTGCGGCAGATAAGGGTGGAACGCGGCGGTGTGAGGAGTACATGTGAGGAAACGGAGGATGTTGCAGAGAAGGACGATGGCAGCTGGCACTGCACTTTCTCCCGTCCTCAGCTGTGTGTAATGTGGTCCCCTGGATGGTCCCACGCGGAGTTAATGATTCAACACTGTGCAGGACAGCCGGTCCCCTGAAGTCACTGTGCAGGACAGCTGGTCCCCTGAAGTCACTGTGCAGGACAGCCGGTCCCCTAAAGTCACTGCGCAGGACAGCCGGTCCCCTAAAGTCACTGTGCAGGACAGCTGGTCCCCTAAAGTCACTGTGCAGGACAGCTGGTCCCCTAAAGTCACTGTGCATGCACACTGGGGTACAGAGCCTTACCTGTGTAAACACACATGCACACACATAGACACACACACACGCAAACACACACACACACACGCTCACAAACACACACACATGCTCACAAACATCCACACACACACACTCACACACACACACACACGCATGCTCACAAACACACACAAACACACACACACACACACCGGCAGCAGGTTTTTTCCTGAATCACAAGTTGCATGAATAATGGACAGCTGTCTGTAAAATACATGCTTTTTTAATGTCCTCCTTGGCCACGTACAGCCATTATACATTCAAGGCCCATGCCTGCAAATGTGTACGTTGCACTTTTGTCCGTCTTTCTTCTGTCCTATAAAACCTCTCCATTGTGTATTTTTCGCTGAACATCCTCAGGGTGTGTACCTTTTTTTGCTCCATTACCCATGATGCAATATGCATGCTGTTCTAGAATTTTGCCCCAGGAATTCCGTATTGCCTGCATAGAAGGGCAAAGTAGCAAGACAAATTCAGGGGGTAATTATTTTGGTTCTTATTGCTCTTAATTACTTTTGGTGTTGCTGTTGGTTTTATTACAAACAACTTCTATCACGTTACGCCATTGGGCGTCAAACTACAGTCCTGGAGGGCCTCGGCGTCTGCTGGGTTTCGCTGTGTTTCAGCACACGATCACTGATTGGCTAAAGAGTCCACACACATTTCTGAAGGCGTTAATTGGCTGCTGATTGATACCAAACTATTAATATCTGTGGACACTGTGGCCCTCCAGACCTGGAGTTTGACACCCCTGCATTAAAGGCTCTTATCCAAAGGGACTTACATAGCTGTCACATTTTTTTACATTCATGCTGCAGGGTATTTATTGCAGGTCAAGCACCTTGCTCAAGGGAACAAAGGTAGCTCCCCACCGGGGAATGGCACCTGGAATCTTTACGACACATCACGTCCTACGGAAGACAGTGGAATGATGGGAAGGGTTCACGCTTTGCCCACCCGTTAGGAAAATTCAAGATGGCCATACTTCACCCCGTAAAAATATAAATATTAAATATTGATAAATGATTTTTTTTTTTTTTTTGACTTGAACGGTTGCCAGGTTCGAAGTTGTGGGATCCATTTTTTCTTGCTGCATTCACACACTTCTGTGTATTTTTTTGTTTTTTATTTTTGCCAGGTTGGAGATATTGGAGCTGTCAGACAGCTCCAGCATGTCCTGCTTGAAATTATAGCTCGGGAATGGTAGGATGTCTTGAACACTATTTCACAGTCGGATAGGTGGTGATTTTAGTGACTGCCACATCATGTGAATCGCATTAGATTACAAGCCCAGCTCCCTAACCGTTATACAACACTGCTACCCTTTAGTACTGCGTCCCGGCATTGCGGTAATATGCCACTGTGGTGTTGCGGTTCATCGAAACATGAATTATGAATACGAATATGAATTATGTTTCAGACGCCTCCGTCTATACCCTTAGACTGGCGCGCAGAATTGCGCTCAAAGCAAACAGAGCAGAACAGAGCAGGAGAGAACAGAGCCGACCGCAAGTTTTAAAACGCGGCGTCCCGCCGCGGCCAAAAATTGCCCCGACGGGCTCAAACCGAGCCCGGTCGGTTACGCAGTCGTCCGCGGCCGCAGTTTACGAGCGGAAACGGACCGGAATCTGGCAGGCATTTAAATGCGACAACGGGCGGAGTCGGGCGGGGAGCGTCGTTAGCGGTCCGAGCGGCGGCGGGCTTCCTCCGGGCTGCGCGCAATTTGAAATGTCAGGAAGCGTGCGTGTGCTTCGGGGGGGGGGGGGGGGGGGGTGGAGAGTTACGGTCCCACCAGGAGTAGATCTTGTTTTCAATCTACCGTCTTCTCTCTCTTCAGGCGGACTGTAAAAAAATAAAAAATAAATTTGAAAAAAGCCCCGTAGCTCATCCAGCTTTTAACATTTAAAAAATATGTTTTTTTGCAAACAGCTCCACTCCCTCTCTTCTCCCCACCCCAGTTCACCACCCCCTTAAGGAAATAATTACGTCCAGTTTGCTGCTGCATAATTCACCAGCCCCTTCAGAATAGTGATGTGTCTGCTCTTCTGGGGAAATAGACTGAAAAATACATTGGAATTTAATTTCATTAAAAATTCATTTAAATTTAATTAATTGATTTCAAGGCTTTTTTTGGTAGGAATGCTGGCCTCTAGTCTCTTCTACTCTCGCTCTCCGTATTTCTCTATCTCTCCTGATTTCAGGCTGGCCCCAGTGTAGTCAACCAGGTAAGGATCCTTATTGCTCTCTACATGGCCATTTGGTTTTTAATTTTGGTAGAATGAGCTATTTTTCTTTTCAGTTTTTTTGTATACATTTGAGAGAGAGAGCAAGAGAGATAATGAGAGAGACAGAGGGAGAAAGCATGCAGTATATTTGATATGTAGATATGCATGTTCAGTATGTTTAGTGCCCAGATAAGCACATTGAGTTTGTGTGATGTGTAAATATGCATGTTCAGCGTGTTTAATGTGCAGACGTGCATATTCAGTGTGTTCAATGTGTTGGCATGCATGTTCAGCATGCTTTGAGGTTTGGCATCCCATCTGCGGCTGTGCTCTCTAGGCACAGCATGTCTGCTTTTGCTGATGATCACTGGAGGATTCATCGTCATCTTCATCATCATCACCATCATCATCATCACCATCGTCGTCATCATCATCATCATCATCATCATCATCATCATCATCATTGTCATCATCATCACCATCGTCGTCGTCATCATCATCATCATCATCATTGTCACCATCATCATCATCATCATCATCAGCATCACCATCATCATCATCGTCATCATCATCATCATCATCATCATCATCGTCGTCGTCATCATCATCGTCATCATCATCATCATCATCATCATCACCATCATCGTCATCATCATCGTCATCATCATCGCCATCATCATTGTCATCATCGTCATCACCATCATCATCATCATCGTCATCATCATCACCATCATCATCATCGTCGTCATCATCATCATCATCACCATCATCGTCGTCGGTGCTGGAGATCTGAAGCGGCCGCTCGTCTGCCGTGGTCGGGTCAAAGCTGACGTTGCTGGAAAGGAAGCCGCGCGTTCTATTAAAATGAGCCGCTGCAGCTGGAGGGCCCTGGAGCTCCAGAGAGGGCCGCGCTGAGAGCCCGCACCACAGCATTAGCTCTGATCACAGGGGGATATAAAGAGCCTGATGGGGTACCGGAGCCTTGCTCATATTACCTGGACCTCCGGCCCCTTTTTTCCTTCGGCAGTACATTAGTACATTACACCCTTGACGTTACTGAGAGGGACAGAGATAATGTGAAAATGAAAGAAAATAGCTTAAACACACACACACATTCTCACTCACAGACACACACACACATAGACACACACTCTCTGTCTCTGTCACTGACACACACACACACGCACATACATGCACACACACACACACACACGCACAAATGCACACATTCACACGCACGCACACACACACACACTCAAACGCGCACACACATGAACAGACACACACACACACACACACACACAGACACACACATGCACTCACACTGACTCTCTCGCTCTCTCACACGCATTCTGTGATTCCTGTTTTATGGCCTCACGTTTAAGTGGCCCAACTAGAATGTGCAGATCTTGCACTCTGGCCGAGAGGAATCGTGTGCTGACATAAGAGCCCATAAAAGCGGCTCTTTATTTACAGGAGAGATACCGATGCCGCTTAAATGTGTGTACGAGCGCGTCTGTCAGGGGTCCTCAATCTTATCCAGGAAGGGCCGGTGTGGGTGCAGGCTTCCATTCCAGCCGAGCAAGAGTTACACACCTGATTCCGCGAATCAAGGTCCTGAGCAAAGACTCTAGTGTTTGATTAGTAGAATCAGGTGTGTAACTGCTTGCTTGGTTGGAACGGAAGCCTGCACCCACACCGGCCCTTCCTGGATAAGATTGAGGACCCCTGACAGATGCGCTCGTACATACATTTACGCGGCATCGGTATCTCTCCTGTAAATAAAGAGCCGCTTTTTAGGACTCCTGGCATCTGCTACGGTTTTATCAGCTCCTGCTCCCCAAGGCTATGGGGACCCTGGTGTCTGTGAAACTGCACGTGTGGAGAAACTCAGCGTGTGGATCTCTCGAGGTTGCCCGCGCCTCCTGCTGTGACTCCCAGCGGCTGACTCGCACCACAGGGAATAATTATTAGGCTCAGAAATGGCTTTGGCGCTGCGCGGGGACAAAGGTGAGGTGAGTAGATCTGCAGGGCAGATTTTAAACCGCTTGGCTCACCTCATCAAGCTCATCGGTGAATTGCAACTCATCAAGCTCATCCGTGAGTCTCACCTCATCGAGCTCATTGGTGAGTCTCACATCATCGAGGTAATCGGTGAGTTTCACCTCATCGAGCTCATTGGTGAGTCTCTCCTCATCAGTGTGATCGGTGAGTTTCCTTGTCAAGCTCATTGGTGAGTCTCACCTCATCAAGCTCATTGGTGAGTAGGCTTGTCAAGCTCTTTGGTGAGTATCATTTCTCAAGCTCATTGGTAGGTCTCACCTCATCACGCTCATCGGTGAGTCTCACCTCATCAAGCCCATTGGTGAGTTTCAACTCATCAAGCTCATTGGAGACTCTCACCTCATCAAGCACATCAAAAGACTACATTCTGTACTGTGCAAAATCAGGCAGACTTGTGTTATAAAAGGTGATGAGATATCTGATGCTCGACATCATACCCCCAAACAGGAAGTGAATGGCCTTTCACGGCCAAGAAACAAATTAAACTCTTAGCCGATGACATTTGAAAAGGTCTGGTGGAGCGGCAAGCTTTTTGGCACTCCGTGCACTATAACTAGCACAATTACAAACCTGCTGTGAGGCCTTTATTTTAAATTTGGAAAATAAGACGTTTACAAAAAAAAATTCCACACTGCTGGACAGGATTAAAATTAACATTCAAATACGAGCATCAGTTTTATTTCTGGTTCATTTGACGAATTGGAATCACCAAACGTAACTTTCTAAATATTGTTTGTGAACAGAGACAAAAGCGAGTTCTACCTGCATCCAAACCATGAAGGAAAAGTCACTCCATCCCTCCTATTATGCAATAGAATGAAAGAAAGAAACGAGAAAAAAAAATGAGTTCATTTACAGTTTCTAACCCTGCCTGTGAGTGGTAATGACGCTGTCCAAGGTCCTGCAGCTCTCCCAAGCAGAGGTGCTGAAGGGACAAGGTATTGGATACAGGAGCAGAGAGAGCTGTGTGCATTTGTGTGTGTGTGTGTGTGTGTGGGTGGGTGGGTGGCTGTGTGTGTATGTGTGTGTGTGTGTGTGTGTGTGTTCGTGGGTATGTGGTGTGTGTGGAGTGAATGTGCGTGTGTGTGTGTGTGTGTGCTTTTGTGTGCGTGCGTGCATGCGTGCATGTGTGTGTGCGTGTATGAGTTTGGGATGTGTGTGTGTGTGTTTGTGGAGTGAATGTGTGTTTGTGGGTGTGGGATGTGTGTGTGTGGGGGGGGGCTCTGTGTGTGTGTGTGTGTGTTCATGGGACTGTGTGTGTGTGTGTGTGTGTTCATGGGAGTGTGTGTGTGTGTGTGTGTGTGTTCATGGGACTGTGTGTGTGTGTGTGTGTGTGTTCATGGGAGTGTGCATGGGAGTGTGTGTGTGTGTGTTCATGGGAGTGTGTGTGTGTGTATGTGTGTGCTTTTGTGTGCGTGCGTGCATGCGTGCATGTGTGTGTGCGTGTATGAGTTTGGGATGTGTGTTTGTGTGTGTTTGTGGAGTGAATGTGTGTTTGTGGGTGTGGGATGTGTGTGTGTGTGGGGGGGGGGGCTCTGTGTGTGTGTGTGTGTGTGTGTGTGTTCATGGGACTGTGTGTGTGTGTGTGTGTTCATGGGAGTGTGTGTGTGTATGTGCATGTGTGTGTGCATGGGAGTGTGTGTGTGTTCATGGGAGTGTGTGTGTGTGTGTGTGTGTGTGTGTTCATGGGACTGTGTGTGTGTGTTCATGGGAGTGTGTGTGTGTGTGTGTGTGTGTGTTCATGGGACTGTGTGTGTGTGTGTGTGTGTGTGTGTTCATGGGACTGTGTGTGTGTGTGTGTGTGTGTGTGTGTGTTCATGGGAGTGTGTGTGTGTGTGTGTGTGTGTTCATGGGACTGTGTGTGTGTGTGTGTGTGTTCATGGGAGTGTGTGTGTGTGTGTGTGTGCATGTGTGTGTGCATGGGAGTGTGTGTGTGTGTGTTCATGGGAGTGTGTGTGTGTGTGTGTGTGTGTGTGTGTGTTCATGGGAGTGTGTGTGTGTGTGTCTGTGTGTGTATTTTAGTCTCAGAGTCGGAGTGCTCACCCCACCCCCGCAGGGCTTGTTAGGTTATTCTCTGACACCTTTTTTATCACGCGCAGTTCCTCAGTCCTTGTCTTGTCCAGGATGAATTACTGACACTATTTCATAATCAGCACAGAGCAGTCCATTCATCAAAGGCAGATTTAACATGAAGCTTTGGCTCTAGAGACAGTCAGTCAGTTTATCAGAACAAGTACTGCAGGCCATAAAAACACACCCCGGCCCTGATAAAGATGGCCAGCACCACAACCTCTACTACCACACCCCTGACTACAGCCCTTATCCGATATTTCACACTTCCTTTGAATTCATTTTTAATCGTCTCAGTGTAATTATATTTTTGTTTTCATGTTTAAAAAATGTTCTGGGTTTTTAGAAGATTAGAAACAAAATGGGGGCGGACTGACCTTTTGTGCAGGTCTGAGGGGAGGACCGGATTAGTTCTTTGTTCAAATGACTTTGGTGACATTTGCACTCAAAGCAGCAGTCTATGATTAATAACCTTATATTAAGCACAAGGATGTGGAACGGTAATAAATGCGTTATAAGGCCTTTATAACTTAATAACTAACTTAAAAGCATGACCTGCTTAACGGCATGTAGATTTTTTACGACATTAAGACATTTAGTGCATATTATGCTCGGAAATAAGAGTACAGTAAACGCACAACGTTACAATCATTACTGGTGCTATGCTAACTCACAATTAAGAATATATTACTTAACTGATGGTATAATGAAGTTATAAATAATTATTTGGCCTTTACAGCACCATATTCCAGCTTAAGGTGCATATAATTTTATTTTGATTACACGCAACTTGCAGCTGGTTCTCCGTGGCAGCTGGCTTTTGGTTTATTGCCCTTTCTACGGTTTCTAAATGAGCCGGAGGTTTTATTGTGAGCGGGCAGCTCTGATCCAAATGAACAGCGGTGACCCGTCCCGTCCCACTCCGGGAGATCCAAAGTCCTGAGGGCTCTGGCCAGCGACTGACACCTGGAGCCACAGCTGGCTCAGCCTCCTGGTCCAATCAGTGGGCTCGGTTAGGAAACGGGAGAGCTGAGCTGAGCTGAGTAAGAGTGTGGAGTGATTTTTTTTTGGGGTTGTTTGTTTGTTTTTTTGTTGCAGAAAGAGGTAGCGCCGGGCAGGCTTGGTTTCAGATGTATCTCTCCACTCGTGTGTGCGCGCAAGTGTGTGTGTGATGGAGCGTGTGTGTATGCGATTGCAAACAGTGCAGTTCTTTATTTAAATATGTACAGTATACAGTGTGCATCATGCGTGCTATGCGTGTATGCAGGTTTTCTGTTCTCTACATTAGCGACTGTAACGGCTACAGAGCAAGTTACCAACTCCTATCAGATATATAACAAGAAAGAGTTTACACCCACACTCAGTCCTTAATGTGGTGCATTATGGGATTGATGGGGGTTAGGCCACAGACACATCCTTTGTGGGAACAGCTCCAGACATGGGTCACAGAGGGTTTAAACACAAAATGAGAAGTCAATGCAAAAAGGTGCCCTCTCTTCCAAACGCGGGACACAGGGCACCAGTGGAGCGTGATAAAATGTAGCCAACTGCTGTTGTTTTGACGTTCAAAGAACTAATGCAAATTTGGTTCTGAAAGAAAATCTGTCAAGCTAAACCGAAAGAGGTCAAAGGCCAACGGGACAGAACCAGCCCAACTCCGCAAAAACTGCACCAGGTAAAGCTCTCTGAGGTCCTACTCAACTGAACCCGTCGAGAACTCAGACCGGACGAAGGTCTGCAGAACTGAAGGTAGGATGGCTCCGGCAAAGAGGACCGGGCGAAACCGCGCCGCCGTCCCGGCTGACTCGGGTGGTGATTTGTGTCGCGGTGGAGCGGACGGGTCGGAGTCCTCACGTTGCCGAGCGAGCGCCGCGAGGTGTCCGGGGTCCGGGGGTCGTTCGGAACACCGGCGGTGTCACCATGGCAACAGAAACAAAAGAGAGTTCCATTCTACCCCATCAACAAGACTGAGCACCTGCGACGACTGAGGCTAATGACTGTGAAAGCATTTCAAATTAGCTTCCTGTTCTTACCCTATTAATAGCAGTGGGCAGGACAGACAAAAGCGCGCAAAGAGAAGTGAGTCGAATGAATTCGGAGATGCACCCAGATGAGGTGTCGGCTGCATCCCCCTTCATAGTTCTGCTTTCTGTTTGTCGGAGGGACCTTGTTCGTGCTTCTGGGGCAAAAAAATAATTTTAAATATTGAAGAAAAGAAAAAACTACTGTTCCAGTCCTCTCTTTGAATGACACTGTGCTTCAAACCATTGTGTACAATTCAGCATTTCATTATTCATGCATGGAACCCATTGTGCGTTTCTTTCCCAGTGAGTTTGTGCTTGTTGTCTGTTTTTTTGTTGTAGGCCTTATACAATAAAATCCTTTCACACTGCCATACACATATTTACAAGACAAGATAAGCACCCATTCAGTTATGGCAAATCATGGTTCTGGCATGGTACACTACGCACAAGGGACGGCTTTTACGCGGGCAGGAAAATAAAATGTGGAGACTCCTGAAGTTACACCTGGCCCAGCCGGGTCAGCATTAAAACTGTGAGGCACCCGGATTTTGAAAGAGCTTTGGGAATTTATGAAGTTTTTGTTCCAGCAACAACACGGGAAACGTATAGCCCCGAAAGAGACAGAAAGTGCAGGAAGTACAGACTCAGCTGACAACTTGTCAACCACACACCTGAACATAAAACTAAGATATAACTATGTTACGCAAGAAAGGCGAAAAGTACCTTAATGAGCACTGAATTACAATGTGAGTATGTGTGTGTACGTGTGTGCGTGTGTGTGTGCGTGTGTGTGCACGGTTGTGCGTGTGTGAGTGTGTGTGAGAGTATGCGTGCATGTGTGTATATGTGTGTGTATGTGCGTGTGTGCTTGTGTGTGTGTGTGTGTGTACGTGTGTATGTGCGTGCATGTGTGAGTGTGTGTGTGTGTGTGTGTGTGTGTTTGCACGGTTGTGCATGTGTGAGTGTGTGTGTGTATGTGTGCGTGTGTGTTTGCACGGTTGTGCATGTGTGAGTGTGTGTGTGTACAGTGGGTAAGGAACTGGGCTTGTAACCGAAAGGTTGCAGGTTCGATTCCCGGGTAGGGCACTGCCGTTGTACCCTTGAGCAAGGTACTTAACCGAAATTGCTTCAGTATATATCCAGCTGTATAAAATGGATACAATGTAAAATGCTATGTAAAAAGTTGTGTAAGTCGCTCTGGATAAGAGCGTCTGCTAAATGCCTGTAATGTAATGTAATGTATGTGTGCGTGTGTGTTTGCACGGTTGTGCGTGTGTGAGTGTGTGTGTGTGTGTTTGCACGGTTGTGCTTGTGTGAGTGTGTGTGTGTGCGTGTGTGTTTGCACGGTTGTGCATGTGTGAGTGTGTGTGTGTATGTCTGCGTGTGTGTTTGCACGGTTGTGCATGTGTGAGTGTGTGTGTGTATGTGTGCGTGTCTGCCTGCTCCATATGATCACCTCTTTTATTAATGCAGAATCTATTAATTAATAACCGAGCGAGAAAATGATGAAGCGTCTGCAAGGGAGGAGACAGGAGGGCACAGTCTGTGTTCAGTCTATGTGCAGATTAACTGTGCTCTCAGGTCTATATGAGTCACAGTCTGTGTTCAGTCTATGTGCAGATTAACTGTGCTCTCAGGTCTATATGAGTCACAGTCTGTGCTCAGTCTATGTGCAGATTAACTGTGCTCTCAGGTCTATATGAGTCACAGTCTGTGTTCAGTCTATGTGCAGATTAATTGTGCTCTCAGGTCTATATGAGTCACAGTCTGTGCTCAGTCTATGTGCAGATTAACTGTGCTCTCAGGTCTATATCAGTCACAGTCTGTGCTCAGTCTATGTGCAGATTAACTGTGCTCTCAGGTCTATATGAGTCACAGTCTGTGCTCAGTCTATGTGCAGATTAACTGTGCTCTCAGGTCTATATGAGTCACAGTCTGTGCTCAGTCTATGTGCAGATTAACTGTGCTCTCAGGTCTATATGAGTCACAGTCTGTGCTCAGTCTATGTGCAGATTAACTGTGCTCTCAGGTCTATATGAGTCACAGTCTGTGTTCAGTCTATGTGCAGATTAACTGTGCACTCAGGTCTATATGAGTCACAGTCTGTGTTCAGTCTATGTGCAGATTAACTGTGCTCTCAGGTCTATATGAGTCACAGTCTGTGCTCAGTCTATGTGCAGATTAACTGTGCTCTCAGGTCTATATGAGTCACAGTCTGTGTTCAGTCTATGTGCAGATTAACTGTGCTCTCAGGTCTATATGAGTCACAGTCTGTGTTCAGTCTATGTGCAGATTAACTGTGCACTCAGGTCTATATGAGTCACAGTCTATGCTCAGTCTGCCTGCAGATTAACTGTGCACTCAAGTCTACATAAGTCACAGTCTATGCTCAGTTTACATGCAGAGTTTAACTGTGACTGGCTTAGTCATAATATCTCACTTCTCTTCTGATGAGTGCAAGTCCCAGTCACTCCCGCTTGTTCTGTCTTCCACTGTCTCCCTGGGCAGAGCACTAATTGCTCAGTATTTGTTCACACACAGTACTGCCCTGCGGGAAACCGACAGCGTTCTTCAGTGTACATGTGTTGTGTGCCTTTCATGAAATGGCACATGTGAATAATGTAAGATGCCGTTACCACTCTCACAGACAATACAAACACACAGTTCACACGCTCCCACGCAGGCAGAAAACCAGGCCCGTCCTCATGCTCACCGGCTCACAAAATGCAAACAATCCTTGGCTTATCGTGGTTACTTTCTAATATTTTCCAGGTAAAAATCCTGCAGAGCATGTCTTTTATGGGCTAAAATGATGTCAGCTATGCAAGTCACTGAATAACAAAATATCATTTTATGTTTTAGGCATTTAAACGTCCAGCATTGTCTGAGTTTTTGCTTTTGGCGAGAGTGTTTTACTGGCAAGGCAACAGCCGCTGTCAGTGGACGGGAGGTGTGATCTCGAGGGAACAGTCCAACATCAGTACGGATAAGAGGCCTGCCCTCCTGTCCAATCAGAGATCATCCCTGGGTGAAGGGTCGTGCTCTGGTGGGTGGAGTGAGAGCGAAGGAGAGGTGTTTGTCTATCAGAGGGGCTGGATGGGAGAGATACCGGCCGTTTACAAGGCTGGGATAAATGAACCCTCCTCCTCTTACGCTGAGTAAACACACTGCCTGAACATCTCCCACATGATGCAAGGTGCACACACACACACACAGACACACACACATGCACGCGCACACACATACACACACGCACACATGCACACACACACAATCACACACACGCACACACATGCACACACACACACACACACACACACACACACATGCATGCACCCGCACACACACAGACGCACACATGCACACACACACACACCCGCACACACACACAAACACACACACATACACACGCACACAATCACACACACGCACACATGCACACACACAAACACACACATGCATGCACCCGCACACACACACACATGCACACATGCACACACACACAGCCGCACACACACACAAACACACACACATACACGCACACATGCACACACACACACACACGCATGCACCCGCACACACACACACACACACACACACGAACACACACACAAATACACACTCACACACCCACGCACATCAGAAAAGTCTGACTCATCCTGATGAGATTTGCACAAGCCTTAAATGTTAAATGCTAAAAGCAGTTTTGCAGCTGCGCTGGCACCCTCGTCTTCACCTTCGCAAAACGGGTCCGGTTTCTCCCTCTCCCGGCTTTAATTGCAGGGCAGAGACGGCTCGCTTTCCCTTTTCATCTCCATTTTTATTTTAGGGATAACGGCAAGCCCGAGGACGCAGGTAGAGTGACGCGCAGGATACCGAGTTCTCAGAACCCCGTCCAGACTGCCGCAGCGGGGGCAGTTAGACGGAGCTCGACTGCGGGTGATGGATGTGCGATTGCACGTCTGATAACGTCTTTAATGGAGCGAGTAATTTCGGCGATGGTCCTCAACAAGGCAAGATCACCTCTCTTTCCCTCATACCACGGTCGTCCTCTTATCTCCAAAACGGGTTCTGCTACTCGAGGGGACTCTTTTTCCTTTCTCCCTCTTTGCACAGATTTCTTTCTTTCGTTATCTCTCTTTCTCACAAACACACAAAGGATTCAATTTAAGGAGCTTGGGAGTGGAAGTACATCATACACATATATATATGCTTCAAAGAGGAAGTGCTCTCGTTTGTTACTGCAAAGATACAGGTCTGGATTCAGTAAAAAATGTCTCTTTGATTCACTGTTAATAGCAAGAGTTCATTTTTTTTGCCTTCAAAAAACAAAGTCTGGAAATGAGCAAAACTGACCAAGAAAACTGGGTCGGATGAAATAATGCTTGCCTTTATTTATTTTATTTAGTCAAAGTTAGGGACAAATGTGCTTTGGAATCCAGGCCACTGACACGTTTTAAATGAAGCTGAGGTTATTAGGGATAGTTTATATTTAAGGTTAACTCCAAAATCACTGCGTGAACAGATCATTCCAGTAACCACAGCTGAACATGTACTATTCAAACAGAAACCCTGGTGTTATCGCTTTTCCTGTGATCCTATCGACATTTCATATCGCTCCAGCAAACAGCCGCAATCCACCCCCCCCCCCCCCCCCCCCCGCCCCCCGTTGCCCCCCTTTCAAAAGATACAGGGAGGGGGAATCCATACCCCTGGCAGCATGAAGCTGGCCACTCCCGTGGTGAGCTATGAATTAGAGTGTGTTCTGAAAGGGTGAACTCAGCAGGGGGGGGGGCAGTCTGGGGGGGGGGGGGGCAGCAGCAGGGAAAACAGCACTGATGGGGCTCTGACCTTTCTGACCGTTTGTGTTCCTGTGTGAATGAGGCCTCTTCTCCACCTCTGTCTCAGGGCATTGATTCCCCCTCTCGCACCTCAGCCATACCACCCGCCCTCAGCCCCCCCCCCCCCGCCACCCCCCCCCCCCACTCCCCCAGCACCATGTTCAATTCTTTGTTCTTTTCTTTTTTTCAATCATACCTGTGCCATTTGAGAAGGCCCAAAGATGACAACTGGTCTATTCTGTCTTTGTGGGAGTGTGTTTGTGGGTGTGTATGTGTGATTGTGTGGGTATGTGTGAGAGAGAGTGTGTGTGCGTGCGTCTGTGTGTATGTGGTGCATGTGTGCGTGTATGTATGTGCGTGTGTGTGTGTTTGAGTGTGTTATATGGGTAAGTGTGTGTGTGTGTTTGAGTGTGTGTTATATGGGTACGTGTGTGTTTCAGTGTGTGTTATATGGGTACCCACATGAATGAAAAGTGTGGTGGGGACGAAAGTCTGAGGCGGTGGTGATTTTGTGCTGTTCCACATTTTTTAAAGAGCTTTGTGATCAATAATACATGTGTTTTTTAGAGGGGTACTGAGGGAGGTGGATGGTGCTGGTCTGGGGGAGGGGGGGGCAGGCACCGTCTTTCTTTAATGTGATATAATATTGAGTTTTTTCTCATTTTGGTCAGCAAAGCCCAGGTGTCCCTGCCGCAGCCCAGGCAAACATGATAGACGGGGACAGGGTGGGGGCGGGGGGGGTGGGTGGGGGTGGGGGAGGGGGCGAAGAAGACCTCCTCAGGGTCCCAAGTGAAGATACCAACTGTGCAGTCTGCGAGAGATTAAAAAAACATGAGGGCTTGAAGTTCCGGGACAGAGCGAGCTGTGCCGCCATTTCCATTTCAGAAGGGGGGGCGGCGGGGTCACTGGACAACAGCGTCTTCACCACGTCTCACAGTACCAGGTTTCGGACCTGAAACCGTTTTTTTTCTCCGAGACCACAGACTACAGAACTTCCCCAAAATTCCAGCCCCCCTGGCAGGATCGCCGTTGACCCTTCTCTGTTTAGCCTGTCTTGGTATCCCTGGAAACGCAGGCCCCCCCTGAAGGATTAGCGCGACGGCCTTGTCTGAGATAAGAAGCGGTTCGCTAACGAGAAGCGGTTAGCTGATTAAAACCCCGCTGTCCGGGATCACGCTCATTTCCCACAGGAACGAGAAACGGCCCCAAGAAAATGTGCGACTGTATGTTGTTTCGCGGACAAATGTCAGCGTGGCTCAAGAGGGGCGGGATTGAGGGGGGCGGTAGTTTTGGGGGTGGGGAGGAGGAGGGGAGGGGGGGGGTGGTCGTGGAGGCGGGGGTGACTCACCAGAATGGTTAAATAACCTGCAAGGCTTTGGTTCTGCTTTTGCATTGTGCCTGAAAGACCTCATCTCGCGGTCTCTCTTTTTTTTTTTTTTTTACAACTTTTGTCAAAGAAAAGCTGCAGGGGATGAACACTCCTACTGCCCACTTACTTTACTGAAAGAGAGAGAGAGAGAGAGACAGACAGAGAGAGAGAGAGAGGGACTCACAAAAAGAGAGAAGGGAGAGAGAAAGGGAATGAGAAACAATGACAGGCTACTGTTTTTAAAATATATGTTTTTCCCCTTATTCAACAACAAAAGGACAAAGAAAATGAAAAATCTCAAAAAAAGAAAGGGAGAGAGAGGAGGAAGAGATGACCCTCTAGGTCAAGGGTGTCCAGTCTTATCCAAAAAAGGGGCGGAGTGGGTTCAGGTTTTTGTTTTAGCCCAGCGCTACTACAATCCACGCCTTGATGAGTAGAATCAGGCGTCTACCGTGCTGGGCTAAAACAAAAACCTGCACCGACACCGGCTCTTCTCGGATTGGACACCCCTAATCGAGGTTATGCAGCGACGAGCCTGAGCTTGAAAACTGAGATGGTGACATCATGCTTCAGCGGCGCGCGTGTTCCAAACTCTCCCACAGAGCGGGGCTCAGCCCAAAGGACCCCCTGGTGCCGGGACGTTGCTGGTCAGCGGCGTGGGCTGAGAGGCTCCTGCGGTCCAGCCGGCGGGGGCGGGAGGGTTGGGGGGGGGGGTCTTTTCGGGGTTAAATTCCGTGGGTTGTGCCGAGATCGACTCCCCGCGGCCGTCTGCGAGCACGTTCTGGCAGGAGCGGCGTAATGAAGGAGACGTGAATAATTCAGGGAAGTTCGCTACCTTTTCATTAATCTCCCCCGAAGATACGCTGGTCCCTGGCCCCGCCTTACCGTCATCTCATTTATTAATAGAACCTCCTGTGAGGGGGGGGGGGAGGGGGGAGGAGGGAATGGCCGGGTTTGGGGGAGAGGGAGATCTTCTTTTCTGAACTCAGCTTGAGCCCATGCTGTCTTGGGTTAAAGCACATTCTGTGTTGGGTTTAAGTCCATGATATGTTGGATTAAACCACATGCTGTTTTGGGTTAAAGCCCATTCTGTGTTGGGTTAGAGCCCATGCTGTGTTGAGTTAAAACCCATTCTGTGTTGGTGTAAAGCCCATGGTTTGTTGGGTTAAAGCCCATACTATGTTGGGTTTAAGTCCATGCTGTGTTGGGTTAGAGCCCATGCTGTGTTGGGTTAAACCCTTGTGAGTGCAGGAGAAGAGCCCATCCCCATGGCTGTAGACAGGTTGTCATACTGGGAAGTGCAGTGACTCATCAATCATTCAGAGTCTCTGGGGTCACTCTGGGTCTGCAGCAGATCCTCTTCAGAGCTGGGAGAGGAATGGAGAGCACTGCTGACCAAACACACACACACGCACACACCCATGTACACACACACACACACACACACACACACACACTCTAACACACACACACACACACATTCTCTCTAATACACACATTCACACACACACACACTCTCTCTTTAACACACACACACATTCACACTCACACATATATGCACTCTCTCTCTCTCTTACACATCCACACACACGTATACACACATGTGCACACATGCAGACCACACAGGAGCACATGTATACCCACTCACACAAGATTCTGAAGATTGCGGTCACAAATAAATAATGCATACTAAACGCATGACTTGTTATCTCTGACTCAAACCAGTCGTTTAATAGGAATGTGGGCACACATACAGACCACACAGGAGCACATGTATACCCACTCACACAAGATTCTCAAGATTGCGGTCACAAATAAATAATGCATACTGAACGCATGACTTTTTATCTCGGACTCAAACCTGTCGTTTAATAAGAATGTGGGCAGTTAGCGTGAAACTCCCCTCATAGCCCTTGTCCTAACTGCTCCCACAGCATTATGCTGCAGTTCGACGACACTGATTCCATCCTTTTGGCTTCTTAAAAAACAATTTAAAATCATGTAAAAGCAGGACTCAAGGCACCTTAATGCCTTAAAATAAACACACGTTGCTTCCTGCTTATCAGCAAGTGACAAAAGGCAAATCGACAGGCTGACCTAAAACAAGGCTACATACACACACCCTCGGGGCCAGTAGTGCTGCTGATGGCTTTCATTACTCTAATAAGGGACTCATTTAAGCCTGACGCACCAGGTGAGTGTAATCTCACCTCCGTGATTGAGAGACTTTCTTGGACTACGGACCATCAGGCAGAAGAGAAAACCCGCAGTACTGCTGCCCCTTCAGGGTCCTGTATCATGAAGCAGGGCCCTGTTTCACAAAGCAGGATCACTGAGTTAGCTGGCAAACTGCACTGAGTAAAACCCTCTCTCACAAAGCAGGATTACTGAGTTAGCTGGATAACTGCACTAAGTAAAACCCTCTCTCACAAAGCAGGATTACTGAGTTAGTTGGATAACTGCACTGAGTAAAACCCTGTTTCACAAAGCAAGATTACTGAGTTAGCTGGGTAACTGCACTGAGTAAAACCCGGAACCCTCCTTAATCTGGAACATGGACTGAAGTAAAAAGAGCTGTTCCGGGTTTTACTCAGCGCCAGTTATACAACTCTGTGAAATACTCCCAAGGCCAGATTTCAGTATTTCAACTATCATAATCATAATAATTAGTTAATTTTTTTTGAAAGGACGGAATATTTGCAAGGCAGATGTCAACTATGGGGAAGGATTATGGGTGGTGGGGGGATTTGGGGAGCAAGGATGGGGGGGGAGTCGGTAGGGCAGCAACCGGGGGCTCGGGAGTAGTGTGTATTTGGGGTCAGGAGGATGTAGGGAAAGACGGTTTTTGATTTTGTGCGCACCACCCTGCTGCATACCAATGTCTCCCCCACCCCCTTCCCACCCGCCCCCCCACCCCACTGCCCTGCCCGTGGGGTTTTATGGGATCAATCAGGCTGTTTAACGGGCGGGGCACTTTCTCAATCCGCATTTGACGGTATCTCTGAAAGCAGCCAGGCCCTGGCCTTTACGAGCCTGTTTACCACCATTTTATAAAGTTGTTTTTGCAGGCGGCTCCAGCGCGGGGACGGGGGACAGGGGGATGGGGGTGGGTGGGGTTTGCTGAATGAGCAATTTCGCCTTTCTTTACGAGGACGTTAAGGGCACACGTGTTCAGTCGGAGTCCCGATTAGACTACAGATTCAATATCTTCAGGAGGTTTATAGGAGACTTGGGGTGGGGGTGGGGGGGTGGGGTTTGACGCAAGAGAGAGTAGATCTATGTTGTTTCTGGTGGGAAATATCATATTTTGCCAGAAGCATAATATGTCTTATGTTTAGTACTCTCTTTCATATGAACTCTTTCATGTGAAACTGCTGTGGTTTTTATACTGGGATGTGGATACCATAAGTGGCTGCGGGAGATGTAATCTTCTCTGAGCCTCATGTTAATGGTAATTATATGGCTGCCAATGCACACAACAGCACACAATGACTGCAAATTCACACAGGATCGCACACACGCAGATGTGCAAACACACACTGACATGAGCACACGCAGACACGCACAAGCACACACACACATACACGCGCACGCACACACACACAAGCACACACGCACACACACACACACACATACACGCGCACGCACACGCACGTACACACACACGCACACACATACACACACACATGCACACACACGCACATGCACGCACACACACACACACACAAGCACACGCACACACACACGCAGATGTGCAAACACACACTGACATGAGCACACGCAGACACGCACAAGCACACACGCACACATACACGCGCACGCACACACACGTACACACACATGCACGCACGCGCACACACACACACACGCACACGCACACGCACACACTCACACCCACACACACACAAGCACACACACACACAGGCACGTAGGATTATGACTTTATCCTCCAAAGTGCAGAACGACATCCTGTGTGATACATCACAGACTAGAGAGCTGACATTTTGTGGCACAGATTTTTATTTTACTTAAAAGGGAATGATGTTAAAAATATATCTCAGTCCCTCCCCCCTCTCGCCCCCTCTTCCTTCCTCTCTCTCTCTCTCCTTTGCTCCCTCCCTCTCCCCCTCTCTCTTCATCACTCTCTCTCTCTCTCTCTTTCTTTCTGAAGACATTTGTCTACTTTGTTGTGCATTTGAAAGCTGGCGATAAAGGCCTTGTTAATATTTAAATTCCTCCAGAGGAGAGAGAGAGAGAGAGAGAGAGAGAGAGAAAGGGGAGGGTCGCAGGACCGGCTTTGATGATGTCATCTAAACAAGCCTTTGGAAAGCAAAGCAAAACGGACGGCGAGGATCTTTTACTACAGTATGTGCTCTTTGCTGAGATGCACTGCGGCACATCTACTACAAAAAAAACTGAGCGTGTGAACATTTCCGACATTCATAACGCTGGATAAAGTCAACGAGACCTAGCATTATATGACACATTTCCTGCCCCACAACATGTAATTTGCATGTGATTGCTTCTACTGTAAAATGCTTTGAAATTAACATCCTGTGTGCTTCTACTGTGAAATGCTTTGAATTAACATCCTGTGTGTGTGTGTGTGTATGTATGTGTGGGTGTGTATGAATGTGTGTGTATACTGTTTGCATTGAATCTGAATCTCACTGTTTGAAAAATAATAAAAAATGTTATCACCAAAACTAAACTTACACTCTTAAGAGCAGAGGTAGAAAGTACAAGTTCTGCCATGTGTTTCATCCACCCATGAATTCAGCCAGCTGATTTCACTAATTAGCTTTAGCCTCCCTTTGCTTTCTACACCTGGATTTTCCACCTCTGCGTGTGCAACAGGTAGAAAACTGTGTGCAGGATCTGTGTAGTGGCATACTGTGACATCACTGCCTGGCCTTTTCACTACAGTCTTACTCACCCTTCCAACCTCCCCGATTCACGACGTTTCATTGGTTATTCTGACCGCCTTGTCAACACACCACTTCAACAACTGCTTGGCTTTAAATCACAAGTGTTCTACCTTTACGTACAAACCACCTTTTAAAAAAAGCAATTAATGTAGGGAAAAAACATGTAATTTATACTGACTGCAATTAATATAGTACTGTATTTGGTTAAGGTACCATGCTGTGGTGCATGGATAGATGGATGAAAGGTGATTCCTCTGACTCCACCCTATGTGAGCTTATCTGCATTCCACGGTGTAAAAAGAAGCAGACTGGAGACATCGTGTATTTCAGAGGAAAACGGTGACGGTCTACGCTCTCCCGAATCGGCAGTGTGCTTTGCACCTCAATACGGCTGTGGTTGCAGGCAATTGGCCATTCCAAATTAGGGTTCGGCACCAAATGTATATATATTTTTAAAAACCATGCAATTAACAACAATAACAGCAAACACAGGGGGTCCCCCTCTCAGACTGAGTCTGAAATTCACTGACTCCATATAACTGCACCCCCCCCCCCTCCCCTTTCATTCATCATTCAGGGACCTGCTGTCTAACTGCCTTTTTCTCCATGGCAACAACGCGCCATACCTCCACCTGTGCCGCAGAGGATGCTGGGTAAAATGTCCATTCAGAGAATCATTGCCTCCCACTGCCACACCGGGCACTTGGACATCGTTGATATTTCATTCATGAGTTGCTGAGTTTCTTACTGTAACCAATGTAACATGGCGCTGTGACACATAAATGCCCTCCACAGCCTCAGTCCAGCCAATATGCTGTTAATGCACTAGATTATTTAAAAATTGATTAATCCCTTTATGTTGAAAAAATATGCCAGCCCAGTTTATAAAAAAAACTCTTTGGGGGTAGCACTATATAATGCACACAGTGCATAACTTTAATGTACAATTTATAAGCACTATATGACCAAAGGTATCTGGACACCCCTTTGGTCTGGGGCTGTTTCTCATGGTTTGGGCTAGACCCCTTAGTTGCATGGTTTGGGCTAGACCCCTTAGTTCCAGTGAAGGCAAAAATATTGATTCAATGACTTTCAAGATAAATCTGTGTTTTCAACTTTGTAGAAACAGTTTGGAGAAGGCTCTTTCCTGTTTCAGTATGAAAATGCCCCCAGGCACACAATGAGGTCCACATATAAATTATTTTGTTCAAAACGGTGGGTGGAAGAAGAACTTCACTGGCCTGCACACAGCCCTGACCTCAAACCCATCCAACACCTTTGGGATCAATTGTAAATCCAACTGCAAGCCAGGGCTAATCGCCCAATCAGTGCTGAACCTCACTAAGGCTCCCCTGGCTGAATGGAAGCAAATCCCTGCAACAATGCTGCAACATCCAATATAAAGCCTTCTCAGTAGAGTGGAGGTTGTTATGGCAACAAAGGGTGGACCAACTCCACATTAATGCCCACAATTTTGGATGCGATGTTGGATGTCAGGTGTCCACATATTTTTGGCCATGTAGTGTAGCTGTATATAAGAAGAACATTGGAAAATTATAACTGCTTACCCAATACTAAAGGGTATTAATAATATTTTTTATTAATAAAATGGGGATAGAGATGGGACTAGAACTACGGGTTACTTAAATACGTGTGAACACACACACAAACAAACGCACACACACACACGCGCACACACACACAGGCCCGTACTGCTATACTTGTGAGGAGTTCCCATTCACTACATTCATTCCGTAACCCTAACCCTAACCCTAACCACTACATGCCTAACCTTAACCCTAACCTTAACCTAATTCTAACCCTAACTCTAACCCTGAGTCCTAACCCTAAAACAGCCTCTTGAACTTGTGAGGACCAGCAAAAGGTCCCCACTTTGTGTAATTTCCCTCATCTTTCTATCCTTGTGAGGACATTTGGTTCTCAGAAAGATAGTACTACAAGTTCACAGACACACACACACACACACACACAGATAC
>CM077284.1:82596052-82678552 GCA_039654925.1 Anguilla pacifica | reverse complement strand
TAACAGACCCCTCACACTTCAAAAGATTTAACTAATCAGAACCTAGAGCCGGGCAGTTTGAATTTTTTTTTCCTTGTTCATGAAAGGACTGCTGATCAAAACGGTTCTTCGGGGCCTGGTTTAATGAGGGGGGTGGGATGGGGGGGGGGGGCGGGGGCTGTGGGGAAATTCTGAAAAGTGTGGGCTCATAAGAAATACATCACGAGGAAGATGTAGGTTCTTTTTACCTTATTCAGCTCTTAAACAACTCTGAATCCTCCTCTCTCCAGACTGCCACCATGTTTTTGCACCAAAGCTGCCCAGCCTAAGTGTTAAATTTGACCTTCTGTAGTCTTCAGGGTCAAAAATGACCCATTCTGAGTTTAACAGCAATAAATACCCATTCAATTTTTATGAATTTTTTATAAAACCCATAAACCCATTTGATGACTTTTCCTGGAGTGACCCTACCATTAGAACAAATTAAACATTGCTCTTTTTTATATATTTATAAAAGAGGTACACCATCAGGGTACATAATGTCTTATGTTGTTTTCTTTAGCCCTGCAGTTATGAAACAGCCTTTCTGGACGGTGAAAGAGGAAAGCAGCCATTTGCAGACTTATTGATAAATTACAGGTTGTTTCTACATGAAAAAAAAAAAATTGATTTAGGGTTTAAAATTCAATGAAGAGGCTTCATCACAGGAGGTCCAGGGTGAGCGTGGGTCATTTTTGACCCTCTGGACACGGGGTGCACACACAATATGAAGACGACACAAGGGTTAATGACACGGGTGAACCCCAGTTTAAGCCCAGTTTGTTGTTGTGGCACCGTAGTTTGTTAAAGCCGTCGCTGTAATGAGTGATGACAGCCATTCATTTTTTAACAGTGCAGTCGCAGACACAGCACAGTCCGCACCACAAAAAAGAAAAAAAAGAAAAAAAAAGTGGTTCAGGGCGTTTTGCAGCCTCATTCATATTTAAACCAACTGCCATGTAAGGTACCGTAGGCTAAATCGCCTGGAAAATATGTCGGGCGTTGCTTTCCCAGTTCCCCCACCATTACCGCTGCACTGCCTCCCTGTTCAACAATCAATCAATCAATCAATCAATCATTCAATTCAAGCCAATGTTGGGGGAAAAACCTAAATTATTCCCCAGTCTCTAAAAAGGTGAGAAAGGCACCACACACTTAAAATTAATTCTAGGCTAGCTAAATAGCAATGGCCATACTGAACCAAGCTTTATTTTGGTAGACTACTGCTTAATCCCAGTCTAAAAAGTGTGTTACCACTGTATAAAGTCAATTTTTATTTCCGCTGTGTAATTCATCCTTTTAAGGCCCTGTGCTACTGCATGGATGAGCTCTGACGGTCTAGTGTCGAACCCGGACCGCAGCGCTACCAACTGTGACCAGGGGCACCATAGACGGCGATGCTGATTTTTTAATATTTCATTTTATTTCTGAGCCCCACAGATGATCTTTTCATTCCCATTCATCCCTTCACGTTTCGGTACCCATTACGCTAGCTCTGGTGCCGAACGGCCATAGTCAAACATGGCGGCCTTCGTCAACTGGCTTCACGCGCCATTAAGCAGCTCCCACAGGAATCCATGGGACCGGGAGGTGAAAGCTGTCTCCAGTTCATACCTGCCTTAATGGGCTCCTGCTGGTCAATACAATGTCTGCAGGTCGGCCAGGTAAATTGCACATGAAGTACGCTATCGTCCACTGACTCGTGTCTGTGCAAGCCTGGCTTACTACCTGCAGAGCGATTAGAAAAAATAGCCACTTAGCATCACACGATTTGGACAAAAAGTGGGGAAAACCATTGAATTTAAAATATATATATATTTTTTTAAATGTGCAGCTCAGTTCTAAAGTGAGTAGGGAAGGCTTTGGCCAAAGCCAGTAACTTTCCAGACCACCAGCTGACTGACTCAATTACAGTACTCAGGGCAGTGTGAAGGGGAGGCGACCTGGGGCCCTTCTTTCCAGCCTTGCCTGGTGGGTGTGACGGAAATGGCGGATGAATTCCACAGTGCCGCCTCACACGGACATCACCACGACAACCTGCTCATTATCCCCCCCTGGGAGAGGTTGAGTAGAGAATCTAATATGGCCTGGACTCCCCTGTGAGAAACTTTTCATATGTTCTCAGTCCCTCCTTCTCCTGTGTTCTGCTCTTTTGACCATCAACACACACACACACACACACACGCACACACACACACAAGCAGTCACACACTCGACCAGACATGCGTTATGTTTTGTCATGTTATGCACATACAAATATCTACACGTAGAATCGAGTGCATAGACATACACAAGACACAAAAACACGCGTACACTCACACAAGTGAACACACTCATACAAAACACATACACACGTGCACACACACACACACTCACACACACACTCATCATACTTGTCCAAACTCAATTCGGGAAGAACAAAAAGGGCACTGTCAAATCCGTCTGTATCTTCTCTCAATGGCCCCCTGCTGGGGAATGCTCTTACTGCAATATGCTAACTTATAACAACGACCAAAAAAAAAAAAAGAAAAGAAAGCGGAATGAGGTTTTTTCTCCTGAGCTCTGGCGCTCAGCTCCGTTGGTGGGTTTCGCGGCCCGTCCCCGCCGCGTTCGCCGGAACGCTGACGGCGAAGCGCTCCAGCGGGAACCAGCGGTCGGTCCGCTCGCGCGCGCCTTGGCGCCGACGCCGTCCAATCGCGACGGAGCCGAGAGGCGCAGGAACGCCATTAGCGCTCCCGCACCTGCTGCGTGACAGCCCACGATGCATTGTCCGTATCCATGGATACATCATGACTAAGATTTTTTTTTTATTTTGTCTTTTTTTTTTTTTTTTTTTAAAAGAGATGTTAATTAATTCCATTGTTGTGATCCCAAAGAACTAGACTACATGAATAAATACAAGGAAGGAAATCATCAAGGTACAGAGTAATCATCTTGCAAATGTCAGAGTTACTTAGATGAACTGAAAAAGCCTGAAATCACACAGTCCAGCACAGCCCCTATATTTCCGACTAAAATTCTTCTGTAAATATCCATTTCCAGACAGGTTATGTAAAACTGATGGAAATCAGAGGAGTAGTATTGAGTGAGTAATTTAGAACAACAGTGAGTACGTTCGGACAACAGAAAGAACTGGAATTTCATTTTGTTGGGGGGGGGGGGGGGTCAAGCAATGCTAGAAAAGCCTTGAATGACATTCATCAGAGAAACTGCTTCTTTTTAATTCATTCATTCATTTAATTTATTTATTTATTTTACCTTTTCTGTAATATCAGCTGTACAGAATCCCTGACATTGACTTTTTTTCTTCTTCTTCCTTTGCCTTAGTCATGCTGAAATGAGCTAATCATTTACACTTAATTTAGCGTTTTCATTTTAGGCAATCATCAGACTGTAATAACGACCTAGAGGTTTCAAGGTCGGGCCCTGCTCGTTGGACCCTTGAGCAAGGCACTTAATCCGCGAAACGTCCAGCTGTTTCGACTGAGTAAACAGATCCTGTGTCGCAATAGGAAGCACGTAATACGACGACGTCGTCCAAACGACAGTCCAAAATCGGAAACTGAAGGAGAATTCCAGCTCAACTGCTCAGCCCTCTCCTTTGCTGAGGCTGAAGTATGCACATGATCATCCCCCATAGCCACCAGTGACAAACGGTTTCTCTTGCATGCGATGTACGGTCTTGAGCGTACCGTGCATTGTCCTCTTCTCCGCTATTGCGACGTACTCGCTAATGACGCCACCGAGCCGTGCTCCTTGACTTTCAAGCCCCATTAACATGTGATTTGAATACATTTTCACGAACGAGGAAAAATAAATTACACCCCTATCCCCCCTATTCCCAGGCAGAAGACCTTCAGCTGGCTTTGCGTGGGGATTAAGCAGCCAGGCCCGGACTCTGAGGAAGCCCGGTCCTTTGGGGCGTGGGGCGTGGAGGACATAGCGCTAAGAGGATTAGCCTCAGCGGGGGAATAGAGGGGCTCACCCATTGGGTCTGGCTGCAGGAATGTCCCCCCCCCCCCCCCCCCTCCAGGAGCTACGTGAACCGTACAAGTCAAGGGCACGTTAGCCGGTAGCCTGCGTTACTCACACAAACCTCCCACCGAGAGCAGACATTTCAGGGCTATCGACAGTCCCCCTGGAAACACAGCCGTTCAATTTTACCCATGAGTCCTTTTGGGGGAGGGGGGAGGACATTCCATCTTCCCCACAATCCCTTTGGACAGGGCTGCCCAAAACTTGTTCCTGGATGTCTGCTATTCTGTAGGCTTTCCACTGCAACTGTAACAAAGTGCACCTCCTTCAACAGCTGCTGGAGATCTCCTCGGGAGGGTAATTAGTAGAGTCACTTGCGCCAGATTAGACTTTGGGAGGGCATGTTTCCAGGAGCAGGGTTGGGCAACCCGGCCTTAGGGTAACAGGCAATCCGTTTTACCCACGATCCTCTGGGAGAGCAGGCATTCCATCTTACCCAGAATCCCCTGAAAAAAAACTGGCTTTCTGCTTAACCCAAATCCCTTGACTGAACAGGAATTTCTGTTCATCCACATTTTCTTTGGAAGGTCAGGTATTCTACCATAACTGCAATTCAAGTTTAACATGATCATTTCTGCCTACTTACCACTGAAGCCAAAATATTCAAATGTTATGCATGTTCAGGAATTTCATTAAGGGGCAAAATGATCAAGGACAATGCCGTGGAATTTCCTGTTCATGACTGGAATTTGCCAGGGTTGATTAGAAGCATACATTATGGACGTGATGCAGGATCTGTGTGTATAAAATATCTGAGTCTAAATCTACAGTTTCACACACAATCTCCCTGGGGGAGCTGTCATGTCCTTTCACTCAGGTCTGTGACTATAATTTAGGTTCTTTTGTTCTCTCTCTCTCTCCCCCCCCGCCCTTACTTTCTCTCTCTCTCTCTCTTTCTCTCTCTCACCCCCCATCTCTCTCTCTCTCTCTGCCCCCCCTCTCTCTCGCTCTCTCTCTCTCTCTCTCCCTCCCCCCCACCCCTCTCTCTCATCCATAGGGGCTGATGTGGCGTATGACAGCTCAGACTCATACTTCTAGGTCGACTCGGGCCTTCTGGTGCGAGTGCCAAGGCCTAATGGGCCCACTGTTGTTAAGGGGCTGGGCAGGGCGTCTATGGGAGGGAACTGGAATGCCTTGATTGAGTACGTATGCTGTATCTGTTGTTTAATAAATGGCTTGAGATCCAATCTGTGTTAGGCGTCGCTGCTTCAAGGCCTTGACAGCGACCTAGCAATGTGCACGACAGCAGGTGCCTGGACGTCGGGTGGGGTAGGGAGAAGCACCCTGATAGCTCAGGAGGTAAGAGCGTTTGTCTGGCAGTCGGAGGGTTGCCAGTTCGATCCCCCACCCTGGGCATGTCGAAGTGTCCCTGAGCAAGACACCTAACCTCTAATTGCTCCCAACGAGCTGACTGGTACCTTACATGGCTGCCTTTCACCGTTGGTGTGTGAGTGTGAATGGGTGAATGAGAGGCATCAACTGTAAAGCGCTTTGGATAAAAGCGCTACATAAATTCAGTCCATTTACCATTTACCATGATGACGGTCATCAGCAGGGGCTCTGCCCTGGGCCATGGGGCAATTGCCAAAGCAGAGGGCAAATAATCGGAGGTTGTGTTTAAATAATTTTAAAAAGAAAAGAAAAATAGATTTGAATATTGTGTGTTTGTGCATACATTTTGATAACCGTACTTTGCATTTTGCCTAATATGCTTGTCCGTCTCTCGGCGAGACATTCTCTGTCTCATTTCTGAAGATGTTTGTACGAGAGGGGAACTGAGAACAGTGTGTATCGCACCAGGCGGCGAACGCTCTCATGCCCAGTCAGACTGGCAGCTGATAGGCTACTCAGGTGGTAGCTTGGATACGGCTTTCCATTGTTCTTTTACCAGACTGTTCTATGTGCAATTTACCGTTTTTGTGTGTGTGTGTGTGTGTGTGTATGTGTGCGTGTTTGTTTCGCTTTTTGTTTTTGGTGCGATATGTAGGTTTTTTTTTTTGTTGTTTTTTTCACGGCGTCACTTCACCCCTAATTTTAGAACTGGACGGGCATACGGTTGCCGGGATACAGACCAGAGCGGCAGAGCCCCCCACTTTCTCCCTGTTCCGTCGGCGAGGCTCGAATGTTCCGAAAATGGAGCGCGAATGCTAACGGGCTGCGAGCAATTCGCCGACCAAATGTGCTCCCAGGGTTGATTAACGCCTTAATGGGTTCTGCGTGTCAACTGTTGCGCAAACTCTGATTTAAAAAAAAAAAAAAAAAACAGCCCAACGACATGCTTTGAATTAAAGGCACCCATTTAACTTGTCAGCCATTTCATAGCAGGCATTTTAATTAAAGCTTTTAACAAGAAAAATCCCTTAAAGGGAAAAAAAAAAAAAAAAAGCAAACACAGGGATGTATAATTATGCTGCAAATTAACCGTAACTATGGGATACGGGATCTCTGAGACTTTGACTCCGGCGTCCTCCCCCCGAACCTCATTTGGATAAAAGCTTGCAGCGATCTGTAGAGGGGAGATGATGCAGCCCATGAAATATTGAAGGTGAAAATGAAAGGAACGGAGGCCATTGTCACAGACATCGCTGCGCCAACTGAGGGAAAGAGAGAGAGAGATAGAGAGAGAGAGAGAGAGAGAGAGACAGGTGAACATTAAAGCAGGGGGGGAGGGAGGAAGCGGGGAGTTTTTAGCACTTATCTTGAAAGGACGTGTCAAGTCCCGATAATTACAATAGAATTCCAGCCATCACTGGCAGAGAATGTTCCAGAATGGAAGGAGAAAACATATTATTTTTTTAAAAGGGGGGAAGAATGGGGGGGGGGGGGAGTGGGGGGTTGCGTAACACAGTTAACGGCAACCATAATGTGTGTGCGTGTGGGGGCGGGGGGGGGGGAGCGGAAATGAGGCATTAGAGACCAGTGGATCCATTGGTGACATATAAACACACAACGGTCATCGTTTATCACTTCAAAGGGAGCCCCCCCCCCACCCCACTGCCCCCGGAATGTTTCAGAGTGTCTCCACCAATCAGAGACAAAACAGCCGTTTCAGCCTGTCAGTCACACAGGGCTTGTGTGCGATGGAAATAATTAGGAGACTTTTTTTTCTTCTTTTTATTTTTTGTCTTAATTTTTATTTATTTATTTTTTTGTCTCCTGTCATTCTAAAGCTGCAGCAAGAGCAGCGACAGGAAATTTGTCTTGGTTTGGGGTTTTTCTCTTGTTCTGTTGAAAAAAAAATGTTTTTCATGTTTAAATGAAATGAGTGCTGCCGTCTTTTTTCAAAATCAATTTGTCTCAGTCTCTCTGTTTCTCACTGTGTCTCAGTCTCTCTGTTTCTCACTGTGTCTCAGTCTCGTTTCACACTGAGTCTCAGTCTCCCTGTTTCACACTGAGTCTCAGTCTCTGTTTCACACTGTGTCTCAGTCTCCCTGTTTCACACTGTGTCTCAGTCTCTCTGTTTCTCACTGTGTCTCAGTCTCTTGTTTCACACTGTGTCTCAGTCTCTCTGTTTCACACTGTGTCTCAGTCTCTCTGTTTCACACTGTGTCTCAGCCTGTTTCACACTGTGTCTCAGTCTCTCTGTTTCACACTGTGTCTCAGTCTCTCTGTTTCACACTGTCTCAGTCTCTCTGTTTCACACTGAGTTTCAGTCTCTCTGTTTCACACTGTGTCTCAGTCTCTCTGTTTCACACTGAGTTTCAGTCTCTCTGTTTCACACTGAGTTTCAGTCTCTCTGTTTCACACTGTGTCTCAGTCTCTCTGTTTCACACTGTGTCTCAGTCTCTCTGTTTCACACTGTGTCTCAGTCTCTCTGTTTCACACTGTGTCTCAGCCTGTTTCACACTGTGTCTCAGTCTCTCTGTTTCACACTGTGTCTCTCAGTCTCCCTGTTTCACACTGTGTCTCAGCCTGTTTCCCATTGCGTTTCAGTGTGCCTAGAAATGCATTAAAACATGTCTTATTTTCCATATGTACTCTTAGTCTATTGGACTCATATATACTTTTTTAGTGTTGAGTTAACTTTGGACATGTAACTATGTACATTACACTACAAGCATTTAGCAGAGACTCTTATCCAGAGTATTTACATTTACACAGCATTTACATTGCATCCATTTATACATATATGGATGTATACTGAAGCAATGCAGGTTAAGTACCTTTCTCAAGGGTACAATAGCAGTGTCCTACCGAGGAATCGAACCTGTGACCTTTAGGTTACAAGACCAACAGCACTGCCTCCCTGTGTATAGGGACCTCCCTTTCATTCCACTGCCAGCCTGAGACCCCTGGGGGGGTCTTTCTTCAAGAGAAGAAAGAATTTAGGCAGGGAGGGGGGAGAGTGAAAAAGCAGACGTGAAATAAACAGAGAGATGAGAAGAAGGAGAAGAAGGTGAAAAGAGGGAACAGATGACATTTTTGGGAGGTGGAGGGAAGAGAGAGCAGAGAGGAAGAGGGAACCGGCAAGTTGTCATCCATTTTTATTTTTTTTTACCGACTACAGCCTGTCAATCATCTTGTCATGCCCAGAGGTGACGGCACCCCAAGGATAAAGTTATTCATGAACCTTTTTTAAAAAATAAAAAACGCTACTTCCCACCGCTGCCAGCCAGTTGCAAACCGCAGCATTTGTTCCCTTTTTACCCCCCCGCCTGAACTTCATTCACTCGTTTTTCTCGTTCCTTCTCTCATGTCTTTCACGCTGAGCCACCCCTCTCTTTCGCTCCATCTCTCTTTCGCTCCTCACGACATGCAGCAGAGAGCCAAGACTCGCTGCTGCTTCCCGTGTATTTCTGTAAATAAGTTCATGAGCCCCGGATTCAGAAAAAAACAAGAACCAAAGAGGAACAGGCTTTCGAAAATGTGGGTAATTTCCCTTGTGGAATATATATATATATATATATATATATATATATATATATATATATATATATATATATATATATGTATCCTTTCACACTAGATTTGTTCTCTCTTTTTTATAGCCATGGAGCTTTTAGCTGATCACTTGTCTTTTGTCTGAGTGCCAGGTACACACGGGTGTCCCTGCCAAATTCCTATTTTGGCTTACTTAATTTTCCTAAACATCCCTTCAGCTTAATTAAATTCAATCAGCTAAAGCCGATTCCCCACTTCGCCTGAGGGGACTAAGCGTTCTGGAACTAACATATTGGGAAGGTACACAGCAAAATGGTCTGATAGAGTATATTTTACACTTACAATGTACGATGATATAGTGCATTCTACATTAATAGAGTACATATGACACTGATATAGTTCATTTTACGCTGATGCAGTATATTTTACACTGATATAGTATATTGCACACTAAGAGAATACATATTCCATTCATATAGCACATTTTACTCTGAGGGAGTACATTTCACACCCATACAGCACATTTGCCTTGATACTGTGTAAAGCGTCTTTGTGACAGTTCTCAGTAAAAAAAAAAAATGCTATACAAATAAAATTGAATTGACTTTACAGAAATAAAATTTTACACTGATGGAGTACATTTTATACTGATAGAGTACATTTAATAGGCCTTGTAAGTGCTGGATTAACACAAAACATCTTACAGTGTGGGCATGCCGCCCGGGCCAGGGTTGGTGTGTCATACAAACTATTATATCACTCTAGTCTGTTGCTGTTAGTATTATTATTAAAAATAATAATTTTATGGTCATGAAACCGCTTCACGAAATGATGATTTTTCTCTGTAAGACAGTCATTTTATTAAAACAGAGGCGAGGAATTCTGACCGAGCAGGTGAGACACGCGTTGTTGTTCTCTTTACAGTTCTTAAGATCCAGGAAAGCCGCCCATTTTCACACCGAGAGAAAATCCCAGGAACAGCCGTCGCCGGGCAGAGAAAGGACTTATGAGGGCTGCTCAGTAGAGCCACAGAGCCATCCGCGCTGTATTTCATGGACTGTAACGCCGTGCTCTGTCTGGCCTGTCTAAATCGCTCTCCGCTGGCTCGTATTTTTCTGGCCGAACCGCCCCAGTGCCACGGCGGGCCGGCGATGTTCCGCTGCTCCCCCAAGAGTGCCGTCGCCGGGCCGTCCGGAGGGGTGAGAGCATGCCGGCAGGGTTTGGCGGGGTTGGCGGCTTCGCGGGGGGAACGAGAGCCGCATCGGTCAAGAAACCTAAAAACCTGACACGAGAACAGAGGAGCGAAAACAGCTTTGGTTGCGCGCAACGTGACCGCGTGAGTCCCCCCCCCCCCCTCCGTTTGACGCTCAGGCCGGAAACGTACCCCCCACGCGAGTACAGGAAGGCGAATGGCAACGCCAGGCGGACGCGCTGCAAACGCACGGCCTAGCTGTATGCACTCAACGCGCGCTCCCATGTTCAAGTGGAGGCAATAAACCAGAGTCCTCAAGGAGGGCGATCCAGGACAGCCGTGAAAGAAGCTCAATTGGATGGAGACGGCTTCATCCTGTTGTTGCTTGCTATAGCGCCCCCTGGCTGCGACACATGAAACCGCAAGCATCGTGCTCGCGTTGCCTTAAGAATTTCAGGCGAGGCAATTTTAGAAGGCAACCACACGTGAAACCGACCTGGGAGCGTCTGTGTTTGCGTACATACGCGGGGTTTGTTTCGGGCCTTATGCTAACACGCCGGGGCGGGCTGTCTTGTCTCCACGAAAAAAAAATAGTCTTCCCCCCCCCCGGGACGGTGTGAACCACTAAACTGATTTAGAGCTCAGCTCGCAAAGGAGACATATGAGGAGGTTCTCACACTTTCTCCCGCGGTGATAAAATGTACACTGACAGCGGTGGAGGAGACACCCTCCTGATTAGAACTGCAAGTTAAACATTCTTTGTTAGAGGGCACACCGGGACTGTTTTCTGAAAAAAAACACTTGCTTCCAAAAACAAAAGAAGAGCTTTTGGCTTTGGCGCAGGACGAAGTCATCAGTCTTGTAAAAGGCCATTTGCTTATTGTGTGGCAATGGGCACGTTGCCACCGGTCCAAGGCCAGCTGACTTAACCCCCCTTGAGCACTGAAAACAGATCGTTTTATTTCCCAAGGACCTTACTGTACACTTTGTACCCTCTGTACCTCACTCCCAAATTATAAACGATGACAGTGGTGAAGATTATAACATCAAAACCACAAGCGACGGGGCCCCTGTTCAATTCGCTGAACTTTTTTTTACCTTGTGCAAACACTGATGTTTTCACGTCTATCCGCTGATCTAAATTTAGAGGGCAAACATACTTGAGTTTGGAAATAAAAAATAAAAAATCCCTTCAACAAACCCGGTGTGAAACGCCTCCTAAGAGAAGAGGGTCTAGGACAGGAGCTGGAGAACGTGCGGGGACAGCGTGGCGCCCGCTTCCCGAAATAATCAGTCTGCCCACTTTGCCTACAGATCTGGGGCTCCAGGGTGGAAAGACTCCTGCTCATTATTCATTCGGGCCACTACATCTCCAAAACCAACATTGAGAGTGTACCCCCACTAGCTTCCTGTGGGTAGTTCTCCAGAAAGGGACTACATTTCCCTAAGGGCTCCTTTCCACTCCGTTTCATATCCATAAACAAAACGTTGACAACGTACGCCCCACTTTTATCTTATTGCTAAATATGGTAATTAACAGTTGATCCGAAAAGCTGAGCATGTGCAGTCCTGCGTGCTTGCCGGGTTACCGGGGCGACGTGAGCGCGCGTGAGGATTCGGGATGCCTGTGGGAGTACGCGGGCTCTCCTTTATTACCACGAATGAAAAGCACAACGTTTTTTTATCAGAGAATCCCTCGTGCCCACAGGAGAGCGGCCTGCTATCCCACAGGGCTGGCAGTGACAAGCGGCATCGTGGGTAATTAAATTATTGCCTCCATTAGTCATTGTTCTCCATCGCTCCTGGAGATCTCAGTATTTTCTTTTTCTGCTGGGAGAAGAACTGGCAATCGCAACTGCAGATATTTATGCTCAGGGACCAGAGCTTTCCCTAATCTTGGAAAGCCAGGCAGAATTGCGTTTTACAATGATAGTTAAACCCAATAATGATAGTCTTAGTATCGCTTTGCAATGATAGTAAAAAAAAAAAACAAAGTGCAACGATAAGCCGAACTTGAAATGAATGTTGTATTCTGAATGTGTGTTCTAGATCCCAATCTGTGTACGACCGTGTCTGTCCATTCAGATTATCCAGGAAAATATACTGCGTTCTCAACATGAGCGGAAATTCAACATGAGCTGAAGCAAGTTTATTCAGTTGTAAAGTTGAAACTATTTATTTAAAAGGATGTCTCATGCTGCCAGTGATCTCTTATTTCAACGCCTGCTCTGATTGGATGTTTGGCTCTGGTTCTGTCGATGGGCAATCAGGGCATTTCGGTCTCCTTCACGGTGTCTGAGGCCGTGCCCATGTCATTATGCCCACACCTGATCTCCATAGCAACAGGTGCAGAGCTGGAGGAAACTGCAACATGATTTCTTGCGAGGTAACTTCCTGCGACTTGATGCGAACTGAAAACTAACCCATCACCTCAAACCATCTTGGATCCGTAGACCCAGACCTGCCTCTCTCCCAAAATTACCTACGATTCACCAAACATTTCTTCACTATTGTTAGTCAATGTAATTAATTCTATGGCTCATTTAACATGTGCTATTACTGCTATTTAACCCTGTAAGAAATGATGAGGAATGGTTGTTGAGAAGTTGACAAAGATTCATTTTTCTATCCAAAGAGTTGCAAGGAGCAAGCAATGCAGTCATGTTGCCAACAACACACCAAAACAGCCTTTTCGGGCATGTGGAGTAACTGAACTAACATGTGAAGAATGTTTGGCTCTTAAAAGGCACGTATATTCCGCATGTGTATCAATACCTTTGCGTCTAGCTGCCTAATCAATGGCTTCTCCACCCATTACCTGATGCCAATTAGTCAGTTGGAGCTCCAATGCTCCATCGTCCTCCAGATTTGTCCTTCAGTTTAACTCACAAATAAATATGTGAAACATTTTTTTTTTTCCCCGCACGAACACTGTTTGGTGAATAAAATTTGGCAGTCGCTGAGCTCGCGAAGCAAACTGTGCTTGTGAAGAAAGAAAACTAACAGTTACATTCAATTGGGAGTTAAAGTTAAGTCAAAAAATGTGGAGAATTGACATTAATGACAATTGGCATGCCTTTATTTAGATATTTTTATTTGGTGATACAGTAAAGTTTCATATCCTGATGCCTTTTCTAAACGTATTGCACGGACTATAGCCTTGTTACTCAACTCACGGTCCTCGAGGTGCTGAGAACTGCTGGTTTTCCAGCCTCCCTTTGCCTGGGTGTCAGGTGGGAAGACAGTCTGGCCAATCAGTGGCACTTAATTGGTCGGTTAATTACCCAGGAGAAAAGGCCACCAGGGCTGGACATTGATTTGAGGGCGAGATCTGAGTATCCATGGACTACAGGTGATATATATACTGTATATTCCCTTTAGGGTTTCAGCATGTGTAAAAGCTGTAAGAAAACTTATATTTACACCAATATAATTGGTAAAGACTGTGGTTTGCGCGTGCAAAAACCTCTACATTACAGGCATTTAGCAGACGCTCTTATCCAGAGCGACTTACACAACTTTTACATAGCATTTTACATTGTATCCATTTTATACAGCTGGATATATACTGAAGCAATTTCGGTTATGTACCTTGCTCAAGGGTACAACGGCAGTGCCCTACCCGGGAATCGAACCTGCGACCTTTCGGTTACAAGCCCAGCTCCTTACCCACTGTGCCACACTCCGTCCTCTACAGCAAGGATCAGCAACACGCGGCCCTCGAGGGCCGAGAACTGCCTGTTTTTCCACCCTCCCTTTGCCTGGGAGTCGGGTGTGAAGACAGTCTGGCCAATCAGTAGCACTAATTACCCGGGAGAAAAGAAAACCAGGGCTGGATTTGGATCCGAGGGCCAGAGTTGATGATCCCTGCTCCACAGCAAGGGCTGCCTAACACTGGAGGTCTACCATCCTGTATTTCACTCCAACTCTAATTAAGCACATCCGATTCGACTAATTAATAATGAGAAATAACGATGTCCCTAACAATACCAATTCAGCAAATCAATATTTGGAGTAAGTCTGATTCTTCTTCAGAAATTATGAGGCGGTCTCTGGGGTTTCCAGAGCTGTGCATTACATTTGAGGCATTTAGCAGATGCACTTATCAAGGTACACAGCTCATATTTCTTGTATGTGTAACCCGTTTGTACAGACGGACATTTACTGACAAAAACTATATTAAACACATTTCTCAGGATGCAACAGTGATTGTAGGGAATCAAACCTATGATCTTACTGTGGAAAGCTCAGTTCCCTAATAATTATGCTGCTGCAGTGCTGGTTTGGTTTTCAGCATTAATAATCCAATATTGCATTCATTACATCATGTTACTTATTAATTATTTAAGACAATCCTATCTAGAGCGACTTATGGCATAAGAGAAGGTATTTGCATTCTTCATCTGATACCTTTTTTTTCACGTGCATGGTGACAATGCGGCAACCGGAAATTGTGCAGTATTTCACCTGCAGTATTCAGCAACCCGGATTTTTCAGGAATTTTGTAAGAATTTTTGTCATCCTTTTGCAAGAATTTTGTAACAGTGTGGTTTCTCAGTTCCCTGCTTTGACATAAGGGGGAAGTGGGAAAATACTTTTGGGTTGACATATGGGTTGGCAGCTTTAGGCCTCTCAGTGAGAGAGTATGGTTGAGGGAGGGAGGGAGGGGGGACAGGATGGGGATGTTATTCTAAGACTGAAACGTACTGTATATTGGGGGGGAAAACGCATAACTAATTTGATGAATTATTTTCAAAGCCAAACACGCTAATTTGAATTCTGAGTGCAGTCCAGATAAAATGAGTTCAAACACTCCATAACCATAGAAGAGTTTTCTTTTTTTTTTACAGTTTGAATTTCGAACCCCATGCGCTGTTTGAAAGAGAAAGAGAAAGCAGGACTAGAATACCAATACCCAGAGGGATATCTCCACCATGACTGCAGGAAAACGCTTGCAGACAGGGTTAATGGATGCTGCCTTTTTATGTCTGGACGAGGATGTACAATGACGAGAGAAAGGGAACTCATTAATTTGTTTACCGGAATGAGCAGACACGGCCGTCACTCAGATGCTAAGATACTACTGTCACACAGGAAAATATCAACTGCACTGCACTACGTGTCTGTGTGATGTAAAATATTCAAATATGAGATAAGGCATTTTATTTGCTTTTTTGTAGATACTCTGGAGATTACAATGGAGGTTATACAAGCCATTCTGACAATCCAGTGAGCACTAGCCTGAATTGCAGATGTCTACCGGTGGACATCAAGGGTGAGAGACATTTTTTGACACAAAGGGACTAGGTTAATCACAGTATAGCTCAGGTTTTACCCAGAGTGCACCCTGCATCCAGGGGCAGCAGAGTGATATAATAGGTGAGGAACTGGGCTTGTAACCTAAAGGCCACAGGTTCGATTTCTGGGTTGGATGCTGCCCTTGTATCCTTGAGCTAGGTACTTTACCTGCATTGCTTCAGTATGCTATATATCCAGCTGTATAAATGGATGCAATGTAAATGCTATGTAAATAAGTTGTATGTATGTAAGTCGCTCCGGATAAGAGCGTCTGCTAAACGCCTGTAGCGTAGTTAAATGTAGTTAGCTGGAAAACTTCCACTTTTCAATAAAACGTAGCCGGGTTTTCACCTGAATGCCTAGAAGGACAACGTTTCACCACAAAAATTTTCAGGAGGAATCTGCACCATGATTGGATATTGGATATTCACCTGAGTTGGATGAAAAAAAAAATTTTTATTGACTGTTTCTTGCACTGCTGGTTTCAGCATAGTAGAGTATATGGCTCTTGTGTCCCCAACAGGGGACAAAGACGAATTTCCCAGTTTTAGTAGATTATGGGCACGTTATGAAGAAATGTCACTGCCGGGACACATTCATTCATTACATTACTGGTGTTCAGCAGAGCACTCTTATCACTTATCCACAGCTGGATATATACTGAAGCAATTCAGGTTACGTGCCTTGCCCAAGGGTACTGAATTCGCATTTAGCATCCAAACAGGGAATTGGGTTAGGGTTGCCAGATTTATATTTGTCAAAATGTTTAATTACACGCAAGGTGGGGAGCTCTCAGATGTCAGCTGTCAGAATGGACCACGGACGAGGGGGTGGTTAAGACCTGTGAATTCATCACCGTCTAACGGTAAATTTTTTCAATCAGTTACTCAGACTGAAAATTAAATTGTTCGGTCGGGACCGCAAGAACTGGAACTTGTACAAATAATTTTAAAACCAGACTGTAGCGTTTGATCCGCCTGAGAAGCAGATAGGTCTCAGCAACTCCATCTGTTAGAAAGAATAAAAATGCACCCGGGTTGCATTAATTAACCAGCCCAGGTGCTTAAAGGTGTGTTCCTCTCTGCAGTTCAGGACCAAGACCAGGACTACACACCGAGAAAGCACGTTCTTGAGTTTTGTTTGTCCTAGGACAAAAGAAGAAAACCTGCTCCTGAAAAGCTGGAGGAGCTGGTCAGCTGAAAAGCTGGAGGAGCTGGTCAGCTGAAAAGCTGGAGGAGCTGGTCAGCTGAAAAGCAGGAGGAGGTGGTCAGCTGAAAAGCTGGAGGAGCTGGTCAGCTGAAAAGCAGGAGGAGCTGGTCAGCTGAAAAGCTGGAGGAGCTGGTCAGCTGAAAAGCTGGAGGAGGTGGTCAGCTGAAAAGCTGGAGGAGGTGGTCAGCTGAAAAGCTGGAGGAGCCGGTCAGCTGGAAAGCTGGAGGAGGTGGTCAGCTGAAAAGCTGGAGGAGCTGGTCAGCTGAAAAGCAGGAGGAGCTGGTCAGCTGAAAAGCTGGAGGAGGTGGTCAGCTGAAAAGCTGGAGGAGGTGGTCAGCTGAAAAGCTGGAGGAGCTGGTCAGCTGAAAAGCTGGAGGAGCTGGTCAGCTGAAAAGCTGGAGGAGGTGGTCAGCTGGAAAGCTGGAGGAGCTGGTCAGCTGAAAAGCAGGAGGAGGTGGTCAGCGGAAAAGCTGGAGGAGCTGGTCAGCTGAAAAGCTGGAGGAGGTGGTCAGCTGAAAAGCTGGAGGAGCTGGTCAGCTGGAAAGCTGGAGGAGCTGGTCAGCTGAAAAGCAGGAGGAGGTGGTCAGCGGAAAAGCTGGAGGAGCTGGTCAGCTGAAAAGCTGGAGGAGCTGGTCAGCTGAAAAGCAGGAGGAGGTGGTCAGCGGAAAAGCTGGAGGAGCTGGTCAGCTGAAAAGCTGGAGGAGGTGGTCAGCTGAAAAGCTGGAGGAGCTGGTCAGCTGGAAAGCTGGAGGAGCTGGTCAGCTGAAAAGCAGGAGGAGGTGGTCAGCGGAAAAGCTGGAGGAGCTGGTCAGCTGAAAAGCTGGAGGAGCTGGTCAGCTGAAAAGGAGGAGGAGCTGGTCAGCTGAAAAGGAGGAGGAGCCGGTCAGCTGAAAAGCTGGAGGAGCCGGTCAGCTGAAAAGCAGGAGGAGCTGGTCAGCTGAAAAGCAGGAGGAGCTGGTCAGCTGGAAAGCAGGAGGAGGTGGTCAGCTGAAAAGCAGGAGGAGGTGGTCAGCTGAAAAGCTGCCTCTCAGTTTTGCTTTCTTTTGTCTTTGTTGTTTTAGTTTAAGATCCTGGAACTCGTGAGGGGGAAGGGTGTTTGTGTGACAAAGGGTTATCAGTCGCCAGTGTGTTATGACCAGTCCACTGCACCCTCATTATTCATTACTTGGAATGTGGGCGATTTACTAATCTAGGCCTTTTCCGTCGTCGCTCAGGATAAAGGCACGAGCTGAACGCCTAAACTGTTAACTGTAAAATGCAAATCTCAGCCTGCAGGGAAACGAACCTCCTTGCTGGTTGATTTTTTTTTTTTCTCTCGAGGATTTCCAATATCTGGGGATATATGGCTGAATCCTTAGGTTAAAATAGAAACACACCGCGCCAATCTTTTTGGGGGGAATGCAGCCTGTTTCGTTAGCCAACAGCGTGTCTGGCTTTGAAGCGGTGGTGCTCGCTCTCGCCCTGGGAGAGCCACAGGGCACACAAGCGTTCGCAGTTGGTCAGCACTTAATTGATCGACTGAAGGAGCCCCACAGAGCAGCGCCTGATTGGCCGGCTGGACATGGGGAGGGAGGGGGGAGATCTCTCTTTGTACACCAGTCTGAGCCTGCATCAGCTACACATATAGGATCTTCACACACACACACACACACACACACATACACACGCACATACACATGCACAAACGCACACGCACACACACGCACAAACACACACACACACACATACGTACACACACACGCGCGCACACACACACACACACACACACACACACATCCACAAGAGTGAATAGCTCAATTTAAACAATAACACTATTAGAGTCCAGTTCACTTACAGAGAAAACGGACAATAGCACCCCTACGTCTGCATGCACATCTAATGCGCCACCCTACCCCCGCCCTCCCCTGACTCAAACCCCCCCCCCCACCACTGGTGTACCCCCCCCCACTCCCATTACCGCCTCGCTCATCATCGCCACGCCGCCGCGCGGCCTCACCTGTTCGGCGGCGGAGCCGGTGGGCGTTTCCACGGCAACGGGAGCGCGGCTCCTCATTAGGCGGAATGACGCGTCGCCGAAGGGGCGATGATGAGGAGCAGCGGGAGAGGTCAGCTCGAGGTCGCGCCGCCCACGCCGTCCAGCCGCGGGAAGCGAGCCGCGAGCCGACGACCGAGACGCTTCCACCGCGGCTTCGGGCTGGCGGAGTGCTGGCTGCCCAGACGCCTTCGGGAGCCCTAAGCTCTTTCTCGGATAAATAAAGAATAAACAAATAAATTAAATACAAAATATATATATCTTTTTTTTTTTTTTTTTTAAACGTGAGGATTGAGACTCGGGAGCTCCGGTTGGCAGAGCGTCACCGTAGCAACCAGCAGGAGACCCAGTGTGCTGGCTGATACCGGGTACTGTCAGACACCGGGCCCTGTCACCTCTCCCAGCCTCCCAGGGCCCCAGACAGCAGCTCCTACATCACCGCAGCTGCGCTTCAGCTCGACAGCGACGCAGTTCTGAAGCAGTCCTGCTCTGCGTTCTGCGCCGAGAGACTGCGCAGAAGCTCAATCGGACTCGAGGGCCGACATCGAGCACTGGTCCCGACATTGCAGTGCAAATTTCAGAAGAAAACGAATGAATTTTATTATTTTGTGGATGGGGTGCCATACGCAAGACCAGGTCTTTTTACAGTCTCCCGCACACACTTCCTGGGGGAAACTACTTATAAAAATTATGGCTGCGCTATTCACACACACACACACATACAGACAGACACACACTCACACACACGCACACACACACACACTCACTATTTCTTCCAGTCTCTTTCCCTGTCACACACACCCACATCGTTGTGGAAAGTGAAGACTATTTTTACCTTGCAAGGTAAATTTTTTTGTTTACAGAACTAAAGCTGGTTCCGTTTTGTTTAGATAGCACTGCTCTGTTAGACACCAGAGCACCTGCAGTTCGCCTTTCTCACATTATTTTCAGTCAGAAGCAGCGACCCCCCCTCCCTGCTCCCCCCTCCCCGCTCTACCCCCCTCCCATCCTTCCACTTCCCGCTAAAAGTTTACTCCTTCAAGTGTACATAATGAGTCACTGCAGGGAGATCTGCAATCGCTCAGAAAAAAAAAACCTCATATTCCATTAAATGTCAGCTATTTTTACACGGGGGGCTCTCTCTGCTTTCCAGCGGTAACAGTTGACCATAAAAGGACATTTCTCTATACGTACAGTTTTCCAGGTTTTCGCCGAATAGTGAACATCGCCTGCATACGGGCAGATTAGCTCGATCTTCGACGCCGCGCTTTTTGTGCTTTTCGGGCTAATTCTCCCCAGTTTGGAGCACTTCGCTGCACATACAGCATGTCAGCGTTCACCACTTTCCAGCGTTTTCCAACGGCAAGGTCGTCATTGGCGCAGACAAGCACCTACCCGCCTCTAAAGCACACCGTGCCAGTCAGCGCTCCTTATTGCGCTGAATTTCGCAAGCCGACCACGTGCACAGACCGACGCTAGGTAGTCCTGGTCCTGGAGCGCCGGTGGAAATTTCTAGTTCTCGTCCCATCTGAGCTTCACCACGAGGAGTTGGAAGCAGTGATCTCCATTTCTGGTCCTGGCGGGCCGCGGGGTCTGCTGGTTTTTGTTGCCACTCGGGCGCTTAATCGAGCAATTAGATTGAATTAAATTCTCATTTAATTTAATGAAAACAGTCAATTGCACAGTTAACTCGCCTCACTTGGGTCTGAACTGGTTGCCGATATTACAGCGAAATCAAAAACCAGCTGACACCTGCGGCTCTTCGGGTCCACGAATGAAGATCACGGGTTCGATGGATGACTAACGGTCGGAGCCTGAATATTCAGAATGGTGCAACAGTGAGTGCTTCCAGCACCTGAATAGTCACCTGTATTTACTACCTGATTAAACAAAATGAATCCTGTGATATCGTTATGGTGCCAAGGTACTGCACAATGACTGTAACTTTTTTTACAGCACGCTAGTACGGTTGTGGCTTATAAAAACACTGCAGCAATTACAAACTTTTTTTTTTTTACCACACCAAAACATAGCTTTCCAGCTACATTCTAAATAGGTTTTTTCCACAAGAAATCACTGTAAGGATGTGCGTGCGACCCACTAAATGCACAACAATACCATGTCCCCTTCAAACCCCAATAAAATCTAGATTTGAAAAGCCAGGATCACTTGTCGCACCCCAGGCCTGCCCTTGCCTTAAAGCAGTGGTTCCCAAACTTCTGCATGTGGACACCCCCCCCCCCCCCCACCCCCGGTGGATACAGGTATGTGTTCCACCTCATGCGCGACAGATAAAACTAATCAAGGGCTTGACTTGTAGCATCAAGGCTTAAACAGTGTCTGTATCTGAAACAGGCCACACAAGTTTAACAGTTGGAAGTGCAGCTGCCAGATCGGCCAGCAGGGGTCGCTGGTGTGCAGTGTGAGGCCAGAGACAATAGTGGGACTGCCAGCCACAGTCAGCACTGGTTACGGTCCAGATTTGACACAACACCGTGGGAGATTTCATAATTTAAGGTTACCTCCACAGTGTCCTGTGCTAAAGTTTAGGGACTCAGGACCACTCACCATTCTGCGCCCCCCTCCCCCCCACCATCCACTGTCCAGGACGTGCACCTCCCCAGGAGAACACCTCCACTTTTCTGAATTGCAGGCTTTTACGTTACAGGCATTTAGCAAACACTCCAAATTCAACCATCATTTCCACTCATTTCCAGGAGAAAACCCATTCAGGGACAAGAGTCCTCTTCTTCAAGTGAGCCGAGCATCAAATTAAAATGGCCAAATAGGCAGACAAAGTAGGGCGGCAGTGTAGTATAATGGGTAAGGAACTGGTGTTGTCACCTAAAGGTCACAGGTTTGATTCCTGGGTAGGACACTGTTGTTGTACTTAACCTTCAGTAGATATCCAGCTGTATAGATGGATGCCTATGAAACAAACGTTGTGTAAGTCGCTCAGGATAAAACCATCTGCTAAAAGCTTGTAATGTAACAAAGACAAAATAGCCCATGTTTCATAAAACATCAAAAGGGCAGAATCTCAATCAAAAGGCATCATCATTGAATATTAAAACAAATCGGGCCATTAAATGAGTTCTCAAAAACTGCCCAGAGTCATCCGAATATCAAGCTTTAATGTCTGGCTGTCAGTTATTCCAGGAGGATGGAGAGCTAAGAGCATATCTGACCTAGTTACTGTTGGAACCAGTAGCCAATCATGAGAGCAAGTTACTGTTGGAACCAGTAGCCAATCATGAGAGCAAGTAACTGTTGGAACCAGTAGCAGAAGCCAATCATGAGAGCAAGTAACTGTTTGAACCAGTAGCCAATCATGAGAGCAAGTTTCTGTTTGAACCAGTAGCTAATCATGAGAGCAATTTACTGTTGGAACCAGTAGCCAATCAAGAGAGCAAGTTACTGTTGAAACCAGTAGCCAATCATGAGAGCAAGTCTGATCTCAACCAGAGTGACTTCCACAGTGTACATGCATCTCTTACACTTACGCAGCGGGATATAGGCTGAGCAATGCAGGTTAAGAACACAACAGCAGTGCTTTACCTGGGAATGAAACCCACGCTCGTTCAGTCACAAGGACAGTTCCTCAACCACTACACTACACCAGCCTATCAACCCGGGGGGACAACTTGCCCCACTCCCCCACCCCCTCACCCCCTCACCCCCGCCACCACAATTTCAATTTCACTTTTGGCATTTAGCAAGCACTTTTGAACCAAGGTGACTTATAGCAGATGCATTTATAATGGATTAATAAACCACCCCTAGGGGGGATAGATCAGTCAATCAAACTGCCACCAAACTGTCAAGCACATGAAATGTGCAAAACAAAGGTGAGCGGCGAGCTAGGGGTTTCTCCAAATTCTAATCAAAGTTCCTTCAACGGGGACTCAGATTAAAATAAGCTCATAAGTGAATTCTGCCATGAAAAGATCGCATTTAATGTTTTGGAATTTAAGTAGAAAATACGCACGGTCCCCGATCAATACTAATTAAAATAAGGGAATAGGAACATCTGAGTGGAGTCCCGAGTACTTCTCAGACCAAAAAAAACCGGCCACGGTCTGAAGTGGACCTCGGCATTACACACGCCATTAAATTCCTTTTGCTTTCTCAAAGCCCATGCAGAAGAACGTCTCTCTTAAGGGGCCCCGAGACACTCAGTCATCTAATCCTCTTCAGGCCTCTCCTTCACAGGTCAGCTGAGCCTCAATGAGGGAAAGATGAGGGCTGCACCCCGACTGCTAACAGCATCCACCGTGGTGAAAATTATGCCAGTGAGGAGGAAAAAAAAACTCATCTGTGATATTCATCCGTCTACTGTACTGACATGGGCCCTGGCAAAAAAAAAAAGAAGCTCATTGAGAGACGTTAAGGTGTTGGACAGTGAGGTATCATGGGAGCAGAGGCTAGGTACAATGAGTGTGGTGAACAGTGTGGGAGGGGGGGGTGGGAGGTGCACTTTAACCCTTCGAAGAGAGGGGTTTTTTTTTTGGAATGTTTGTTTTTTTTCTCCAAAAGTCAGTGTTCTAGAACTCCGTTGTTTTCAGTCACCAGCGGTGATTGTGACATCAGCGTTAGAATATTCAGTTAAGTAACATTCTGATCGCACAATTATACGATCTCACACCTCAAAGGGCAGGAGGTGGGTAGGCCCTTTTGGCCCCCTGCTGGTGTTTTTGAGACTAGCGTGGACAGCCAGCTCCGCGGCAGCCCAGAGAATGGGCTGTATTTCAGAGGAAAGGATGGGACATGGTTTGGAACCATTATCACTACTGAGAGACCCATTGCTGGGGGAACCTCAGAAGACATGAGACAACAAGGGAGGGGGGGAAAATGGATGGAGGGAACGAGATAGCGAGAGAGAAAAAAATAAGGAGGGTGGAGAGAGAAGGAAAGATAGATTGATGAAGGGTAAGAGAGACAGAGTGAGAAAGAAGGGGAGAGAGAGAGATGGAGGGAGGGAAACAGAGTTAGAGAGAGGGAGATGGGGGAGGGAAAGAGAGAAAAAGATGAACAAAGAATGATTAAGACTTTCATAAAGCCATGTATTTAACCTTAAATTAACTAAAGAGCATGGAAGAAATATGGCTATAAAATTATTTCTATAAAAGGAACAGAATAAAAGAGAGAGGGAGAGACAGAAAGGGGGGAGTTGAGTGGAATTTAATTTATTGCTACTATGAATAGATACCTTAGGTGAGAACCAAATCAAAATGAGTAATGTATTGATGATAATACCCAAAATCTCTCCTTATCATTGCCTGTCTCTGCTTGCCTGTGTGTGTGTGTATGATTCTGTATCTGTGTGTATGTGTGTGTGTTTCTGTATCTGTGTGTGTGTGTGTGTGTGTGTACGTATGCGTGTGTGTGTGTGTGTGTGTGTGTGAGTATGTGTACAGGTTTGTGCATGTCTGAGTGAGTGTATTATGTGTGTATGTATGTGTGTGTAAATGTGTCTGTGTGTGTATGTACGTGTATGTGTGTGTATATGTTTGTGTGTGTGTGTGCATATGTGCGTGTATATTTGTGTGTGTTTGTGTGCGTTTGTCTGTGAATGTGTGTGTGTCTGTATGTGCGTTTGTCTGTGTATGTGTGTGTTTGTGTGTGTGTGTGTGTCTCTGTACAGTATGTGTGCCTAGCATGCATACACAGTGCAAAGGAGCCACTGCACCAGACCCAGAGCCCCCCCCCCTCCCCAGCTCTGAGCTCCAGGCTCAAAAGCCTCTCTCCTCTTCTGGCTGTGATGCATCTATCCTCTATTCTCAGGCCCAGCCATTACCACCCCCTACCCCCAACCCGCCAATGCAAAACATCACAGTATCTCAGTGACTATTCTCATTCATCCTCAGGGGAATCTGTGTGCTGTGTGTGTGTGTGTGTGTGTGTGTGTGTGTGTGTGTGTCCATTTCAGCAGCCTGCTAGTGGGTTTGAGTGTTTGAGTGCTCGATACGTATGAAATTCAGCGGAGAAACGGATCTCACTTTCCCCGACAGCAGGGCTGCGTTCGACGGGCGCGTGGGTGTGCATGAATGAATCCTGCGACCTCTGACCGACGCTTTCAATGTGGCGAGCGGGTTCCAGCCCGCAAAAATCAATCAGTCTGTGCGTGTGCGTGTGCGTGTGTATGTGTATGTGTGAGTGTGTGTGTGCGTGTGTGTGTGTATGTGTGCGTGTGCGTGTGTGTGTGTGTGAATCTGTGAGTGTTTGTGTGTGTGTGTGTGCATGTGCGTGTGCGTGTGCGTGTGTATGTGTGAATCTGTGAGTGTTTGTGTGTGTGAGTGTGTGTGCACGCATGTGAAGGAGTGTGTGAGTGCACAAGTGTTTGTGTGTGCATGTGTGTATATGCGTGTATGTGTGTATGAGTGCACGTTGTGTGTGTTTGTGTGTGTGTGTCAGAGGGTGTGTCAGTGGGTGTGCGTGCGAGCGTGTGTGAGTGAACATGCGTGCACGGTGCACGTGTGTGTGTGCGAGAGAGGCTGATCTGAGAGAGAGAGAGAGAGAGAGAGAGAGAGAGAGAGAGAGAGAGAGAGAGACTTTTAAATAAATAAAATTTAAAAAACTCAACCAGATTTTACGGAGCTCAACAGGTCAGACCAGCAAGACCGATTCACAGTTCACTGTTGTAATGGTGTTATTTTTTTTTTTGACAGGCTACCTGCCGCTCACAAATGCTGAGAAAACTGAACTGCTATTGTAAGGGAATGTCTAGCTTTCAACAGGCAGCCACCGAACAGAGCTCTGCTCTTCACAAGTACACCAGTGTGAAATACTGAACAGGCTGATGCAAACAGCCTCTCTCTGCCAGTAGCCGGGATCAGCCCGCCAGAGGAGCCTTCGTGTTTCTATGTGGATGGTAACGGTGGGTGTCGGGGGGTAAAGGTGCTTGAATGAACACATGCTGCAACTGATCCGGGAGTGTCTAGTGTCAGCAGGGTTGAGAACCATTCAGTGTAAATTTATTCATTTCAGCAAAAATGTTAAAATTCTATTTGTTGAACTTAAAAAAAATAAAAAATAAAAAAAAACAATTGAAACATGATACTGTTTCAAGTGATTCACTGACTTTACATTTATTCATCGAATGGACTAAATTGAAACGGACCACCACGTCTGTAAAGGCTACGACACGTGGTGTGTTCCTTATCCCCAATTCATAATGTGTTCCTTTGAGTGTTGACGAGTTTCCTTTAATTAACGTTGAAATTCAGCGTGTGTAAGCAGAGCTTCAATAACATAAATCATGCATGAACAGTTCGGATCTTGCAGTGCGGCGGGTGTTGATGAGAACGAATGTTTTGGTCCTGCCAGCACCAAGCGGGCGATGTGTCCGCTTCTTGCGCGCCAGAAATTTTTGCCAAAACTGTTCTGGCCCACGGTTTCACAAGCCCAGCTGACGATAATCATCGCCAGTAATCGATTAAAATGAGCATTACCGTGCATTTTATTACGTCTGTTCTTTAAACGGAACACACAGGCGTCTGTTGTGGAAATTGTCTACGATTTTAAAACAACTGATACCACAAAAAGACAGGCACATATTACAAATATGCACATATTACAGAGCGCCTGAACGAGTCATGCGCATGGAAGCAACTGGCTTTATGTTACTATCATCAATTAATTGATTTTGATGTTCTTTACCCAACTTTATTTATTATTATTTGTGCATATATCATGTACGCCATGTGTTAATTTATTATTTATGCGCATTTCCATTACATTTTCATTCGTTCATTCGCCAGATGGCCACGATATAATTACACAGCCACCAAGAGGAACTATTCATGAGAAGATGGCCAGAAATTGAACAGGGGTCCGTTTCATTGCACGCGATGGGTGGTAAAAATTGTCTACAGAAATGCGCAGAAGACTGGAATCAATCTAGGCTCGAGTGGGCTGTTTGATGTGTCCAGCGTACGCCGTCCATCACCCAACCGCACTTTCCCCGTTATGGTTTTAGCAACGGACGCCAGATTGCAGGGTCCATCAATATTTCAGGCAGCGGCGGCGCGCGCGCGCGCCGCGAGCACCAAAGGCATTACACAACCGCAGCTTCCTTGAGAGCAGAACGCGACTGCACCGCAAACGGCACGCGTCGTTACGCACCACACCGAGGAGCCTCCGCAGTGTCCGCGGTGCGCTGAGCTTGAAAGTACCGAAAGCATCCTACCCGAGTTCACATTTAAGTATGTTCTTCTTCGACCTTGGAATTTCCGCGCGGGGAGTTCTGCTCACTGACTCTATCTGACCCCGAAAGAGCGAGAGAAATTTGATAGCCCGGGCGTGAGAACTCAAGGTCTCCGACTTTAATAGAAAACCAGTCTGGGAAGTAAACACAATCACTCTCGGGTCTGTTGTGTTTTAACTCCCTTGTCACAAAAGTAATTTTACACCGACGCGATGTGGTTTCCCCTTATGAACGCGTTATAAAACCCAAAAAGGTTACCGATGAAGGTAAAGCTCTGCAGTGGTGGTGTGATGGTGTGAATACCGCCACAGACTTGATCATGATTTTTTTTCTTTTTTTTTCGAAATCAGGTCCTAGAGAACCCTTGCAAAAAATCTCTTATAGGGAAGGTCACATTATGATATAGTTTGACCAGTTAGTTTTAGTTACCATACTATCCAGTTACTCTCCGAAAATAATGTATGTTATGAAAACTGTCATGAAAAAATATATTGTACCATTACGCAGTATGTGTTTGTGAACTTAAGCATATACGATGGAATATTGTTTTAGAATGTATGTTATGAAATATGCCCAAAAAGATATGCATGACATTGGAATTAATTTATGGATTTGTTTTAACACGGCTCGATGACATCAAATCCATAATGCTTTCTCCCATGTTTTTCACTTTTTCACGTCTCCTTTTCTGTGAATAAATATTTAAATATGTATTACTGTTTCGCAGGGACTGGTGTGACTCCTGCTATTCATTAGTGGGGGAACAGCCATAAATATGCTCGTCAGCGTTGCCATGGAGGCGAGATTCAGTTGCCGAGGTCCTTAGTCAACAACCATGTGGTCCCGCCCCCTTCTCCCTTTCTCTCTCTCTCTCTCTCTCTCTCTCTCTCTCTCTCTGTCTGTCTCTCCCTCCATACCACCCCCCCCCCCATGCCTGGATTCAATGTGGAATGCTATAACTCTCTCTCTCTCTCTCTCTCTCTGTCTCTCTCTTTTGGGTTTTTCCCACTCTTCGTATCAGACGTCTGGACAGTAGGGTGAATTTCGGGACAGCCCGACCGGTCATGGCTCTGTCCTTCTCCTACTTCAGCCCGGGGCAGGGAGGGGGCAGCAGGTGAGTGGTGAGGTGTGCCTTTTTTTTTTTTTTCGCCGAGCGCACCGAACTCGTCAACCGAACAGAACCATATACTGGCACAGGCCTTTCATGGCTGTTGGGGTTGGGTCGCCATGCCGACTGTCTAGAGCCGGAGTTCCCAAACTGTGAGTCAGGACATACTGCTAGGCTATTAAAGGGCTGTGATTCATCACAAGATGCTTTGATATATATATATATATATATATATATATATATATATATATATATATATATATATAACTTTCTGCATATAATACACATTCCATAAGCGCTCACACCAGCCAAATGAAACACTGCAGTTAGTCACACACACAGTGCACGCTGAAGTGTGTATACTCAGATGTGTTTTCCGCCGTAAGTTAAAATGTTTGCTCTTCGTATTTTAACATGCTGTGTGTACATTTGGCAGCATTTTGGAAACTGCCGTCTGATGGAAAATGTATCCGCCGGTAGTACAGTGTGATCATGGGGAATGCTTGGGAGCTACTGGCCTGGGGAGTGTTGTCAATCATATTTATATGGAGAGGATGGCTGTGTTTTTTTTTTTCTTTCTCAGAACTGAGTGTAGCAGTTCTGTAAGAGCTCATGTTGTGAACGAGGGCTATGGCTTACTGCTTGAGGGCAGAAGTGGAAAGTCCAAGGGGTCGGAAAGTAACAGTCCTGCCATGTGTTTCTTCCACCCATGAACTCGGCCAGCTAATTAGCTGGCTGAAGAATTGTGCTAATTAGCAAATCCAGGCGACTGTAACAAAAATACCGGGGAGGTCTTTAACTTTCTGGACCTGTATTTCGCACCCTTGCTGAAGGGCAGATGGCGGGTAGACACTAGAACCCCTCTTTCTCAAATCACAGAGAGTCCTGAGAAATGCTGGTTTTTCAACCTGGGAGCCAGCTATGAAGGCAGTCCGGCCAATTAGTAGCACTAATCGTTCAGTTACTTACTTTGGGAAAAAAGAAAGAAAGAAAAAACTAGAACTGTACTTGGATCCAAGGGCCAGATTTGAGTTTCCATGCGCTAGACTGAATTTGGAATTGCAGACCAGACCATTCCTCTCAAATACTGATGGGGTTGCAACAAATTCATTATGAAAACACTCATTGGTTTACTCTATACAATGTCTCAGTTATTGCACTGTTCACTTCCCCATCTGACTCACTAACTCAGCAACTCACTAACTCACCAACTCAGTAACTCACTAACTCAGCGATACACTATCTGACCTTTTCACTCAATAACTCACTATATCACAAACTCACTCAGTAACTCACACAAACTACTCTCACAAACTACTTCCCACCCTCCTCTCACTCACTCACTAACTCACCTTAATTCCCCTCCTTTGCCTCTTCCCTCACCATTCACGCTTTCCCTCCATCCCTCATACTTTTTACTAGTACATTCCACCTTTCTTTACTCTCCTCTGTCCACCCTTCCCTCCTTCACTCTTTGGTCCCCAACCAGTATCACCATCCTGCCTTGTCATACAGTCACCTCTGAGTTAGTCACCTCCCTCAGTACCCTTTCGTGTGTTGTTTCCTCCATTCAGTTCCTTTAAACCTTTTCCATTTTTTTTAAAGGAGATCTACACACCCTGCGCTGAAAACAGAACTTGGCATTGCTCAAAGTAAATCTTACAGACATTCAATAAAAACAACATCACGCATTTTTCTACAGCCGTGCCAAGTGTAGGTGTCAGGTGTCTAAGATTACGGTCGGTCTGTGCTAAATGTGGAAGCTACGACAAGGCGCGCCGACTGAAACTTCGAAGGAATCTGGCGCCATCTACCGGACTTGAGTTTACTGTGCCGCGCGTCTCTTAGTTGATACTGCAACCTGATGCGCTATTATAAAATGGTGAACATGATTGGTCGCAACGCTGTAAATGCAGAAAAGCATTAACACGTCAAATACCGTTGAGTTTACTGTTTACTGTCAAGTCCCTCGCTTTCTCAACGGAAGCACACACAAGGATTATTTTTCTGTCGATGAAAGGGCTTCGTCTGTGTGCTGTATTAATTATATGAAAAGCAGAAAAAACATTCGTTTTGTGGAGAAAAAAGGGAACAGAGGACACGCCTGTACAAATGACAGATAGAAAACATCCTCATTTTGGGGCAGAAGATGTGTGTGGGTGTGGGTGTGTGTGTATGGGAGTGGGGGGACAGTTCCTACACTCGTAGAGGATGGGCTCTGATTTGTTAACATAATGTACAGTACGACGCCGACTCTGATTGCTATAAAATATTAACCAATCAGGAAGTGTACATTAGACGAGACGTACCCTGCAGATCGCATTAACACTATTCGTTTATAATATCTCACCGGTCTCATTCGAATGGATTTCTCATGTAGCCTAGGCTTTGCACATGGTGCAGACGTGGGTCACGTGACAAAGCGTTTTCTTTTTGGCTGTTGCGTTGTGTACGTATCTAAGGCAGGAGAGATTAATCCTCAAGGGACAATCTGTTGCCTCACAGCCAGCACGAGACACCTGAGGAACAACGTCATGTGTCACCTGCCGTACGCTCAGGTGTCTGTTTTACAAGGGCACCGCTGCATGGGGTATTATTATTGCAAAGTGGAGGCCGTGCCAGGCGTTTCGTTTTGGGACCAATAAAAGAAGATAAATGTTGGACGAACAGGGTGTAGAAGAGCGGCCGTTCAACGTGTTTAGAGAAAGAGGGATATGCTCGGTGGTATTCGCGAGACAGTGTTTCCAGGCTTCACGCGCGTTCGTCAGGCCCGTCGTTGCACTTCACGCGCTAGAGTGAGAAGTGCCTCGAGGGGAGTTGAAGCTGTCGTGCCAATTTCACAGTCCCTGTCTTCCAGAAAACAGTCCCCTCATCCGACTTCAGCTCCACAATAATATATGGGGAGACATCGGCGTTTGTCCTCAACTGAGTGTTTTACTTGAGTCAGTCCAGAACTTAACGCAGTACCCTTGCTAATGCGCCCTTCTCTGTAACTGCAAAAATATTGGCGAAACACTGGTTTGGAAAATTGAGAATAATATAAATTGCATGCGTTAAAAACGTAAAATGTTCACTAGCATTTTGGCATTTCTGGCCTGAGTGCAGTGATACAGATATATAGGCTGTAGGATACATATACATTTTTTTTCTTTTACATTTCATCTTGTATTATTTCTTCTTTTATTTTTGTAGTTTTATCGCTCTTTGTCATTGTGTTTTGTTATTTTCCCTGCTATACACGGGCACACTTGTGAAAGAGACCTCGGCCTCAAGTATACGCCCTGTATAAATAAAGGAATTATTTTTAACAAAGGAAGAAATTCCGGATTCTTACGCAGGATTTTATCGGCCCGAGAATCTGTGCCATGCCGGATGTCCCGCACAACCAAGTAAGCCAATGAGGAGGGTAATGAATATCCGTGAATTGCCGGCCTGTTTCCAGGGGCGACGGTCCAAGTAAACAACAGCCTCCGGCGCCCATTGAAGCAGTACCCCGGTAGTGATTGGCAGCTCGACCTCACTCTCAGCCACAGAAAGGATTACCAGCCTTCTTAGAAAGTTTATTATCAGAATAAAAGCTCCAGTAAATCTAAATTCCACCCCATTGAACTATTCTGGATGTGTCTTGCACCATCCAATATTTTTTTTATTTTTTATTTTTAACTCGCATTATAGTTAACAACAGCCCCGTGTTGTAACGACTTGAGAACCTGGACTGTTTGTGGAGTTTAGAGATGGCCAACAGTAAATCGAGCTTCAGGCGGACTACGTCGGCGGGTTATCGCATACCGGATAGATCGGCGGTCGCCCTGACATCCCATTCCTCCGCCTCGGTGTGCAGGCAGCAGCCGGGCAGGACGCGGAGCACCGGGGGCGGCCCAGCACCCGCGCCGGATCCAGACACGAGAGACCCAGTCAAACAGGATCAAGTGTGGAGGGAGTACATTCAGACAGAGTGGGCAGGAGTCAAGCAATGGTAATAATGTTTTAACATTTAATCCACTGGTGGCAAGACTTGTTGTGATGTAACTTGTGCGTATATGCATGTATAATACAAATGTAAAATGCAACCACATTATTTACGTTGATACGCCAATTCTTTTTTCGATCATGAAATAGAATTTAAATGTTTGTTTCTGAGAGGTAGGGAGCTGTACCAGCTACTGTGTCTCATCGTTACCGGTGGCACTAATCCCTCGATCGTTATTCGATACGATGACCCCAGGACGGTATCGTCTACCTGTGTGGATAGAAGTGTATTGTGAAGGCCGCGAACAAACTTTTCATCTATTCATATTCTTGCATACCTAACACAAAACAATATTTTCATCCATTATTTTAGTTGAAAATTCTCCATATTAAAATATAATTATAATATAATTCCAAACTTTTTTTTTTTTTTTTTTACGATCTATATTGTATTACTTGCCGTGTTAACAACAAAATAAATGCAGGACCAATGCAGAAAATCGATAGAAACTATTTCTAATATAACTATCAACCTTCTGCTCACTTCGTCGCTTTTTTTCTTTGAATCCACAGGCAAAAGAACTGGGGTTTCCTCACAAATTATGACCAGCTGGTAAGATGTTTTTAATGTGTGCACATGGTGAGCAAACGCACACACAGGCACTCAGGCACACACATGCACACATGCCTGCGTGCATGCACACACACACAACGAACACGCACACAGTGTCTGCAGTAATTACACTCGTCCAACACTCTTGACACTAACTCCTATTTTCAAAATGTTTTGTGGAGTAAGTAAAACCACGACTGTAAGTAGTAAATCACCCATAAAACCGAACACCTAAATTAAGTTCAAACTTAATGCAAAATTCCCTCAGTTTTATAGTTGTTGAATTTAAGTTGATCTTATTTTTTTTTACATTTCTCACACAGTAATCTTGTTTATTCCAGAGACCTCCCGACTCACATTGTGATATTAACAACTTTATACAAGTTTGAGCACAAAGCACATTGCGGACAGATTAAATCTGCACTGTGTAATGTCTACACAGTGTCAGTTAGGTATATAATAGCGTTGACCTGCTAAATATTACATTATAGACCCTTGAGCAAGGTACTGAACCTGAATTGCTTCAGTATATATCCAGCTGCATAAATTGATACCATGTAAAAAAAAATTTTTTTTTAAAAGTAGAGCTAAAGTTGTGTGCTTTTCTCTGGATAAGAACGTCCGGTACAGTAATGTTCAGTGAACTTTGTGTAATTTTGAATCCCCTGTCCCCCACCCCCCCACCCCCCCCCCCCTTCCCGTTGTCCCCAGGGGCGCCCTCGAACAGAGACGCCCCTCCCCAGCTATGTACCCGTGTTCTCGGACCGCGTCCCCAACACTACCAGCCAGGCGCTGGGCAGCCGGATGTGCACGGACCTGGGCCAGGCGCTGATCCGAATGGACAATCTGCTCCTGCTCAACTCCGCGGGCCACCGCAAGACCAAACCCAGCCCGGAAATGCAGCCCTGCTAGAGCCAGGCCACACCAGGCCACACCAGGCCAGGACCATAGACTGTATGGCCAGGGCTGGAGTGCAGTTCTCTCAAATGTCACTTGTGAACTGAACTCAGGAGCATGTGATGCTCCACAAGTCAAATGAAGGTATACACACTCGGATACTCGTGTTTGATTGGTCGAGTGTCACATGCTCCCTGAATGAAGTTCACAGGTAAAAGTTCTCCAGGGCAGAAGATTTAGCGGACTGGGCCGTCTGCCCAGAACTCGCTAACACTCGTCTTTCAATGTCTACCCCAGTCCTCTAGGGGGCGATAGCAACCTAACACCATTTTACCTCCGAATTTAGAGTCTTCCTTTCAGGTTACATGCGTCTTCTTCCTGGTTTGTTTGGTAAGTGACGTGATAAGATTTTAGTGAGAAAACAGATGATATGTGAATGTGATGGATTTTAGACTGTGCTTTTGAAAATCAACATGAAACGTTACTGTCCTTTTTTTAAATTTTCTTTATACAGTAATTTGCCAATATTTTCTTTTGACTGCACTATTTCAGTAGGTTGTTAATGTTTCAGTTATATAACAGCTTTACAAAACTTTTGTTTTTCAATGTCTGACTTACACATTGTCAAAATGAATATATCTTTGACTTGGACAAGAAGTGGAGGGTTCTCCACTTTCCAAGAGAGAAGGTCTGAATCGTCCTCTTCCATAGGTGACTGCACAGATAGAGGACTTCGTGCCAAAAGCTGTCCTACAAAGTTTGTCCCTCTGCTGCTTCCGTAGGCTGGTGTGTTTGCAGCTGTGAATCAGCTAAGTTTCTTCCATTAATAAAGATGCAAACTTTTGTACAAGTCACTGTTAATGTTCAGTATGTGAAACGCCCACAAACATACACAAACAGTGTGAGCCAACACGTGTTAGATGCTCCTTGATGTGCACATTGCATGGTTTGTTATTTGTCTCAAATCAAGCACATTTATTATTTTAAATACTTAAAAGCTTTACACACCAGAAAAAAATTCAGCGACATGAAAACGTAATCAGAACAAATATTCAGAACAAAATTCTTTCAAATCACATTTTTGTAACAGTAACATTAAATTATCAAGAAAAAAACAGACTGGCTCGTAAGGCTAAGGATCTACAGGAGTGCTTTCAACTCTTTATAAAAAAAAGATGAATAAAGATTCTTCTTCCACCCAGCAGTGTTTACAAAGTGAGGGACTGAGTGAAAATCTGGAGCAACACGAAAGCTCAAATCCTGTAAAAGTGTGATAAAAAAGGACTCCAGAGAGTGACTTGCCAGGCAGCCATTTAAATACTGCAAGCATCTGGTCTTTCTGTAGGGTTTCCTTCTTATCATTTTTTTTTTAGATGCAGTTTATACATTTTCATAATTCACAGAGCCAGACGACACAAAATTGTGCGGTGCCAAGCTACTTGCGGTGTTCGGCTCTGTGAAGATTGTTGTGAAGCGCGTCCAATTTTTTCTTTTAGTCATTGATTTGTTTTTAGGACAGGCATTGATGTATTTTTGACAAAAACGATTTTGAAAATGTCTCAGGGTCTTTCTTCAGTTACTTTTCATCTTTGTAAACAGAAAAGTGCTTTCTACTGGGTGACTCATTCGGCTAAGACACCACGCTCTGGGGCGTGGATGAGTCCCACAGTCTCGGATCGAACCCGGACAGTGCCAGCGTCGTCTGTGGCCGGTAGCTCCATAGGGTGAAGCATAATGGGCGATTGTATTTGTCCAGGGTACGGGAGGGTTCGGTCAGTTAGCGGGTCCGCATTTCATCACGTCAGGTGCCCGTGGACTGCATAACAACGACGCACACAAAAAGGTCTTCCTCCTCCTCAGTTCTGTGTGAGCTGAGCTGAGCTGTGGGCTGCGGTGTGAAAAGAAGCCTCTGGTGACACCGCGGAGGAGAACCCGCGAATGTCTACACTTCCCCCAATCAGCGGTAGGGTCTACGCATGAACGCGGCTGCGGTTCCAAATAGACGGATGTTCCAAATTAGGGAGGGGAAACGGGCCACTACAGGTATACGCGCAGGCAGGTAGGTATGACTGTAAGGCGGCCGCCTTCCGAAAATGTCGATCGTCACACCGCGGACACCTGCTCTGCGGGGCCCCGGAGGGTCGCGGAAGGGCAGGGGCTGCCGCGGCAACGCGCCCCCCAGTCCAGGAGGGAGTAGAGCAGGGGGTTGACCCCGGCGCTGAGGGCCCCTAGGCCCAGGAAGGCTCGCCTGGCCGAATCCGCCACGGCGCCGGGCCGCGGGTCCGACAGCACCAGCGCGTACGCGGGGGTCCAGCAGAGCAGGAACGCGCCCGCGCAGCCCAGGACGCGGACGGCGGAGGACCTGGCCGCCGGGCCACGCCCCGGGAACCGGCGACCCGCGCTGCACAGCCTGGCCAGCAGGGGGCAGTAGCAGGCCAGCATGGTGGCCAGGGGGAGGAGGTAGCCGGCCGAGACCGCGCCCCACTTCCACGCCGCGGCCCAGCGCCGGGCCGTGGCCGGGAACGCCGGGGCGCACTGTGGCTCCGCCCACACCGCACCCATCGACACCGGGGTCGGCTCTGACGCTGGCACCAGCCCCAAATTTGACACCGGCGGTGGCGTCACACGGTCGCCGGGTGACACAGAGACACCTGAGGACTCCTGAGGCCCTGTGCCGAACAGATTTTGGGGCGGGGATGTGGAGACGGGCGCGGACGCTGACGAGGCCCTGGGTGTCAGCTCGGTAACTGTAGCGCCCTCTGCTGGGTGCTCAAAAATGGGCCCGGATTCTGTCGCCGAACGCGGCACCTCCGCAGAATCGGCTGTGGAGTCTTGGGAAAGAACCGGGTCTGAAGCCGTTGGCGGCTCTGGCTTTGCCCTGGCCAGGAGGCCAGCAGGAGCGGCGAACAGCAGCGACGTTAACCTGCGGAAAGCAAACAAACAAGCTTTTAAAACAGGTCATTTTTATTAGGCTTTCGCTGTACAGTTGTGGCATTAACAGAGGTAGTAAACAGTGCAATCGAGCTGTATACAAAGATATCAAACAGCAAGAGATGATTCACTCCCAGTACTCCACTAACTCACTTGTACTATGTCAAAAAAATTAAGTCGCTTAAGCATTTTTTTTCTTTCGGGTCTCAGGAGGTTATTAGTGGTAACGTTGGTAAATAACAAATATTGTGGAACCCCCACTCACCAGATTAGGCAGCAGAGTGCCCCCCAGGTCCTGGGACTCCCCCGCTGCCCCCATCCCGGCCGCAGCAGCAGCAGCCCCCGGTGGAGGCTGAGAGCGACAAGGGCGAGACCGGCGCTGAGGTGCGCCAGGTAGGCCAGGTACAGGTAGGCCCCGCAGAGGGCGTGTCCCAGCGCCCAGGGGTCCCGCAGCAGCAGGCCGGGGAGGCGCAGGGACAGGGCCAGCAGCAGCAGGCCGTCCGACAGAGCCAGGCTGCGCAGGAGGGCGTCGCCGGGACGGCCCGGACGCGCCTGCGCAGCCAGGACTGCGCAGTTCAACAGCAGCCCCGTCGCCAGAGCTGCTGCGCATGTCGCTGCGAGCAGGAGCCTGGGGAGGTCTGTCGCCGGGGCCGCCGGCAGCTGGGCGGACATGGGGCCTGAGAGCACCTGTCTGTACCTGCAGACGTGGGCTCGGTACAGGTGTGCTACGGTGTGTACGTCCAAGTGCTGGAGCGTGTGAGTGTGTGCGAGAGAAAAGTCGTCAGGATGTCATCAGGATGCTGGAGAAGTTTCCTGCATGTGTGTATCTCAGTACAGGTGTGTATCTCAGTGCCTTTATGTATCTCAGTGTAGGTGTGTATCTCAGCTCAGGTTATGTATCTTAGTACAGTTGTTTATCTTAGTACAGCTGTGTATCTTAGTACAGGTGTGTATCTCAGCTCAGGTTATGTATCTCAGTGCAGGTGTGTATCTTAGCTCAGGTTATGTATCTCAGTGCAGGTGTGTATCTTAGTACAGCTGTGTATCTTAGTACAGGTGTGTATCTCAGCTCAGGTTATGTATCTCAGTGCAGGTGTGTATCTTAGTACAGCTGTGTATCTTAGTACAGGTGTGTATCTCAGCTCAGGTTATGTATCTCAGTGCAGGTGTGTATCTCAGCTCAGGTTATGTATCTCAGTGCAGGTGTGTGAGACAGATGGCAGTCGGATACCTGCAGATGCTCTCTACCCTTCGGAGCTTATATCCATTTGGTCGGAGACCCGCTTCCTGGAAACGGTCCCTGACGACGCCCGACCCGTGACTTCCTGGAGCCTCGGCCGCTGGGCCTAATTGGCTGTTTTGCCCGTGGAGGCACACGCTCCCGCACTGCCCAAATCGCGGCGTACGCCCGCCAGAGCGGGGCGTCCGGGAAACGAGGTGGAAGAGAACGGGGCAGTCCCAAAAAAAAAAAAAAAAACACACACACAAACCTGACTGCTTCCCGTCACGACACCAATTAGTTTTTATTTGTCAGTTGTTTTTGTTCTTGTTCTTTTATTTTCCTGATGTAATTACTGAATCTATTCTTGTACTGCACAGATTTATTTTTCTGAACAATAGTTGAATCCTGAGACATTTTGTAAATGATAGCATTGTGATTTTTTTCTGAAATATTTATACTCCTATAGCATACTGAATGAATATTATCCATACAGTATATATGTGTGTATGTGTGCATGTGTGTGTGCGGCAAATTCTGTCTTTACAAGAACTATGCACTAAAGCAGATAGAATGATGTGTTTGTGTGGCCCTATCATTTCAGAAGACCCTCTTGTTCAGAGCAAATTACAGAGTTGTTTTTATGCCCAATTCCCGTGTACTGCACAATTAAGGGAGCAAGTTGGGTTCTGTACCTTAGGTATACAACACAGAACCCCATTGTGGGAATCAAAATCTGCAACTAAATTTCTAACCCGACTCCTTAATTACCTGTATCTTTTATTTCCTAATTCAATTTTCTCTCCGCTGTTCAGTGTTTGAATTTGGTGATTAACAAATGTTTAAACTGACGTTTTTAATAATATTTTGCTATTGTAATATTTTGGTGTCTTATGTTGTCATTGTCTGAAACTGTATGTGCTGCTTTTCTTTGCCAGATCTCTATTGCAAAAGAGATGTAAAGAGATGTGAGACTCATTTGGTAAAATAAAGTTTAAAATGAAGTTTACTGCACTGCCACCCTCAGTGATGATGATGATGATGATGATGGTGATGATTATTATTATTGCTACGACTGTCAATAATAATCGTAATAATAATAATAATCGTATTAATATATAGTATTATTGATACTAATTATTATTATTATTTATTTGTTTTTTGCTTCTTTTTTATCTCTTTTATCTTTTTTTATTATGTTAAGGGGAAAAAAACCCATAGTATTAGGATAAATTGTAAATCCTAGAGGGGAGGTTTTTACTATAAGCCCTTTGGGGTTTCGTACCTCTCCTGCACAATCCCTGCTAGGTTTGCTTTTATATACTTTTGTTTTATATATATTTCATTCACACAAAGTAAATGATATGTATTATTATTATTATTATTATTATTATTATTATTATTATTATTATTATTATTATTACGGAATTTAGCTATAAGCCAGGAGGTCTGAAAAGAGCCATTACATTGAATATATGTCTTTACGTTTAAAATTGCGTAACAAACTGAACCACTGATCTCGTATTTTTATATAGGAGCTCGACGTGAACTAGCCCTACACTGAAGGCGAATTTGCTCTGCATTTGAACAAGCGTCTCATTCAGAGCGAGAACCAAGTACAGACTTGCGAATTGTGCCGTTTCTACTACGGGTCGCCCGGAGGGTAAAAAAAAAACTACCGAGGTGATGTGTGCGGAAGAGAAACCCAAAAATGCATTGCTCTGTTAGACGCGGATGCGCTGGAGTAACTTAACGCTGCCAAGATAAATAGAGGACCTCCGAGAGGAGAGACCGGGAAATAAAAATCTCTACACGGCTCAACAATGGACGCCAATATGATGCTTGATTTCGCCAACTTCAGCACTCTGTTCGTGTGCATGGTGCTCAAGTTTCCGCAGATATTCGTACTGATGAAGGCGAAATCGACCAGGGGCGTCAGCCTGAAGAGTCTTCTGTTAGAGCTAATCGGGTAAGCCGAGTTTTACCTAGAAGTAGCAGCTGCACTAAAACCTCCTGGTTGACAAATCGACCTTCTATGAGATGTTTTTTAACAAGATTTTGATATTTCAGTGTAACTGTTTCATGCTTCGTTACTTCGCAGAGAAGCAGGAAAAACTCGTGGTTTCAGGTGCAACCAAATTTCTCTTGTCACAGCTAGTCAAATTAGTCCGTAAGTTTCCAAGTTATGCAACGACACCGAATTGCCGAGCGGCGAGAGAAGCGGCTATCGTGGTATGGTGTGTTTAACACGAACGCATCGAAGCAAAAGGTCTCCTTTGTAGTTGCCCGCCAGAAGTAGCAGGGAGACTTAAGGCGGCCGTTTCCTTTCTGAAAGTGCGGTTGCAAGTGATTGCTGCCTGTGTTACGTTGTTAAATACGAGGCGTTATCTGTATTGTGGCTGCACCGATATGCACCTTGAAGAGCTAATGCAGTGCTTATCGCGAATACAAGATAACCTGCATAAAACTCCTGATTGTGGTTGATGTTACTCAAAAACACCAAAAAGTTCGGTTTTTGTTGTGTGTATTGCTTGAGACGGAGGGAAATGATTAATAGGCGACACTTTGATTCATTTTACGACGTGTGTGTGTGTAGCGCCTCCCTGCCCGATTCCAATCGGTGTAACTATACGACTTGATATTGCACCCCCACCTGCCCCAGCTTTGGTTTTTTAGAAAAATCAAAATTTAATCAAATCAAAATGTTTTACTCTATAAAAGGTTCACTCCTGTGCTTCAGCACAGTCATTTTTTTAGGATGCACTTGCAGTCTGCAGCTGGTGCTTATACAAATGTCAGATCAAGATATGATTGAACAAATTAAATTATTAAGAGCATAAGCTGTCACAAAATCCTGAAATGTATCTACCCCCCTTGTGCATACCTAACTTGACTCCTCATGACTCTTGTAGGCCAAGATCAGGAATACTTAAATCTGGCCCTCAAGGCCAATATTAGGCGACTGCTAGTTTTTTTTGTAAATGAAAGCCAAAAGTACTATTGGCATTGAGGGCCAGATTTGAGCTTCCCTGGCCAAGATCAACTTGTTCTGAGTGAACCAAGGATGTGGTTATCGCATGATACAAGTTCAGCGAGATATGGTGCTTCCAAGATTTTTTTTAAAAACAGAGCAGGCCTGTTGCTTACTGAAACACGTCCTCCTTTCTAGTAAATCTCTACATTGCGCATAAACTGCACATTGTTTGGCTCACAAGCTTTTACATGATTCCCAAAGTATTTCAGTGAGATCAGAGAGGTACCTGTTCCTGTTTTTTTTTGTGTGTGCGCGCACATTTGTAGGCCTATTTCGCAAGTGTGTATTTTCCCTCGAAAGAAAAGCTGTGTAGTGGAGGGGGGGAGGGGAGACACAGGTTCTGTCTTAGAGACAGTGGTGGAAAATCCAGGTTCAGAGAGTAGAAGTCCTCCCCAGTGTTTCGTTCCAGTCACCAGGATTTGTTCATTGGCGCAATCATTCAGCCAGGAAGTCGAACTAATTAGTGAAATCAGCTGGCTGAGTTCACGGGTGGGAGAAACACATAGCAGGCCAGGTCTTTTACTTTCTGACCCCTGGACTTCCCACCTCAGCTTAGAGGAGCCAATCGGGATTATCGATTGTGGAGAAGAGTAGTTACAAGACAGGATCGAGTGCACCTGGTCATTAAATATCAATATGTAAATATAAATATTAAATATCATATTCACCGGAGCTCTCCTTTTGATTTTTGATCGGACTCTGTGTTGTGTGGTGCTTTGGAAATAAAACCATAGTGAGCAGTGGGGGGTGGTGACCAGTGTGACTTGAGCATTATAGCACCAGTGGTGGGTTTGTAGGCCTGCGTGAGCTGCGATGGGCCCTGGTTTTATGAATGATGCTCGCAGACGTTGCTGCCTCAGCAGACGGTGTGCGTTGCGTGATTTAAGGTTTAGCCGGACGTTCACGGCCCGTTCAGGAGAATCCCGTCCCCTAAAGGCTCGGCCTCCCCCACAGCTTCCCGGATCCCGAGTCTGGGCCAGGTGAGGGTTGACCCGGCAGGTAGAGGGCGTGTCGTCATGTGACCGAATGCAGAGAAGCGCGCGGCCGTGCGGATCCATCCCATGCTGCTTTGCGGTCGCCGGGTCAGGTGCTGCTGCGGTGCTACTATGCTACACCATCACACAGAGAAGTCCCAGTCCGTGTTAGCCAAGGCTGCTAACAAGTGCATGTAGCTTTAGGCTATGCTACACCGTCACACAGAGAAGTCCCAGTCCGTGTTAGCCAAGGCTGCTAACAAGTGCATGTAGCTTTAGGCTATGGCTGCGCTCCAAGCGGCTTCATTCACTCGACACAGGCCTGTTCCGTCGCTCCACGGTGCCCTCTGGTGGTTCCAGTTGGGCACACAGCTTGCTTTTTGATGACTCGATAACATTCGGAAGTGAGAAACTTTTTGTGTGTGTGTGTGTGTGTGTTTCTGTGTCTCTGTGTGTATGTCATTGTTGTGCGGCTGACTTGTGTCTCTGCTGCTACCTGCGGTTTGGATCGCTGCAGCTGTGATGCACGTTTTGGTGGCACTTCTGCGCTTGTGCTTTCTCATGGTGACTTTTGGGTGATGCTTTCCACCCACACGTGCTGTGTGTGTGACCGTCATTCAGAATAGACTGAAATCACGCATATGAACATTCAATGTATGCACAGAGGACAGTTGAGTCCAGAAAATTCAGCCCCCCCCCCCCTCCCCAGTGGAAGCGTGAATGTCACCCTAAACAGAGGAAGGAATGTCTTGTTATTTAAGCAAGGCTTAGCTGGAGAATGCTAATGCTAACACAAACGGGAATGGGAATGTGGGTGTCAAAACTGTAACAGTAACCGGCTGGTTTTCTAGGAGAACATGTATGAACTGGTCCTGCCCTCTGAGTTAAAATGGACCTTACACTGGAGTGAAGTAACACTAGTAGCTCCAGATCTGGTTGCCATGGAACCGTAGCTGGGGTGTCAATCTCAAGTTCCTTCCAATCAGCAGCCAGTTTAGGCCTCGGAAAGGAAGCGTGCAGACTGTTCAGCCAATCAGTGACTTACATTAAGCGCTTGCATCAAGTTCAGGAACACATCAAAAAAAACCAGCAGACACAGCGGCCCTCCAGGATTTGAGTTTGTGAGCCCTGAACTACCGTGTCACCTGGCTCTCATGGAATTACAGTGTCACCTGTGTGTTCATTCAGGTTCATCGTGTTCATTACCTACCAGATGTACTACGACTACCCACCCCCCACCTACCTGGAGTACCCCATTCTGATCGCTCAGGGTAAGGTCAAAATACAGTTCACAGTGTACTTACACAAGTACAATATAGGGAAAATGTATTGTAGTATATCATCAAGATATTGCAAGACTTCACTGTGGATGGACAGGTATAAGATTCATTGAATTATTGCCACTTTCAGATACTGCAGTATTGTTGGTACATTGTTGTGAAATATATTGATCCTTATATTTTCTTTAAAAAAAAGTACCCACATTTGCAATATCACGGTGTATTGCATTTCTGTAATTGCAGAAATTCTCAAGTTACAAAATGGGTAAAAGTAAAATGGTCCAGGAAATCGTTACAGACTCTTCCAAAAAAATATAAATAGTAAATGCCTGTCATTCAGAAATATTGATATGAGAAGCTTCGAGCCGTGTGTGTGTGTGTGTGTGTGTGTAACTGAAGATGTTCTCTGTCTCAGATGCCATTCTGCTGCTGATGATTCTCCACTACAACGGGAACCTGAGGCAGAGCCTGCTGTACGCAGCAGTGTATCCTGAACCTTCTGTGCGCAGCTCAGCAGCTACCAATCACACGCAGCTGAACATCTACAGTAACCAATCACACGCAGCTGAACATCTACAGTAACCAATCACATGCAGCTCAGAATATACAGTAACCAATCACACACAGCTCAACAGACAGCTACAGTAACCAATCACACACAGCTCAGCATCTACAGTAAGGTGCAAAAAACATGCACCTTAAATAGCAGATGCACACACTTCCTTTGGATCTGAATTTATTTCTTTATTTATTAATCTTTCCTCTGAAAAACATAGGTACTCCCAACAATGCTGCATAACAGATTGGATAAACTATATTTCTAGTTACTCCTAGTAGCCGCCTAGACACTACTAGGTCAAGATGCCTGTTTTTTAGTACGTACGCTTTTTAATTAGTGAAGTTACTAACTCCAGTCAGCACTACAACGTCTTTCCCACACATAGCCATGTGTTTTCTGCTATGTAGCATTGAGATTGTCTTTGTTGGTGTTGCTAATGGATTGGCTAGCTCACTGGTCTGTCCATTAAGCCTACAAAGAAAAATCAGTATCACTGGTGGCTATTCAATAACCAGTTTTCGCAAATGTGTCTCCACACATTCCCAGAATGCAGTTGATATTTCATCCTGCTAATCTGTCTCTGAAGTACCTGTGAAACATTAATAACCATCATATCAGCATCATATCTAGACTCTTATTCTCATCATTGAATAAGTACCACATTTCGCAGAGATTTTAATGAAAAATAATCATTGGTCCTCGATAATCAAGTATCATTTTATGCCTAAACCTTGTTTGAAGAATAATTAAAAAGATATCAGATTTAAATGGAAAACCTCGTATTACCATAGCAACAGTCTACCCGTATATATTCACACATTTCATATATTTACACACGCTGTGTACTGCAGGACCGAATCCTTCCCTTCTCTCTCGGGTTTCAAACTGGTTTTTGGCTGCAGCAGTAGTGTTCACAGGCAGAATGCTAACGCTAACGCTAACCTTGATAACGGCACTGTTGACTTGACCCAGCTGTCCAGGTTTGTAGGCGGCTGGCAACTTCTCACCGTGCAGAAGTGGATCATTGACCTGGCCATGGTGAGCATTTCCAGCTCATTTAGTCAGAGTCACTGGTGGTACATTTTGTGAAAAGTGTTACTAAATTGCATTATTATGTATTATTTTAGTAGGTATATTAACAGATGTCCCATTTTATTTTTTGTTTTTAACGTTTCCTGCAGAGCCTGTGCACTCTCATCAGCGCGGGCAGTAAGTTCGCTCAGCTGCAGTGTCTGTGGCAGGCCAAGGATTCGGGCCAGGTCAGCGCCCTGTCCTGGGGCATGGCCACCTACACCTGCCTGGGTGAGTCCTGCTCCTCCCCTGGGGGGGCCTAACACTGGGGTCCCCAAACTGGGTCAGGTCCCACGCAGGGATGGGGCCCATGATGACACAGAAATGACACCTGTTACCTGCGCTGTGCTAGTTACAGCATGAACTCAGTTGTTTTAGCTTGTTTGTCCATATCAGTGCTTTGCTGTAGTTTTTTTTCATGACTTTGCCTTTTATTAATTTTTGATGTTTGACTCTTATTCAGCCAGGATTTTCACCACAGTCATGACGACAGGAGACATGCAAGGTGGGTTGGTGTTTCTTCTCTCCGTCCTGCCCCCCCCTCCCCCCCAATTTGTGTTTAGATTATTTCTGTTCCAACCTCATGTCATGTTGTCCTGTGGTCTGGTTCTATACGCATCTAATATTTTACATCACTCATTTACATAAATGTTTATTCCCCTATAATATCTCTATCACCCAAAATAGCATGCTTAAGTGTGGACTGGGCCATGCCTGTGATAAATGTGTGTACGGTTGTTCCTACCACCCCCGCAGTTCTGGTGAGGTTCATCGTCATGGCGATACTGAACGGGTGGGTGACGGCGGTGGTGCTGCACTACAGGCGGAAAGGAAGCAAGCAGGACTGAGCGGCGGGCCCGTCGCCATGGAGACTCCCGCGCTTCCCGCGTGTCACCGGGCCTCCGGGCGGTCCTCAGACCAGCCGCTCAACGTGGCCGTGCCGCCACAAAGCCCTCGCGCAAGAACCGCAGTGCACTATGGGAGTGAACCACGTTAAGAGGAAGCAGCTGACCGTACCGTACTGTATCTGCCACGTTGAGTCTACTGCACAGATGCAGAAGACAAGTATGCAGTGGCACAAACCCCAAACCTCTTTTAAGTGTACTTACCTCAGCTCCCTGTCTCAGTGTTACGCACCACCGTTTCATCCTACACATTCCAGAATTACACTCATTTCATTCCTGTCCCAGAATTCTGCTCCACTGTTTCATTCCTGTCCCAGAATTCTGCTCCACTGTTTCATTCCCATCCCAGAATTCTGCTCCACTGTTTCATTCCCATCCCAGAACTCTGCTCCACTTTTACATTCCAGTCTCAGAACTCTGCTCCACTGTTTCATTCCCGTCTCAGAACTCTGCTTCTCTGTTTCATTCCAGTCTAAGAACTCTGCTCCACTGTTTCATTCCCATCCCAGAACTCTGCTCCACTGTTTCATTCCCATCCCAGAACTCTGCTTCACTGTTTCATTCCCGTCTCAGAACTCTGCTCCACTTTTACATTCCAGTCTCAGAACTCTGCTCCACTGTTACATTCCCAATCCAGAACTCTGCTCCACTTTTACATTCCAGTCTAAGAACTCTGCTCCGCTGTTTCATTCCCATTTCCGAGCGGTTTTATTTTTTTAATCATAATTCTACTCTGTTTCATTCCTGTCTCAGAATGGATTTAATTTCAGTTTCTGAAACATGCTTCCTGCCATTAAGAACCCCCCCCAACAGTGAGGAGGGGGGGTCCGTAATAGGAGCATAGTGTAAAGATGTGTCTCTAATCCCAATCATGTTGGTTCTGTGATTGTGTTATATGAGTCAATAAAAAAACCCAAATCTGCTGTGTAGTGTGTACCAGTCCATCTTCCCAGTACTCCAGTTTTTGTAGTTCCGTGAACCAATAAAATGCTAAAGTAGATAAGGTTTTCACATAAGTTAGGACTCCACACTCTGAGGAAAAAACTTTGGACCATTTTTTTTTCTTCCAAAACTACATACATTCATATACACAATTTCATAAAATCAAATTCAAAATAAAAAGCCAATGTAGAACAAAGGATTCAAAAACGGAGGGCTACATAATTTTATTGTCAGGTAGGTTAACAATGTTTTCTCCACTCTTTCCAGCAGTATAAAACATGCAGATTGAACATAGCACTTTATTTAAATATAAAGGTGGACAGGTCATTATAAATAATACATTTTCTAAGATGGCATGTAAAGTATATGCTGTATATATATCGTGTGCCATTTTCCAAACCCTGGACATTATCAGCTAATTCACACAGCACACCAAAACCTCCAAGTACGATTGGAGCTACATGAATAGACTATACAAAAAAAAACAAACATAAAACCTTCCAAAGGCTCTACAGCAAACCGTAAATACTTTAGTGCTTGTGGATATATCTGCAGTGAAGTTTATTTTTTTTCCTCTTTTTTTTTTAAATTTTGATTTTAGTAAAAAATAGGTCAACTCCTTTGTTCCATCTCAGGAATAATAAAAATAATACTTCTCTTCTCGAGTACAAGCACAAGGATCAGAAGGCAAGTATGTAATGGAACTTTGAGGCAACTGTAAGGTCCACACACACACACACACACACACACACACACACACACACACAATAGTGATGATGAACTTGCACCAATGACGCTCAATCCTCCAGAAATTAAGCGCACATTTCTCCTCTCTTCCGGTGCCCTTCCTCTCTCACTCGCTCCTGCTTCCTGTTTGGATACATTCAAAAAGGAAGTACGGCCGTCCGATAGCGTACAGCACGCCGATTGCGGCGCGCGGACTCGCGCTCCCACACACGGCCCACAATGCCCTGCAGGATAGCAGCGGGCTCCGTGCTTCTTTCACGTCAAGGCGTTTGCATGAAAGGACTGGCAGGCAGGATGTCAAACTCGAACTACCTCAAAGTAAATGTCACCCAAAAAATGAAAATAAAAAAGCCTAGACTGCTACAACATTCACGCGCTTTTGAACTTTTTAAACTTTTCGATTTTAAACTGTGAAGATCCTGAACATATGCAGGCAGCCTTACCCACCTGCAGACACACCCAAATTCATTCATAAAGCTGCTTCTGTGAGAACATTTTTTAAATGTATTTTTTAAATGCAATAACGCAGTGTTGAGCATTGGGCGCCAAAATGCTCTTATTTGCAGTACAGAATGCGTGTGCGTGTGCAGACTCGGTGTTCATACGCGTGAGCGGATCCAGGTTGCTGTGCGGGGCAAGCGCAGAACTTCCAAATGCATGCATTTGACACGTACATTTGAGAGCACGCGACAAATCGTAGCGGTTTATGACTCTGTGCCACCTGGAAAGCAACCAGCGATTCCGCCATTTTAACCGTAGTTTAAAGACACTTCTTGCTGGGAGGTATTTTTTTCTTCTTCTGAAACACAGTTTAGCGTATTTTTTTGCCGTTCCTTGGTTACTGGTCACATGACTTGCGGTCCCAGTTAGTGTTATTCACTGGAAATTCACCGGCCCCTGGCCATTTTGGTGCGGGCGTGTCCCTTGAGCACACTGGGATGTCGAGAGGAGACTACGGATGGCCTAACCTCCAGCATTACATTCCCATTTGTTTTTTGGCCTGGCTGTTCCAGAATAATCCCCAGAGGGCTGCGAGAGAGTGTGTGGGAGCAGACAGACAGACAGAAGGAAGTAGGCAGGTTTTTGGAAGCGCCTACAAGTCGTCATGGAGACCAGCAACCCAGTCTGTCCGGCCTGAACCAGCTCAACAGGCATTCATCTCAGAAGCCAAGTGCCGTGACCCAGGATAGGAAGAAAAATTTAAAAAACAAGGTCTTTAAAAGAAACTTTTAAAAAGTAGTATTTGTGCATTTTTGTTTCGGTTTTTGGATATGCCAAGAAAGTTCAGTCTTTTTGTGTTAGGAAGAAACACCCGTCACCTTTCAGGTCCACCACATCCCCAAGCAAAGACGGTTAACTGGAGAGAGAGAGAGAGAGAGAGAGAGAGAGAGAGAGAGAGAGAGAAACAGAGAGAGAGAGAGAGAGAGAGAGAGAGAGAAACAGAGAGAGGGTTAGATTCACCACAGTGATGCCAGCGCCCTGTTTGGAGTTCCTCAGAGCTCACCAACACAGATTGTGCAACTTGTGTAAACGCAATATCAAAATCCACTTACACTCAGATTTTATAAAAGGATAACATCGGTACTTTTCATTATTTCAGTATCGTCAACATATCCTACAAAAAGACTAAAACTGATGTTTCTGCCAAGCTCTGAATTAATTTATCCTACAAACAATTACAGTCCATCTCACCCATGCTGATATACCGGAAGTCATACAACTCTGTTGTCCAAAAAAGTATTAAAAGAGTCAAAGTTTTGGTATATAGGAGATGCGGATGATTCTGAAAAAATTAAAATGACCAGTGTTATCCTTTAAATGACTCATTGTAGCCTGTTGTCAATCACAGCTCTAAAACACCACACTGCAAAAACCATGGAACTTCTGTCCTGTACCATGCACAAACGCACACACACATACACACAAACACACACATGCGCACGCACACACACATACACACAAACACACACACCTGCGCGCACACACACACACACGCACACCAGTAAAAGTACTCGACATGCATCACAGCACACACCGTGCGGCCAGGAGAAAGACTCAGAATGACAGCTGTGGATCGGGCCTCTGGGTCGCATGTTTTATTGCAAAACTTCACATTTAACTCAAATATAATGCAGTAACAGAACTATACAGCGCGTGATTAAAATTGCTCTCGGGTAAGTTTAGCGTTGTGTAAACGCATCAGGATCTGCTGATGTTTCCGGTTCCACTGTCTTCCCGTTTCATCCTGGGGACCTCTGATCTGGGCGGGCTAGAGGAGCAGGGACAGCCAATCATAGACCAGCATTACAAGGGCCAGTGCAGGAACAGCCAATCACAGACCAGATTTACAAGGGCCAATAGAGGCACAGCCAATCACAGACCGGAACGACAGAGGTAAATTAATCTACAGCACTGCGCAGATAAAACTACAGCACTGCACAGATAAAACTACAGTACTGAGCAGATAAAACTACAGCACCCAGGGGCATAAAGCTGTATTGAAGAAGTTCTGAGGAAAAAATAAATATTTAAAAAATCCACTGCAACCGAGACAGAGCAGCCTGAGGCTGGGTAGTCTTCACAGGAGGCTGAGAGAGAGAGAATCAGACCTGACTGAGACATGAAGGAGAGCTAGGGTGGTATTATTGACCAGGCCTAGAGACAACCTGCAGCTTCCAACCGTTAGAAAATCCAACAGTAACCACAGTATACTGGTACCCTGAGCAACTAGTGCTGGGCGAAATGCCTCAAAGATAATTATTGATCGTAAGAACGATCACCGCCATCATGCAGTGCATTACCTTTCTTTTCGTCTCTGTCTTTAATTATACCCGTTATTACGCAGTAGAAACCATCCAAACTTCAGCAGCCTCGTGAAATGCTTCCGGTGACAGATTTCACCACTGGCATCTATTGGGTGCTGATGAAACAGCAGCAAGGCCTCACAACTTCCGTGTGATCGACAACAAACCCATCACAACATGATCACATGGAAGCTGTATTGCCTTGCTGCTGATTGGCTGCCTTATAAAAATCCAGCAAATCACCAATAGGGATATCAGATATCAGTGGTTACCTTTTTGTTTTTTTGTTCATAAGCATTTGACGTGACCTCTGATGTTTGGATGTTTATAATTAAAGAGAAAAAGATGACAAGAAAGGCAAAATGCACCACATGGTGGTGGTGATCATTATTGCATTCGATAATAAACATTACAGTGTCTCACCCAACATTAAGAGTACCTATGTGCTGTGAGCAGCAATGAGGTAACTGTGTTCTCTCAGTTTAGGAGGGACCCAACTCCAGGCCTCCAAGAGAAACAAATTCAACACAGCAACCAGCCCACTGCACACACAGACATCCCAGCATGCACTGTGGTTACCCTCCATCCCCCCCTCCCCCGCTTCTTCAGAAATCAAACACGTCCTCATCGTCCACGTCATCAAAAGCCCAGTCCCAATCTGGCAACCCGAAGTCAAGCAACCTGAAACAGGAGAGGGGGGCGGGGCAAGGGGTGGAGCTAAGAGAGCAAGACACACCAAGCAACCACATCCCCACGCTGGCACTGCCAAGCAGTAGTTTAGGATGCTGATCAGGACCCTACATGCTCAACCAGCAGGTTATAGGTTCAAATCACCCTAAAAGCCCACTGCTGTTGTACAAGCTCAGAACATGCTACCTGAAAAGGACTGCTTATAAAAATTCAGGGAAAAGAAGGTACTACACCTCTGTACACAGAGTCCCATTCTCCAGTGAGTTATGCACTTGTTTTGACCAGCACATCGTTGGCTTGTTACTAAATCACAGAGAGAACTGAAACAACATTCTTTCCCAACGCTTGTATTTCTTTGACCCCGCACTCGTGCATGCGGCCAGAAGAGCAATCGCTTGCCCTTTTCTTTTCTGGTTTAAAAAACACACGCACACAAAAAATGCGAGCATCTGTTGGGAACATAAACACCATTACGGATGCAGGTGAGGATTCAGAATGCGGTGATCAGGTGGTGCAGTGTGGCATGACCAGCGTGGAAAAGAGGGAGAGTTCATCCGGTTCTGATGGGGGTGCTGGCAGGGATTTTACTCTTAAATCTGTTAAATTAAAATTTCATCTTTTAAGTTAAAAATGATGGGGAGCACTGAAGACCCTGTTAATGCCAGGAAAAACACGGACTGTGAGGCTCCTCCCGTGAGGAATGAGGGGGAGGCTGGTGACTGTGGAGGCCAGATCAGTTCGGCTGCACCCCCTCACGCGCAATGCTAACGGCACAGCGGCTATGCTAACGCTGTCTGAATGTGTGGGGCTGCCCAGCTCTGCTCCAGGAGATCCACCGTCCTGTCCGGTATCACTTCAACTCTAATTCGGCACACCTGACTGTACTAATTAGCAGCTCAATGAGAGCTCCAGCTGTTGAATGAGGTGTGCCTTGTTAAAGTGGAGGGAAAGAGCTGGAGTGAAAACCTACAGGATAGTAAACCCCGGTTTGGGCAGCCATGGGTGACAGGATGATGCACCGCTGTGTTTGTGTGTGAGGATGTTTTGAGTGTGTGTGTGTGTGTGTGTGTGTGGTAATGTAACCAGGCAGGTTAGTAGGGCGTGCCACACCATTTCTCCCTCAGGGCACGCAAACTCACAGAAGCAGGGATGAACGCACTCCGTTAGCGTTAGCATTGACAAGCGCGGTTCCCACAGCTCACGGACACGGCCTGCTTACTTACGGTCACCGGGGGGAGGAGCATGAAGGGGTCAGGGGTCATGGGGTGAAGGGTCAGTGCAGGATGATTTTGAGCATGGGGCCGGGGCTAGAGTGGGGGGGGGGGGGGTTACCAGCAGAGAGGGGGAGTCAGACACCCTGTCTAAATCCACTAGGGGGGTGAGAGAGGCCACCTGTGCTCAGGTGTGTGAGACACTGAGCCAAGGCTACCTGTGCTCAGGTGTGTGAGAGATGTTGAGCCGGGTCTACCTGTGCTCAGGTGTGTGAGAGATGTTGAGCCGGGTCTACCTGTGCTCAGGTGTGTGAGAGAGATGTTGAGCCGAGGCTACCTGTGCTCAGGTGTGTGAGAGAGATGTTGAGCCGAGGCTACCTGTGCTCAGGTGTGTGAGAGATGCTGAGCTGAGGCTACCTGTGCTCAGGTGTGTGAGAGAGATGTTGAGCCGAGGCTACCTGTGCTCAGGTGTGTGAGAGAGATGTTGAGCCGAGGCTACCTGTGCTCAGGTGTGTGAGAGAGATGTTGAGCCGAGGCTACCTGTGCTCAGGTGTGAGAGAGCAGGTGAGTTATACTCCCCTGCGGTGACAGAGCAGCTCTGTATGCGCTCTCCACTGGAGCACAAACACCTAATCTGCGCTTTCATTATGAATGACCACCTGAGCTCATGGAACCAGAGACCAGCTCTGTGAAAGACAAGCCCTGTGAAAGACCAGTTCTGTCAGAGACCAGCTCTGTCAAACCCCAGCCCTGTCAAAAACCAGCTCATGGATACCATCACAAAAACCACCAAATGGATTTACTGAAATAATGCCAGTAATCGACTGGATCAGGAATACAGCTTACACACTTAAAATACACAATAAATAATTAAGCAATCTGAACATGATCAATCACGGTGAATAATTACAGGAGATTTCCCACAACCCCCTGCTGCGTGACATTTCCCACGGTCCCCCGGCTCACCTGGGCTTGCTGGGGGGGTTCTGGCGACTGGGCCGTCTCATGGACTGGCTGGGCTGCACCTTCATGGAGGCGCGGGGGGAGGAGCGGGCGAAGTGCTCGGGCGCGGGCGGCTTTTTGGGGATCTTCTTCACCAGCCGGCTCACCCACTTCTGCTGCTCCTCCTGCGACACGGCCAGCAGCAGCAGGTTCTTCGCCGTCGACACGTCGTAGTTCACTGCGGCGAGAGAGAGGGGGAGGGGGGGCGGGGGAGGGGGAGGGGGGGAGGGGCAGTGAGCATATGGCATCGCACAGCGTCAACGTCCACCTCACAACCACACACACATCCACAGACAACCGCAACATTTAACCCCAATGACATATTCACACACAATTACACGCAACCTCGAGCAACATCTGAATGTAACCATGCAAACATTCACATCCAACCTCAAAATCACACCCCCAACTTCAACTGCATTCACACAAAAACTCAACTGAAGACAGACCCCAAAATGGTATAATTATATAACAATACAATCCTGTTCTCTCTTAAACTCTCTGCCACCCCATCCCAGCAAACTGCTATCCCCTAGCCTAACCCCCCCCTACGGCTCCCAGCCTTCTGCCTCAACAGCGCCCCCTGCAGGGCACACCGACCTCTACCCCTGCGCTGAACTCCGATCTGACGCCTTCCCCTGCAGGGTACAACGACCTCTCCTGACCCTACACTGCCCCCTCCAGGGTAGGACGACCCTTGACCCCCAAACACGCCCCCCGGAGGGGAACGTCGACCTCTGACCCCGTGACCCCCGACCCCCCCAGCCGTACCCCTGCAGGGCGCGATGACCTCCTCCTTCTTGTCCATGTGGTCCTTGTGACACTTGATGTGGCAGCGTCGGCACTCCAGGGCGGGCGGGGGCTTGAACACGTTCCACAGCGGCTTGGTGCAGGCCTCGCAGTTGGTGGGGAAGTGGTACAGCGTGGGTATGAACTCGTGGCCCTTGTGGCAGATGTAGCTGGACTTCTCGCCGATGGCCAGCGGCTCCACAGGAAACTCGGGCTCCTTCTTGCTCTCGCCCTCGTTGGCGTACAGGATCTGGGGGGGGGGGGGGGGGGGGGGGGGGGGAAGGAGCAGACGCTGAAGGCCATGACCTGCGCTCACGCATCGCAGGGCTGGAATAACGCTCAGGAACGCTCAGAGGTCAGAGCGGTCCGATTGTGGAACGGAACAGAACCAAATGGAACCGAACGGAACACAAAGAAATAGAACAGAACTGAACAACGTGGAACAGAATAGAATATTCCGTATCGAAGAGCAGTGGGGAAATTCACTGACCAGAGATATAAGGAGCATTTCAAGCATGCACACACGCACACGCGCACACACACACTCACACACTCGCACACACACACGCACGAACACATGTGCAAACACACACGCGCGCGCGCGCGCGCGCGCACACACACACACACACACACACACACACACACACCCCAAACAGACAGCGCTGAAACAGCCCTTATAAGTCTGAGAAGCGCGATGGATGATGTCATCGAGAGGGAACCCGGCCAGCTGGGAGAGGAGATGGTGCGGAATGTTCCGGGCTCTTCCTGGCTCCCAGTTATCGGAGCGAGCGAGAGAGCGGGCGCCCGGCGGCGCCTTGGCCAGCTGTCGCACGTCGGGCCGGGTCGAACCAGACCAAACAGACCCCCCCGGGACCGCGCGCGCACACACACACACTCACACACACACACACACACTCACACACGCAGGGCGGCTTACCTGGAAGATCCGCGGGATCTCCTTGGCGTCAGCGCGGTAAACGTCAGTCTGGGTGACCGGCCGCACGTGAAACAGCTTACTGGGGGGGGGGGGGGGGAGAGCAGAGAGGAGCGATTAAACACCGGAAAATAAAGGCAGTGACTCACAAGCAAATGGGGAAGGGGGGCGTGGGGGGTAACTCACTCGATGTCCAGAACCATGTAGGGGTTGGACTGCTCCTTGTCCTGCTCGCTGTTGTAGAACAGGATCTTCTTACTGCTCACTACCACATACTGCAGGGGGCGACAGAGAGCGGTCAGACACTGGGACAAACCATCGTGAACAGCAGGGAGAGACTGAATGCAATGGAACAAACCACTGCATTCAAGAGGGGGAGACCGGAAGTACAGGCAGACATTGGAACAAACCACTACGTACTACAGGGGGAGTGAAAACACAAAACACACAATTACAACCCGCCCTACAATATAACAACATAACAATCTACAATACAAGAACGATGGTCTCCCCAGTCTGCTCTGCCGTTGTATAACATACTCAGTACAATAACCAGCTGTATAAACAGACCTCATGTACAAATGTAAGTGGTGTGCTTCATTACATTTACATTACAGGCATTTAGCAGACGCTCTTATCCGGAGCGACTTACATTGTATCCAGTTATACAGCTGGATACATATTAGAGTAAAGCAGGTTAAGTACCTTGCTCAAGGGTCCAACAGCATTGTCCTAACGGGGAATCGAACCGGCGACCTTCAGTTTACAAGACCAACTCCTTAGCCATTATACTACACTGCCGCCCAACTCTGGATAAGAGCGTCCACTATGGTAAACGGCTCCAATGTCGAACGCTAAATGAGGGAAGACACACCGTAGGGCAACCATATCGCACGTTTCCATTAAAGCCTCATTCTGGAATCTACCAACGGTGACATCACCCACAGGAAGCCATGATTAGCGCAGGGCTAATCTCTGCCCGTGGGCATTGAGGGCTCCACAGAGCAGATACTCCACGTCTCGTCCAGGGATGTTCGATTTCCCCGTGGACCGGAGTTGGACGCACGGGCTCTTAATCTGTACGGCTCCCTCTACCTTTTTCTCCCAGCCGAATCTCTTGTTGTTGTTCCGCACAGGAAGTGAGAGCCATCCCTCCAGCCTCGTTTCTGCGGGGGGGGGAAACAGGAAGTGCGTTACGAAGATCGGACAACAGGGTGGTGGCCACGGAATCGCAAACTCACAATAAGCCATAAACCACTATGTACCCAGATTACACACACTCACACTCTCTCTCTCACACGCACACACGCACACACACACACACACACACACACGCATACGCACACGCACACACATGCACAAACAGCACATTGTGTTGCAAATTTGTATGAAATGTGCTCTATAAATAAAGGCTGATTGATTGATTGATTATGCTTCACAATATCCCACAATTCACTGTGAGGGATATTGAGGTGTTACTTTGGTAGCAGGCTTGAAGTCCCCCATCCTCCCCCCTGCACACACCGTAAAATAAAACAAATAAATACATAAACCCACATTATTTTGTCACACATTTCCATCGGACAACATCACTTGTCTTACTGACTAAACGGAACCAACTGAACCATAAGCTGTTAGGACAGGAGAAACCTGGAAACACAGGCAGCGTTAGAAAGGGCATAGAGAGCCTGTCAGAAGAGCTCTCCGAAAATGAAACCATAATGAGCGCAGAGCAGAATATAGGATTAGTGACGACTAGGGCAGGGTCAGAAGGTCAAAGGTCAAGGGGTCAAGGAGCCGGAGCACGCTGCTGCCAAACACCATGCAGGGGTCACCTGCACAGTCAGACCCATCAGTGTCATCGTCACTGAGCGGAAGAGGCGGCCATTCTGGCTCTGGCTCTGGCTCTAGCTCGTCGTCACCACTGAGCGGAAGAGGCGGCCATTTCGGCTCTGGCTCTGGCTCGTCATCATCACTGAGCGGAAGAGGCGGCCATTCTGGCTCTGGCTCCTCCTCCTCAGAGTCGGAGTCGAACAGAGAGCGGGGTGGGAGGGGCCTGGTGTCAATGCGGACAGATTTGGAGGTGCGCTCGTAGGTGAGGGACAGGCACTCCGAGGTGCGCGTGTGAGTGATACGCACTGCGGGACCCCGGGAGAGAGAGAGAGCGAGGGAGGGAGGGAGGGAAGGAAAGAGAGAAACAGAGGAACAGAGACACTCAGCAGGAGAAATGTGCAGAGTCGCAGTGGAAGGGAGGACGTGGTTTAGGAGAGAGAGAGAGAGGAGGATAAAAAGGGCCTGTGCTCGAGGTGAGAGATAGGTGTGTGTGTGTGCGTGTGCGTTTGTGTGTGCGTTTGCATGCGTATGTGGTGTGTGTGTGTGTGCGTGCGCGTTTGTGCGTTCGTGTATGTGTGTGCACGTATGTGCGTGCGTGTGTGTGTGTATGTGTACGTGTGTGGTGTGTGTGTGTGAGTGTGTGTGTGTGTATGTAGTGTGTGTGTGTGTGTGTGGGGTGTGTGTGTGTGCTTGCGACAGGCGGTTACCGGGGAAGGCGTCGTCGGTGTCGGGGTCAGGGCCGCTGCTGACGCTGGCTGAGTCCAGCGAGTGCACGTTGAGAGAGGTCAGCAGGCTGCGCAGCTGCTCGATGTCACTGTCCTTGCTGTCCAGGGCCATCTGCAGCTCGATGCGCACCTGGCTCTCCTCCGCGATTTGCTGGAAACCAGAGACGAGGCGGGACTTCAGACTGACAGAATACTTTCCACATATCCAGCAGTGAGCACTCACCAAGAGGAGACACTCTGTCAAAGCTCTCACTCAGTTTGTAACTGTGGTGATGCATTGACCCTTTGAAGAGCAGGTTTTCTGGAATGTTTTTCCCCAAAGATTCTAAATCGGTGTTCTAGAACTCCACTGCTTTCAGTCACCAGCAGTGATTGTGACATCAGCATTAGAATGTCATTGAACATTTAAGAATGTTCTAATCACATATTTGCAATCTTACACCTCAAAGGGTTGATGAACATTCATGTTCCCAATCTTATCTGACCTATGAGCTTGTGTTCTGAGTGGTTAAGGGTACTATGAGATTCCAGTTGAGTTATTGCAAGGCAGTGGTTGTGTTAGTGCGATGTTGCGGTTGTGTTAGTGCGTGGTTGTGGTTGCGTTGGTGGGACAGGGAGAAACTGACCGCCTGCATGTCGTTGATCTCTCTCTGGTACTTGATGATGGTGCTGTTGAGCTTCTCCTTCTCGGACTTCAGCTCCAGCTGCAGCTTCCTGTTCTCCTTCTCCTTCCTGCGCATGTCCGTGTCGTTGCCACGGCGACTGCCGGCAGGGCGGGGCTCCTTCCTGTTCATGATCTCCGCCAACTTGTTAACAGCCTGTAATACACACACACACACACATGCACACACATTACATTACATTACAGGCATTTGGAAGACGCTCTTATCCAGAGCGACGTACAACAAAGCGTATAACCATAACCAGGAATAAGTGTGTTGAAAACCCTAGAGGGAAGTACAGTACCAAGTGCAGGGAATGACCGCGTAGTTTAACTTGGACCCTGTAGGTTAATCTGATCAACACACACATGCACGCACAGATTCTTTATTGACTGAATCACAAATAATACGCGAGTGCAGTGTGGTATCACGGTCAGGGCACTGCTCTTGTTACTTGGGAGTTGCAAGTTCCAATCTCAGATGAGGAACTGCCACTGCTGCAGCAAAGTCCCTGACCTGAAAATCTAAGCTGAGTACATCCCTCTGCATGTTCTGCTAAGATAACAATAATAATAACAACACTATCACGTACTTCCCTTATACTGTCCCCTTCAGCTCAAACACACTCTGCTAATGACATCACTTGATTTTACCCATAATCCCGAACGGCCATAACAGAGCTGGGTTAGCGCACAGCTAAGTCTGTAAGCCTGTGGGATGAAGGCAGTCCCCTGTAACTCACACTGATAATCTGCACAAAGCTTCACAATGACCAACCACTTACATTATTATTATTATTATTATTATTATTACTACTGCAGCTACTACTATTGTCCATTCCATTACTGTACAAATCAGATTACTTTTTCTGAGTAAATGATACACCCAATAAACATGAGTTCAGAAAGACTTAAAGCCACAGTTTAATGAATGATAGCATGCTATTTGGTGATATTTCCACAGTGGCAGTGGCTACACTTCATCTGCTGATCTTGTGGGTTGTGTGACAGGATCTCGGCTTGCATTTCTCAAGCCTGACGGGGGGAAGAACCGACAGCGGCTGATCCAGCAGGGAGGGAGCGAGAAAGAAAACAACCAGAAGAGGGCGATACTGAGCCGGAGACAACGACCCAACCGCCCTGAGCAGAGAAGGGAGAGGGAGAATGAGAGGGAGAGGGAGGGGGAGGGGAAGGAGGGAGAGAAAGAGAGACGGATAAAGAGGGTGGGGAGAGGGAAAGAACAAAAGTCCGACAGAAACACAGGAAGAGAGAGAAGGGGGGGGGAAGAGAAAGAGATAGAAGGACGGGGGTAAGAGAGAAAGATGGAGACAGAGAGATAGAAACACAGGGGGAGAGGAGGAGACAGAGAGAGAGAGAGAGAGAAGGATGAGGGACAGAGGAAGAGGAGAGAGAGAGAGAGGTGGTCTGACCTGGGTCTTGAGCGTTCTCTCGTTCTGAAGCTGCTTCTCGAACGCCATCTTCACCTGGCTTATCTGCTGCTCCTCCTCCTTCGCCTTCTGCAGCTCTGTGGGGCGGGGGGAAGGGGCGGGGTTTACACAGGAAGTGCGTGTGCGAGCAGCAGAAACGAGCTCGGGAAGAACTACACCACTTAAAAGGGGAAAGTCGATAGCTCATTAGACATTTCGCTACAGATCCCTTTTGAGTTGACTCTGCCCTGACTTCTGAAGCATTATGGGATTGACGTAATTTCACTTTTAGCTTTGAATACAGGGTTTTGTCTCCTCCCCTATGACACTTTCAGGTAAAGCACCTGGTAAATCACTCAGTCCAACAGCATCTGATAAACGGATAAATGAAAATGAAAATTGCAGACTTGGTCTTCTTAGTGTCGCTGGCTGGCAATTGTCAGACTTACGATACGATCTGCATTTTCCCTCTCTTCTATAACCGAATCACTTCCCAACAGGAAGTGGCCAGCACAGAGACTCTCATAAACAGGAAGTGGTTACTTACGCTCATGTGCCTCCTTCAGCTTGTTGTTGAGCTCCTCCTTCTCATTGGCCAGGTTGGCGACGTCGCTGGTGAGGGTGCGGTTTGCCTCCTCCAGCTGCAGGGGGCGGCAGAGGGTTAAATTCAGCTCTGCTGCCAGTCGAAGCCATCCGTCGCATTCCCAGCCCTCTCGCTGATGCCCCCTAGTGGCATGTGGCTGAGTCGCGCTCTTTTTTCGTGTTTTTTTTTCCGTTTTTTTTTGGTTTTTTTCTGTGATTGTAGGATTTAGGGCACCTGTAGGGAAAACCTTATAGAGCCCCATGATGCTAGGAGAGAGCTCACTCCATGTCAACCATCTGGGCTCCAAGCTGCCCATGGCACCATTTTCCCTTTATGTTAATATAATACTTTCTTTTGTTAACGAATTCCTTGTTTTTATAAATACCTGGTTTTTCTTGTGAATCATCAAGTGCGGACTGTAACTCAAGCCCGCTTCAGCCAGGGCTTTTGGCCAATGTTAAGACATGGTCCAAATTTTGGAAAACAAATCCTCTTTCAATCTTCAAATTTGTGGAGAATAAGTCAGAGTTTAGCTGTGCTGATTATGCCCTTAATCGGTCCTTCTAAGACCGAGATAAAAATTCCAAGCCAGCTAATAATATAATCCTCTTCTCCCCAAGAATTCCTCAAGCCCACGGCTGCCCAACCCTGTTCCTTGGAGATCCACCGTCCTTGTGGGCTTTTACTCCAACACTAACAAAGACCACCTCATTCAACTGCTAGATATCTGCTAATTAGTAGAACTAGGTGTGCCAAATTAGGGTTGAAGTGCTAACGGAACGGACAGGACGGTAGATCTCCTGGAGCAGAGCTGGGCGGCCCCACATGTTCAGCCACCATTAGCATAGCCGCTGTGCTGTTAGCATTGAGTGTAAGCAGGGTTGGGCAGCCCTAGTCTAGACAGCCGAGGGTTTCTTCCTCAAATCTCGCCAACCCAATCCAAATCTCTCTTCCAACTCACCAGGTGTGCCCCCCCCCCCCCACTCCACAAATAGTACCCTCCACCCACTTAACCCAAAGGGAGCATGCTATCCCCCCCGCCCCCGCCCCTCGTCTCACCGAGCTGATGGTAGCGTCCTTCTCCCCCAGCTCCTGCTTGTGCCGGGCCATCATCTCCTTGATCTCCAGCTCCTTCATGATCTTCTCCTTCTCCAGGTCGGAGTACTGCTCCTCCGCGATGGAGCGGGCCAGCTGCTCCGAGTCCGCCTTGGTCAGCGTGATCTCCAGCTGCGCCGCCAGCGAGTCCCTGCAGGGGGAGCCAGAGTCACGGCCGCCGTTCACGCCACACAGCCAAGATTAACGCCCGCTTCGGCACACCACAGTGCGGTGTCCAGCCCATCGCAGTGAACCGTACGGTTGACTGTGAGCGCAGTTAAGATTAGCGCAGTGTAAAACGCACTCCGGTAAAGGCATGCGGTGGTGCACAGCACCTCCTGCAGCACCTCCTGCAGTTCATCATCAGCTCACTACAGCTGTGCTCCTCCACACTCACCTCTCCTCCTGCAGCTCCTGCAGGTTCTGCTGCATGTCTTTATACAGCTTGTTCTTCTCCTCACACTCCTCCTTCAGCTCCCGAACCTGCGTCTTGTACAGCGTCTGGAAGCACACACACACACACACAGTCAGTGCTCATATCTCACACACACACACACACACACACACGCCTGCACCATCAGTGCCCAGACGTCCCCCTACATCACACACGTCTATGAAGATGCCCTTTAAGAGCAGCTTATTGTGCAAACTCAACAGGAAAACGCAAGAGCAGGTCACACTGATCTTACCGAGAAATACTGCTCTGCCTCCAGCTGATCCTGAAGTTCCTTCATCTGCCCATCAGCATCCTGCCTCTCCCTGCAGATGCGCAAACACACACGCACACACACACACACACACACACACACACACACACCGATTAGGCATGTGGATAAGCACACACAGCCTCTACCTGACAGTAAAGGACACACATGATACATCCTTAATTCAGCCCCTCCTGAACCCATGCTGGGAGACCACGCCCCCTCAAGCGCCGCAATGGTCCCTTCCTTGACTCCGCCCCTTGGTGTACAGGCCCCTCCCCATTCCCTGACTCCTCCCCTCAGTGTACAGGCCCTTCCCCCTTCCCTCACTCCTCCCCAAAGTGTATAGGCCCCTCTCCCTTCCCTGACTCCCCCCCCCGTCTACAGGCCCCTCCCCCTCCCCTGGCCCCGCCCACTCACTTCCTGAGCTCCTGGTTCTGCTTCTCCAGGCTGTGCCGGATGTCCAGCAGGTGGTTGACCTCCTGCTTGAGCTGCTTCTCGGACATGCGCAGCGCGTTGAGCTGCTGGCACTGGGCCTTCAGGTCGTTCTGCGTCAGGCTGCGCTTCTGCGTCTCCTGCTCGATCCTCAGAGTCAGGTTCTTCACCTGGGGGGGGGGGGGGGGCACAGCCACGGGGGGCGCAGGTGAGGAGAGGGGCACCACAGGGAGAGGAATGAGGGGAGAGAGAGAGAACGAGAGAGAGGATGAGGGATGGTGGAAGACAGAGGTCGCAGATGTAAAACAGGGGGAAGGGTGTAACTGAACACACAGTGAACACAGGGCTTAACACTGACCAGCACACCAGTATAGGAACGGACCAACAGAAATGAGAGGCTATCAGAACAGACTGATGGGGGAGGAGGAATCAAATGGACAGATGGAAACACAAAAAGAGAAAAACACAGCTACTGAGAGGTGGACAGTACAGCTGCCCTTACTGACACACACTGATAAGCATGCATGCACACACACACACACACAAACGCACCTCCTCCCCCCCCCCCACACACACGCACGCACATACACCTCCTCCCCACGCACACCTCCTCCCCACACTCACACACACACCTCCTCCCCACGCACACATGCAAAACACACACCTCCCCACACATACACACACATGCACGCACGCATGCACACACACCTCCTCCCCACACACACACACACACGCACATGCACACACACACACACCTCCTCTGTGAGTTTCTCCTTGTGTCGGCGCAGCTCCTCCAGCTTCTGCTGGGACTGCTTGTAGTCGCAGTCCAGCATGGAGCTCTGCTTCTCCAGCTCCAGCATCTTGTTCTCCACCTGCAGCTTCAGAGCGCGCTCCTCCTGCAGCTTCTGCTCCATCTCTGTGGGGGGGGGGGAGAGGGAGGGGGGAGAGTCAGTGAGAGAGCCAGAGCAAGAGAGAAAGAAAGAGCCCACAAGTGAGAGAAAGAGAGAAAAAACAGGACAGAACAGATAAAATACGAGAAAGAGGAAAAAATAGTGAGGAGGAGAAAGGGAGGGGGAGAGATAGTCAGACAGAATGAGAGAACCACAGACAGCAAAAGTGAAGGAGAGAAGGAGGCAGAGTGAAAAAGAGCCGGTAAGTGAGAGAAAAAGAGGGAAAAAAACAGGACAGAGACAGAGAAAACAAGAGAAAGAGGAAAAAATAGTGAGGGGGGAGAGAGGGAGGGGGAAAGTACAGAAATGAGACAGGAGAGAGAGTAAGAGTAAGAGAAGGGAGGACAGAAAGAGGGAGGTGTACAGAGAGAAGACAGAGAGAGGGAGAAGAAGCAGGAGAGGAGATGGATGTTCTAGCCCTGTGTGTTAGCATAAGCAGCACAGTGTGACACAGGCTGCACACTGCCTCTGTCAGCTGTGTCAGCTGTGCCTCTGAAGCACAGGGGTGTGCAGCGCTGGCACTCTTCAGCCACTGGCTCAGCTGCTTTTCATCATTACCCCGCACTTAATTAACCAATCAGAGCGGTTCATTACGCAGCTATCTCACTTCCCCGTGGTTACGAGGGTCTGATCTGGGCGCTGGCTGTATTTAAGGTGAGAACAGAAAGCAGCTGAGCCCGTGGCTCTCCAGGACCAGGGCTGCAGACCTCAGCTCAAACGGCCTCATTCCAGCACATGACGAAGTGCAACAGGAAGAGAAGGCCCTAAACTCGGTATTTACTGCTGCTGTACCCCCAAACCCCCCCCAACCCCCCTAAGCCCCCCTCTCCGCCCCGCCCCGGCGGCTCCAGCACCCCGCCATGCTCCCCCCCGGTTTCTGAGAAGCCCTTCCTGCCCCCCCCGCCCCCCCCTCCCCACCCCGGGCCCTCACCCTTCATGGCCTCTGACTTGGCGCCCTCGATGGACTCGTAGATCTTGTTCTTGTCAGCTAGGCGGGCCTTGGTGGCCTTGTGGGCCACCTCCTCCTGCTCCAGCCCCTGCTGCAGCACCTTCAGCTTGTACGTCATGTCGATCTCCTTGTTGCTCTTCTCCTATTGGCCGGAATAAGGATCACGGAGAAAAGGGGGGGAGGGAGGGGCGGGGTCAGGGGAGGTCAGCAACACTGAGAACTGAGGCATTGAGCTTTAATTGCTCAGATTCATACCTTCCATAGAGCTTCATAGGGGCATTCAGGAGTGAGTTAGTGAGCCTTAAACAGGGTTAGTTTCATACCTTCTCCAGGTCAGTCAGCTTCTCCTGCAGCTGCCTCTTCTCCGCCTCCCCCTTGGACAGCGAGGCCTTGGCCTGCTTTAGCTCGTCCTCCAGGCCAGTGATACGCCCTGTGGAGAGGGGGGTGGAGGCGTGGTCAAACACAGGAAGGGGCGGAGTCACACACAGGAAAGGGTGGAGTCACAGCCACAGGGGCGTGGCTACACACAAACATGGGTTCACCCAGTTTAACCGCCTAGATGTTTCCCTCCCCCAACCCCCTGAGCTGCGCAAAAGGAACGCCATGGTGCAAAATGATCAGGGAAAGGCCGCGGCATGGAGAACAGCGCACCCTGCTGGTCGGAGATGGTCTCGGAGCCCTGGCTGCGGTCCCTCTTCTCGGACTCGAGGGCGGACTGCAGGCTGATGAAGTCCTTCTCCAGCTTGAGCTTCCCGTTCTCCAGCGCCAGGCACTTGTCCTGCAGCTCCCGCACGCTCCCCTCCAGCTGCTGCACCTGCTTCGTCATCTCCGTCTGGGTCTTCCTCAGCCGCGCCGCCGCGTCCGTCTCCGCCCGCAGGAGCGCGTTCGCCTCGTCCAGCTGGACACGCGTGTGCGTGGGCACGGGGGAGGAAACGCAGACACGTTAGCACGTTAGCGCTCGCATTAACACGTCAGTAAAGACACCGGGAAAGGCTAGAGGATGCATACTAGAGAACCTGAGACAGAGAGAGAGAGAGAGAGAGAGAGACAGAGAGAGAGAGAGACGTGGAGGTGTGGCAATGAGAGAGAGAGATAGATAGATAGATAGATGTGGAGGTGCGGCAGAGAGAAAGAGAAACAGACATGTGGATGTGTGGCAGAGAGAGAGCAACATACATGTGGAGGTTTGGCAGAGAGAGAGAGAGAATGAGACATGGGGAAGTGTGGCAGAGAGAGAGAAAGTGAGAGAAAGAAAGAAATGTGGAGGTGTGGTGCAGACAGAATGATAGAGAGAGAAACGTGGAGATGTGGCAGAGAAAGAGATAGACAGATGTGGTGTGGCAGCATAGAGAGAAAGACACACAGGTGTGGAAGAGGAGGAGAGAGACAGAGAGAGATATGCGGAGATGTGGGAGAGAGAGAGACATGCAGAGGTGTGGGGGAGAGAGAGAGAGATAGATGTGTTGGTGTTGCAGAGAGAGAGTAAGAGAGAGAGATAGATGTGTTGGTGTGGCAGAGAAAGAGTGAGAGATGTGGAAGTGTGGTACACACCTGTCTCTGCAGATGGATGTTCTTCTCGTTGGAAATGTGAGAGTTCTGGTTCCTCTTCTTCATGTCCTCCAGCTGGTCCCGCAGACTGTTCACTGTAACACACAGCAGATGCTGCTCAAGCCGTGTGTAAAGCCAGAGTAAGCCATGTTTAAAGTGTGAGTAACCAGGGTGTAAAGTGTGAGTAAGCCATGTGTAAATTGTGAGTAAGCCGTGTGTAAAGTGTGAGTACGGCATGTGTAAAGCGAGAGTAACTCGTGTAAAGTCTGAGTAAGCCATGTGTAAAGTGTAAGGCGTGTGTAAAGTGTGAGTAACTCGTCTGTATAGTGTGAGTAAGCAGTGAGTAAGGCCTGTGCAGGGCCTCACCCTCGTTCTCCAGGCAGCGCTTCTTGTCGGCCTCGCTCTCAGCCTTCCTGTGGCTCTCCACGCTCTTGTGCTGCAGCAGGGCCTTCTCCCGCTCCAGCTGCCTCAGCGTCGATTCTAGAGTCTTCCGCCCGCTCACCTGGAGAGACACACACGCACACACCGTCTCACACTCGCACGAGTGCACAATCACGAGCAGACATGCACAGAGGCGGAGTCTCATTGGGTCAGACCACGCCCATCCTCACCTCCTCATCCAGTTCTTTGGAGATTTTCTCCAGGCGATTGCTGGCAGTCCTGTTGGACAAAAATAATAGAAAAATCCCCATGAAAATGAACCTGCTTGCAGTTCTGCTCCACTTTGCCTGTGTCATACCTGTATTTTTGCTTTAATTCATCTTTATCGTACGTGTAGTTTTGCTCTAATTCATCTTTAGCGTACCTGTATTTTTGCTTTAATTCATCTTTAGCGTACCTGTATTTTTGCTCTAATTCACCTTTGTTGTACCTGTATTTTTGCTCCAATTCATCACAGATGTACCTGTGTTTGTTCTCTACTTCATCTTTGGCTTGCATCTCAGCACTGAGCTGTTCTTCCAGCTGTTTCAGCTTCTTCTGCAGTTGATCTGACTGTGAGGGGGGGAGGGGGCAGGGAGGAGAAGGGATTAAAACTGAGACCGTTTCCAAAGGTTGTCAAACATTTCAGTCTGTTCATGCTTCTCTGTCTGCTCAATTTACAAGCGTATTAAATGACTGACAAGATGGCTGACCAATCAGAGCTTCTGAAACATGAAGCTTCACAAAAAAAACAAAGAGCAATAAAAAAACCCCTTCAGCTTATATGGCAATTGTGCATTTCTTAAGGTGGTAATCAGTGAGAGCGTAGACAGTGCCCTTTCACAACTGAGCTCATAACTATTCAGGTCCTCCTTAAACTCCACCGGTTCTGGTTCAGGTTCCTGCTCCACACATTCGCCATACGCACGTTAAACGGGTGAACCACACAGACGGAGCAGGGGGAGGCGGCGGTGGGCAACACTCACCGCTACTCTGTCCTGGAGGAGAGAAGAGTGACAGGATAACAGAGTTAGCCTCATTAAATCAGCCTCATTAAATCAGTCTCATTACAAATCACACAGTAGTCAGGATGTTCCTGCTACAGACCAGGAAACAAGCTCCTCACATCTTTATATGGCAGCTAAGAACTTTCCAGATTAAATTCTGTTTTAATCACATTTATGTGATCTACTTACAAGCAACAAAGCCTGGGATTTCATATTCTAATTCACACAAGTAGGCATGCGCTCACACTTTCTCTCTCTCTCACACACACACACGCTCCCACAACACACACACACACACACACACACACACACACACACCTCCCCTTTGACTGAGGCCCGACGCTCATCCTCCTCCACGGTGGGGTTTGAGCCACTTAACAACCTGAGACAGAAAGAGAGAAAGAAGAGAGAAGAGAAAGAGGTGGAGAAGGATTCTACACATTTCGGCCATAAGCTCTCCTCTAACGTCATCATTTCTGCTCTTAAAGAGGAGACCAGGATCTCCCTCTCTGACTCCAATAATCTGTTCCATTCACTTTTCTTATACGCTGAACATCCTGATTAATTAGCCACTGGATCATGCTGATCAGGCAGTGTTAGCACAGTATTAACACAGTATTAGCAAATAATTAGCACACTAAGAGTACTAGCAGAGTATTCGAACAGTATTAGCACAGTATTAGCACAGCATAAGCACAGTTCTAGCACAATATTAGCACACACACGCACACGTGCATGCGGTGCACACTCACTCAATCACTCACACTCACATGCTCACACACACACACACACACGCACGCACACACACAAACACACACTTACTGGTCCTCCTTGAAGTAGGTGAATCCCACGAAGGGCAGTTGGTTTCCTACGAAGGCCTTGGGAGGAGGGAAGGTCTCCACATCGCCTTTAACCTCCTCTATCTCATCAAAGTTACTGGTGTCAATGTCACTGCTCAACTCCGGCACTACTGGAGCTACAGCTGCACGGAGGAGGGGAGGGGAGGGATGGAGAGGGAGAGAGAGAGAGAGAGGGGGAGAGAGAGGGAAGGGGGTACAGAGGGAAGAATGGAGTGAGAGGGAGGGGGAAGAGGGGGAGGGAGGGAAGGATGGAGGTAAGGGGGGAGAGAGGGAGAGAGAGAGACAGGGAGAGAGGGAGAGTGGGAGAGAGCAGGGAGTGAGGGAAAGAAGGGGGAAGGAAGAGGGATAGAGGGAGAAAGAGGCAGAAGTGGTAGGAGGAAGAAAGGAAAATACAGCGGGAGAAAGGGGAGAGGAAGGACGAGAGTGGGATAAGAGTGAAACAGAAAGAGTGAGAATGAAAGGGAAGGAGTGGAGAGAGTGTGAGGCATAAAGGGATGAAGAGAAGAGAGGCAAGGAAGACGAGGAGCAAGAAAGGAGAGAGAGGAAGAGAGGAAGAGGGGGAGGACATCATAAACAGAGTTCCAAAAAACAGTAAATATGAATAATGCCATTCCCAACATTCCTTCAACACCAAACACTGAAATCCCTAAAATAGGCATCTTTAAGGACAGTGACCCCACTGAACCACCACACCCCTCACCCCGAGGGTGTTTAGCAGGCCAGCACCCCCGAGACAAGCACCCAAACACACGGGCCGTGCTCGGACAAGAGCGTGCGCGACAAACACCTTCAGGTTCAGGGGTTTGTCTTCAGGGGGGGGGGCGAGGCCAAGTGACACGCTAAACACAGTGAGAGAGAAAAAGAAGGGAAGAAAAGAGAGAGCGTGTGACGGAGCAAAAGAACGACTGACAGAGAGCAAGAGAGAACAGGAGAGACGAAAAGAAAAGGCAAGAGACAGAGGACGAGAGGAGAGAGCGGTAGGAAGCCAGCCGCAAGCCAGATGCGAGGGGTTACGCGGAGACAGATGTGGAGACGGGTATCCCAGCATGCCGTGGGTGAGAGGAGCGGGGTAACGACAGGCAGCTGTTCCTGCAGCGAGGGCACGACGTGAGGCAGAGCGAACCCCTCAATCTTCCCCCTCCCCCCGAGGCGGTGTGGGGGGGGGGGGCCCTATCATTACTGCTGAACTCACCGCACGACAGACAACCCCCCCCCCCAGCAAAGGGGCCCATCCAGCGCTCCCCAAACGACGCTCTCAAAACGTTCCTGAAATGCTTGCTGCATTCCCCGAGCTGGCGATCAGCTTGTACAGCCAACCAGGGTATCTCAGGGGCGGGCTGTTTACAGAGGAGCCCAGACCCCGAGCACTCTATTCCCCCCCCCCCCCAAAAAAAACCCATTTGGCGCTTCAGCCATCGGAACACACAAACAAGTGCGCGGAACACAGACAGAACGCTGGTGGAACGCTAACAGAACAATCGCAGGACACTTGATGGAACATCCGCAGAACAATCGAAAGAACACTTGGTGGAACATCGCCATCTGACTGGAGCGCACAGCCAGAGCCGTAGTGAGGAGTTATGAGCCGCTCGTAATCAGACACACATGACTCTCCAGCGCGGAAAGGTGGGTTTCTAACAGGAGCGATTAAACACTACAGAGCAGGGGTCTGAACAGCACTGCACGCTAACACCAAACGCACTAACACTACTGCAAACGCACTAACAGAGCACCAAACATGCTAACAGAGCACCGAACACACCAACACTAGAGCAAACGCACTCGACGCAGGTCTGTTCAGCAGATAAACAGGGTTGTGCTACAGCGGTACTCCTGCAGCGCTGTACCCCAGAGTACAGCAGCACAGGGCAGTTAGCAGAAGCAGATGTCGAGCGGTACAGACACAACAGAAGACTACTGAAGCGTACTGAGACATAGCAGTGGCATATCGTTGCAAAGCCATAGTGTACCGATGTACACCAGAGGTGTACTAAGATGGAGGAGCACTGTACAAGACAGATGAGTGCTATATAAGGTATAGCAGCGGTATAGAGAGGAGAACACCGTAGGGAGGTAGAGCAGAAGTATTCTGAGATAGGCGAGTGAAATATAAGGTATAGCAGCAGTATAGAGAGGAGAACACTGTAGCGAAGGTAGAGCAGAAGTGTTCTGAGCAGCGGTGTAGGTGCGGGAGGCAGGAGACTTACTCTCGCGGATGGTGTCGAAGGTCCACTGGTCGTTCTTGAAGAAGGGGTGGCGCTTGACCTCCTCCACGCCATTGCGCCCCAGCCGCACATCCCTGTGAGGGGGAGAGGGGGTTAGAGTCGGGTCGGCCGAGACAGCACCTCCCCCCCTTTACCCTGTCCTCCAAACTTCTGACCACTGTTATCGCTGACCGACTGGACAAATATCGGAGCACAACCAACAGGCTACTCACTGACTACTGGTCCACGAGAAAAGAATCACTGACCAACTGAACTGTAGCCTGCAATCTTCAAGCTACGACTGACCAAAACCAACTGCAGCAGACATGCGACTCCTCTCTTAGTGACCCACACTGACCACAGCCCGCACACGACCGGGACCCAAAAAAAGGAGAACGTCCCTCGCCCCCCTCACCCGAAACTGCCGCAGAGTTCACCTGCGGAACGGGACGGAACTCACCAGAACCGGTAGCCCAAGAGCGCGACCCGAAAGGTACTGCTGACCCTCAAGCCCGGCCGACCGCGACCCGAAAAACCCCGCCCCCCTCCCCCTCCCCCACCAAGGCGGGGCCCGCTCCTGTAACCACGGCGAGCGCGAGCGGAGCGGAGAGAACGCGGGGAGCAGCGCGGAGACGAGGAGCTCTCGAAGCTCTGGAGACACACCCGGGAGAACGGGAGCGAGCAGAAGTGGAGCCCCTCTCTCTCTCTCTCTCTCTCTCCCTCTCTCTCTCCTGGAGAAAAACAAGACCGTAGCACAGCTGGGACTATCGAGCGGCGCCTCCCCCCCATCGCCAGCACGCCCCCCCCCCCCCCCCCCCAAACCCCCACCCCTCCGACGAAGGGGCAGCTGGCGTCACGGTGGAGTTTGGGGAGGGGTGCCACGTGTGGAGAGGAGGGAACAGCTACAGCTCAGAGAGAGAGAGAGAGAGAGAGAGAGAGAGAGAGACAGAGAGAGAGAGAGAGAGAGAGAGAGAGAGAGAGGGGCCAGAGAGACGCAGTAACCCAAGTCAGCGTGATGCTACAGCTAAAGGCTAATGCCACAGTAACCTAGACCAGCATGGTACTGTAGCTAAAGGCTAATGCCACAGTAACCTAGACCAGCATGGTACTGTAGCTAAAGGCTAATGCCACAGTAACCTAGACCAGCATGGTACTGTAGCTAAAGGCTAATGCCACAGTAACCTAGACCAGCATGGTACTGTAGCTAAAGGCTAATGCCACAGTAACCTAGACCAGCATGGTACTGTAGCCAAAGGCTAATGCCACAGTAACCTAGACCAGCATGGCTACAGCTACGGCGATGGTGTGCGTGTGCGAGCGAGCGTGTGGCCAGTGTGTGTGAGTGTGTATGTGTGTGGTATGTGAGAGATGTGTGCGTGTGTGCGTGGTGTCTGTGGCGTGTGTGTGAGAGCTGTGTGTGCATGTGTACATGCGCGTGTGTGCGAGCAAGCGTGTGTGAGAGCTGTGTGTGTGTTTGTAAGTGTGCTGTCTGTGGCGTTTGTGTGTGTGTGTGTGCGTGCGTTTGTGTGTGGTGTCTGTGGCGTGTGTGTGAGAGCTGTGTGTGTTTGTGAGTGTGGTGTCTGTGGCGTGTGTGTGTGTGTGTGTGGCTGGCCTCTGAAGTAGGGGAAAGGGAATCTGTTTCACATTAATCTCCACAGCGCTGAGGGCTTCAATGTAAACAGGAAGTGAAACCCACCAGGGCCAAAACTCCGCCACCCCGCACCTTTCACCTTTCTATCTCTCTCACTTTCCCTATCCCTCCATCCCTCCATCTCTCAGCTCGTTACTTCATCTCTTTGCCCCTCTGCTCTGTGTTTTCTCCGCCTCCCAATTTCACGCCCCTCCAGTCTCTGTGCCGAAGGGAACTCTCTCACAACAGCATTTCCCCCTCAGGACAGGGGGGAAGGCCCTGACACCGGCCATAGCCGTGAGATAACGCAGGCTCAGTGGCGCCCTCTATCTGTCCTCGCTGTCAGCACCAGTACCTGAGGGGCCTGGGAAGTGCTCCAGGCTGTTATTTTGGGCTAAGGGGTAGGGACTGGACCGAAGTTTACTGGACTGGACCGGATCACTGGCTCTGTGGAAACACTGGGACATCAGCAGTGTATGCTGACAGATGAGTCACATCCTTAAGGTCTAGCCAACTGCTCGGTGTCTGAGATTTACTGTCAGTGTTCATTTTATTCCCTCGTATAGATGCATATGCATATGCACATGCACACGCACACACACACAAGAAAAGTTAGCAATTTCAGCAAAGAAGGATATGCTTTTCGTGTATATGTATGAGAGTCTGTGCATATGTGTGTGTGCCTGTGTATGTTTCAAGCATAAAAATGCATGTTTCTGAGCAAGTATGGTATGCGCCTGTGTCTCCATGCTCAAGACTTCAAAACTGAAAAACAACCTTGTATTCTCTAGGGTAAGGCAGTTAAAGCACAGATCCTGGAAAAAGAATGTGTGTGTGTGTGTCCACACATGTTCTCGAAGCGTTAGGGCAGTAAATAACACATGAAGTCCCCCGAGCTCATTTCAGAAGTGAAGGATTAGGCAGTGAAAGTGAGAGCCCTACTCCACACACACACACACACACACACACACACACATAATTCACACGGCCTGGCCTCTGCTCCACTCGTTAGCAGCAGGGTGCTGTACACACCGGGGGGTTTACGGGGACAGCACACACAGCAGGGTGCTGTACACACCGGGGGTTTACGGGGACAGCACACACAGCAGGGTGCTGTACACACCGGGGGTTTACGGGGACAGCACACACAGCAGGGTGCTGTACACACCGGGGGTTTACGGGGACAGCACACACAGCAGGGTGCTGTACACACCGGGGGATTATGGGGACAGCACACACAGCAGGGTGCTGTACACACCGGGGGATTATGGGGACAGCACACACAGCAGGGTGCTGTACACACCGCGGGTTTATGGAGACAGCACACACAGCAGGGCGCTGTACACACCGCGGGTTTATGGGGACAGCACACACAGCAGGATGCTGTACACACTGGGGGTTTATGGGGACAGCACACACATCAAGGTGCTGAACACACCGCAGCTAACTGGGGGATTATGGGGACAGCACACACAGCACAGGAGAGGCAGAGAGCTAGCGCTAGCGCGGTCGCTAATCATCCGGCGCTCACATTCCCGTCCGCTGACCCGGGAACCCCCATCACCCGCCGCGCCGCGGGAACACAGGAAACGAGCCGCGCCGCTCGCCCGGCGGGAGCTCAGGCTCAGACACCGCGCCGCGCGGTGCGCGGGATTTACCGCGGCTCACCTCACCGCTGTCCGTTTAACCAAAGCGCATTCCAGGTGCTCACCGCGTCTCCAAAACCCCGAGTTTAGGACTTTCCAAAGCCACCCAAAGCTCCCCAAAGCCCCAAAGTCAAGTTCACGCCCTGCTGCCTCACAGCCAGTGGTTTCCAGCCATGAATAAAGCCGTTTCAAAATTCACCGAATATCTCTGAAACAGAAAACTCTAGGGTCAGCACCTTACGCCCCCCCGATGCCATCCATTTAGCATTTTCAAGCATTCTGTCGACACGACTAACCCTTTGAAGAGTTGGTTTGGTTTTTTTGGAATGTTTTTTCCCTCCCAAAAATTCCCCAAAAGTCAGTGTTCTAGAACTCCACCGCTTTCAGTTACCAGAAGTCATTGTGACATCAGCACTGGAATGTTCAGATGAGAACATTCTAATCCCATATTTGTGATCTCACACCTTAAAAGGATTAAAGAACTAAAACCCAGTTCCATATTGCGTGTGAAGTCATTCAGTTTTAGTGTCTTCACTTTTGCTCATTGATATTAGCATGGTAAATGACATGAAATACACACATTTTTCTTTTTTGAATGGGCTCAACACATTAAAATATCAACCATCACCAGTTACAGAGCCATCAATGATAAACCAAAAACTCATATAAAATATGCACATGGGAGGTTCGTAGACATGGACTGCATGTTCTGCCAGAGAGAGGAGAGTGCTTGAGCTGCCAGACTGTACTGTGCTGTTTTTATTATGAGTAAGTGTGGGTAGGCGAGAGAAAGTACATCTGTGAGTAACGGAGTGAGTAAGGGGTCAGAGAGAGGGGGCGTGTGTGTTTTGGTGTGTGTGTGTGTGCAGACATGTCTGTAAATCTACTGTGGAAAAAGTCCACGAGTTCAGGCTGCTTGTGTGTATAGGTCCACAGGGAGTGAGCGAGTATAGGCATTCATCATTCAATTCTAGGGCAGGGTTGAAGACCACTGTGAGAGACTCCATTATGACACGTAAGCCAACTTCCAACCAATCAGGTAACAGAGTCACGCACCCCTCACAGAACTTCAGACCTCCATGGACCTCACAAGAAAACGGCTGTGGTACAGAAAGTCTGGATTCAGTGTTTTTCCTTAACTTTCAAAACAAATGAGTTTTTTCTTTTTTGGTTTTTTTTGGTTTTCACAAATTATAGTTTGGAGAGTTCAGCAGTCGTTAACTTACCAAACTATGACTTGTAAAGAAAAAGAAAAAAAAACGCTTGTCTATTGACTTTGAAACAATGTTTAGGACAAATGTTGCTTGAATACAGGCCAAGGATAAAAGCACTGAGTCCATGCCCACGATCTGACCACTGAGAATTAGAGCTCTGCTTTCATCGCGTCCACACCACGCGGAGCTGGGCACACAGGATCGACACTGAGCAGCGAACAAACACACTGCTGTCGTCAGCCTCGGAAACGAGGCAAAGGTCGCTGTTTACGACGGGTTAAACGCAAAGAAAATTAGCCTCAGAAACAGGGACAAACATCGCTATGCACGACAGGCTAAACATAAAGACATTCGGCCTCAGAAACAGGGACAAACATCACTGTGTTCGACAACCTGAACACACCCCCAGTTTGCAGAAGGCACGTGCCGTGCGTTTGGTGTTCATTTGGGGATGATTTTGAGCCGACCGGGCATTCTGGCTGGTGCCGTACGGTTCAGGGATCCTCACCTGTCTGTTAAAAAGGCACAGATGAGGTTCTTGGCGTCCTTGGAGATCTCCACGTCGTCGGGGAAGTTGAGCGAGTTTTTGTGGTCCATGATCTTACTGTAGGTCCCCACTAGTGAGTCCGCATAAAAGGGAGTGTCACCTACAAGGGAAATAGAGAGAAAGATGGAGTGAGAGGGAGGGACAGATGGTGAGATGGAGAGGGAAGGGGGGAAGAGAGAGAATGAGAGAGGAGAGAGGGAAGGGGGACAGAGTGATGGAGTGAGAGGGGGAGACGGATGTGAAGAGAGGAGAAGGAGAGAAGGGAGAAAAAGAATGGAAGGGGAGAAGGAGAGGAGCAGTGAGGGAAAAGAGAGAGAGAGAGAATAAGGGAGGGAGGGAAGGAAGTAAGGGGACAGGAACAGGGCTTCAGCTTCTGCATAAAAACCCAGATCAGAGATTGAGTCCAATCATGTTTACAGTCCAGTATCATCACCCCGAATTTGGGAGAGCGTGACCAGTACCGGTCAGCTGCACCCCCCCCCCCCCACCCCACAGAGGAGCGGTCTACTCAGTCCCCACCACACACACACACGCATGCACACACACACACACACACACACACGCACAGAGGAGCGGTCCACTCACCGACCAGCATCTCGAAGATGAAGACCCCCACGGACCACCAGTCGCACTCGCGGCCGTAGTAACCGTCGCCCCCCTGGGACTTCAGCACCTCAGGGGAGATGTAGTCCGGCGTGCCCACCGCCGTGTCGCAGCGCACCATCCCTGTCTGAGGAGCGAGAAGAAGCACCGCCCCCCCGTCAGTGACCGCCTCCCAACCGTCAGTAACCGCCTCCCACCCGTCAGTGACCGCCTCCCTCCCGTCAGTAACCGCCTCCCACCGCCTCCCGCCCGTCAGTAACCGCCTCCCACCCGTCAGTAACCGCCGCCCACCCGTCAGTAACCGCCACCCACCCGTCAGTAACCGCCTCCAACCGCCTCCCACCCGTCAGTAACCGTCAGTAACCGCCTCCCACCCGCCAGTAACCGCCTCCCACCCGTCAGTAACCGCCTCCCACCCTCATGTTACTTGTCAGTCAGATGAGACCCGGTCCTCAGTTGGCCCTCCTGGAAAAGAGATTGAAGACTAATAATTGGCCTTTTTATCTCCCTCCAGCTTAGCTGATGTACGGTGGTGCAAAATGGCCGCCGTGTATCACCCAGGGGGGTTCCACGCACTGTCTGAGGCGAGCTTCCCCACCTCTGATGTGAAGTCCTTTCAGGTCTTGAAAGGCACTAAATAAATGCAATCTATTATCGCCATTTTTTACCCCCCCCCAGCAGACAGCCTGACTACGCTGCAGACAAGCAGGCAGTCCCTAGGCTCAGCTCTTTTGTGTCCTCAAAGTCTGCTGCTGGCAAATCCCTTTCATTTGTTCTGCTTCCATGGAATTACCCAATCACTGACTCCCCCCTCTGGCCATACCATGAACTGCATAATAAAAAATGAAAATGTTTTTTCAAAACTAAAAATACTGGATTCCTGATTAACAGGCTCGCTGCGGTTTGACGGTACTCCTGTGAATTCCCTGTACTCACACTGGGCACAGGTAACAACTTCGCACAAGCAAGTTACATCAGTTCAAATAAAAAAGAAAAAGAAAAACGTGTTTCTCTCCTAATCCACCCATTTTACAGCAAATTAATCTTGTAAATCAGCTGTGAACCTGGACCTTGAATCGTTCCCTAGAAAACTGATTTGAATTTCAAACTGTTCTAACTGGTGCCATAAACTAAAAAAATTTTGCAGATATTGCCTCCGTCCGCCAGGTGGTGCTGCTGGATAGCGCACCACAGGCACAGTGAAAGATTAACATTACACACATTCCCAGCCAGGAGGAAGTTTAAACGCTTCAGTGCTATCACAGCTATCAGGGTTCAACAGGCATTATTTCACAATGGCACTCACGGGAGTTGAAGTCCAGAGCTAGTGTAAAAGCACTACAAATGGGCCAGATATTGACTACATTTCCCATCAGCCCCACAGGATAAAAAAAAGCTACTGAAGGATCTGCACCATCGGTCAGACGGCGGGTGAATTAGGCAGCAGACTGTTGACACAGCATTAGTGTGTTTATCCGTGAAGTGCGTGCGTGCGACTGGGGTGAATCCCCAGTGCCTCTGCCAAAAGAACAGTTCCCTCTGGAGGCTGTGTTTACTGAAGATACTGAAGATCTCAGTCTCCCTGCGGGACCACGGGGGGGGGGGGGGGGGCTTCAAACACAGAGACGTACTGTACCTCAAAAAACACCAGTCGAAGATCCAACACTCAACATCATTATTACAGTATTGACTGCCACCTCTCCTCGCACGTACAAACACGCAAAACTCCGTTAATGGGCGAGCAAAGGCAGTCATCATCCTCTCTCTCTCCATGTCTCTTTCCCCGTCTCCCTCTTTCTCTTCCCCTCTGTCTCTTCTGCCCTCTCTCCCTCTCCTTCCATCCCTTTCTCTCTTCTCAATATGCACTGTGTGTCTCCCTGTCTGTCTGTTCGGTTGCGTTGTTGTGTTCACAGTTTACAAGAGTGTCACCATGCACAAGTGTCCGTCAGTCTGTCTGTCCGTCCAGGTATTCACTTCTACAGTCAGTATGTGACATGTAGCGTTGGTCGGTCTGTCAGTCTGCCCATCCAGGTATTTGCAGTCATTTTGTGACATTGCATGTCCGTCTGGCCATCCAGCTGTCTGTCTGTCTGTCCAGCTGTCCAGATTATTCACTTCTACAGTCAGTACGTGACATGTCGTTGTTGGTCAGTCCGTCTGTCTGTCTGTCCGTCCATCCAGGTACTTAGAGTCATTTTGTGACATGCTGTGTCCGTCCGTCCGCCCGTCCCGGGACAGGTCAGTACGGCCGGTTAAAGTAACGGGGGTGGGGGGGGCTGACCGTGTCCATCTTCATGCAGGTGCCGAAGTCGGCCAGTTTGAGGTGGCCCTGGCAGTCCAGCAGCATGTTGTCGGGTTTGACGTCGCGGTGGATGAAGCCCATGGAGTGGATGGCGTCCAGGGCCAGGACCACCTCGGCCGTGTAGAACCGCGCCCACTTCTCCGGAACGTCGTAGGTGCTGGTCAGGTTGACCAGGTCGCCCCCCGGCATGTACTCCATCACCATGTACAGGTAGCGGTCGTCCTGGAAGGCGCAGCACAGCTACACAGAGAGAGAGACGTGTTAGAGAAGCATACACTCAACACGATAACTCAGCACAGCTACAGAGAGAGACGTGTTGGAGAAGCATACACTCAACACATTAACTCAACACAGCATAGCTACAGAGAGAGAGACGTGTTAGAGAAGCATACATTCAACACAACAACTCAACACAGCATAACACAATAACAACTGAATACAACACAACTCAACCAAACACAGCACAACACAGGACAACACAACTCAACACAGCACAACACAATATAGATCAACTCAACACAGCTCAACTCAACACAAAACAGCACAACTCAATACAGTACAACTCAACACAACACTAGACACTGACATTTGACACAAACACAAAACAGCAACACAAATGAAAGCAGCCCAACTCATGCCACAGCTACACAAACGAGCAGGACAGAAATGCGCAGACTCAGCACAAGGCAGCCCAGCACAGGGTGACCCCGCGGTGACCTCACCTGCACGACCCAGGGGCTGTCGGCGAAGGCCATGATGTCACGCTCCTCCCAGAAGAAGGCGGAGTCAGAGCGCTTGATCATCTCAAATTTACTCAGCAGCTTCATGGCGTAGACCTTCTGTGAGGCTTTATGCCGCACCTGGAGAGAGAGAGAACACACACCTGTCAGTATTCTCACACACACACACACACACACACACACACACACATATACACACACACACACATGCACACATGCACACAGGCATGCACACACAAGCACATGCACACACACACACACACGCGCGTGCGTGCACAGGCGCACACACACACACACACACACACACACACAGACATAAACACCTGTCAATAATCACACACACACATGCACACACGCGCACACGCACACACACAGACAATACAACAGTTTGATCAGTTGGGTACAGTAGGATCAGTCACATATAATGGGATTAGTCACCTACAGTGGGATTAGATATACAGTACAGTAGGACCAGTCACATACGGTGGGATCAGTTACATACAGCAGGATCAGTCACACTCAGTGGGATCAGATGGATCAGTCACACACAGTGGGATCAGTCATGGTCCAGTATGGTCTCTCCAACTCACCAGCTGGACCTCGCCGAAGGCTCCCCTACCGATGACCTTCACTCTGTCAAAATCCTCCGACTTCATCTGGAGATCCCGAATAGAGGCCATGACCTTCTCATCTGCAGAGAGAAGAGTGTGTTACTGTTAGAACCCATGACCTTCTCATCTGCAGAGAGAAGTGTGTGTTCCTGTTAGAACCCATGACCTTCCCATCTGCAGAGAGAAGTGTGTGTTACTGTTAGAACCCATGACCTTCTCATCTGCAGAGAGAAGTGTGTGTTACTGCTAGAGCCCATGACCTTCCCATCTGCAGAGAGAAGTGTGTGTTACTGTCAGGGCCCATGACCTTCCCATCTGCAGAGAGAAGTGTGTGTTACTGTCAGGGCCCATGACCTTCCCATCTGCAGGGAGAAGAGTGTGTTAGTGTTAGAGCCCATGACCTTCTCATCTACAGAGAGAAGAGACAAGACTAACATTGTTAGAGACAACAGTACACACTGGCATCCAAAACGCTGTTGGTCGAGGATAAATCCACCACTGCTAAATTTTATGTGTTGCATATTGTGGCAGCACCATGGAACATGCTTTTGTGATGTCATAAAAAAGCGACCAACCCCAAGTAGGCCAATCATCAGTTACGGTATACATGCAATGGAGTTACTCAAAGACAAGCAGCCTTCTCTTCCTTTGACTTGAGTTCATTTAGCAATGAAGCAGTCAAACGGTCTCCAGGGTCGATGAAGCGATCATTATCTTGCCGCTTTAAACTAACGACAGGCTTAGCGGAGAAGACTCACGAAGGTCTGGCACCCGAACCTTCGAACGCCGGCGAAGCCTCGGCACTTACATCGGTTTAAAAATGTTTCGATGTTCTTGTTTTTCCTCAGCGCGGGGAAGTCCAGGTCGAGAACCAGGGCGTTCATGGAGTCCTGAGGAGATGAGAGCATAATAATAATAACAATAATAATAATCAAACATTGAATAAAAAAACAGCGTAAACAACACGGATGAAAACAGGATGTTCCTTCAGCAATCAGCAAAATGGTAGCAGATGTTTCCCAATTTTCATCATTCGGAGAATTTTTTTGTATTTAGAGGCAGCTGTTCACTCAAGGTTGGTTTCAGAAAGTGGAATATAACTGCCATAAATACAGCTCAATATGAAAAAAATATTTAACATTACTTAAAAAAAAAAAAAAAGAGTTAATTTTATTTAAAAACTAAACGTTAGTACAGTACAGGCACAGAGAAGAACACTATTTCCATTTCATATTTTGGTTTACACTTCCATGAAGTGTTTTCAGGTCTAGAGGTACGGTAGGCCCTCATAATAAGCTTTTATTTCTGGGTATTCTAGCGCATGCATATGCAGAAAACAATGAGTGGGTGTGAGACTATTTCCATGGCAACACCAACCACAGAGCACAGCTGTGCCTGATCTGGTATCTCCATGGAGACATTACCCTGAGTTCCATTAACTTAGCCGGTCAAAAAAAAAAAAAAAAAAACGTTCTGAACTCAGTGACCCTTGCCACACACCCCAACAACGAGCCCATGGCCACGCCCCCTTAAACCGGGGGACCATCTGATGCGTACTGATGTGTACAGTTCGTAGGAATCCCCTCCGACAGAAGTGACTATTTAAGGGAAAAAAACAAACGTAGCGCCGCGGCACAGGAAGTGACACGTCACGTCCCGGACTTTAAAGATAATTCGGCGGTGTCAGGAAGTGGGTTCCGCCACCGGCCTGCGAGTCATTTCCCCTGCCGCCGTGAGCGTTTCCTCAGCAACCGAGCAGCTTTAAATGGCACTCGGGGCCCAGTGTATGCTGGGGGAATAAAAAAACCACCAAGTTTAAGAAAAACGCTCAAAGCACTTTACGGCGAGGGAGAAACTCGGCTCAGCCACCGCCAACATGCAGCAGCACCCGCCTTGGGTGATGCACGGCGGCCATTTTGCCCCAGAACGCTCACCACACATCAGCCGACGTGGAGGGGGGAGAAAATAATTTTTAGCCAATCAAATCAGGGGATGAGCAGGTAGCAGCAGGGTGTGCCAGGACACTGAAACTGAAACACGCATTACATTACATTACATTTATTTAGCAGACGCTTTTATCCAAAGCGACGTACAAAATATCATGGTCGTTGGACAACTACAAAACACAGGTTCAGTAAGGTACAAGCTGCACCCCCCTCTGCCCTTCCCCCCCACTCCCTCTCCCCCTGCTCCCCCCTCCTCTGCCCCCCCCCCCCCCTCCACCCGGGAGAGGCAGGAAGTATTTAGCGTTTGGAACATCCATTCCAGGCGTGTTTGTGGGCCACAGCCCGGCAGATAGAGAGCCCCCCTCTCTTCCTCGCCGATTAGCTTCCCGCGTACGATTAGAAGCCGCGGGGGGGGGGGGGGGGGGCGACGTGTCACCATGGGCGGGGCTATACGCAGGACACGCCCCCCCCCCACAGAGAGACAGGCCTGCCCGAGAGCAGACACCACAGAGACGAGAGCATTGACACAGAGACGGGAAAAAAAAAACAAAGAGGAAGAAAGAACAACAGAGGGAAAGACAAAAACAGACTGAAAGAGTAGACCAAAAAGCAGAAAGCCCCAGACGCGCGCACACACACACACACACACACACACACACAAGCTCTCTGGTAACTTTCCAAGAGGAGAAAATATAGAATAAGAATGAACTTAGCATAAGGTGACACATGGAGATAAGAATAAGAATAAAGCTTAAAAAAAAATTTTTTAAAAAAAGTTCAGAGCCCTCTGAAAGTATGGGAACGGTAGAGAGAAATTTGTTATTTTTGCTACAGTATGTCCTTAAGGCATTTGAATTTTGGCTCAAAAGACAAAGGAGACAAAAGTATAGTTTTATTTGACGGTATTTGCACGCGCAGATGTTTTACCATCTCACAGAAACAGCCGATTTTGTGTCGAGTGCCCTCACTTTCAGCCGTCAGCCGATGAGCTCAAGAGTAAATCAAAGCAACGAGGTTGAAGGCTCGGTCGCGTAGACCAGGAAATGTAATAACGGCATCAAGTCCCGTGACCCGCCGACCTCGCCAAACATTCGCCGTCTTCTGTGGAAGTTACTTTACGGGCCTGAAATCCAAAGCACATAGCAAAAAAAAAAAAACCTGAATTTCACTCCAGCGGTAACATACTTTTGGGGGGCTGTGTATAACAGGCGGGAACAGCGAGAGGAATCTTGCGTCATGCAAAGGCTGTAAAGCCGGCCCGCGAGATGTGGCCCACAGAACAGTGTACAGAAGAGGATAAAATAAAAATA